>OZ010605.1:8886526-8889026 GCA_963932145.1 Acanthosepion lycidas
TCTATAAGACCCAGGACCTATATAAGAGTGCGCATAAACTATATCATGCCAAATTCCCGATTTCAATAAATTCCAATATAAAAAGAAAATTTATACCATTTCTGTTTAATGTTCATATTTAAAAAAAAAAATAATAATAATAATTATTCCCAAAGAAATATCGCAAAATTACGATGTAAACAATACCCTGAATTCGTTTGCCGTCTTGTTTACTAACGTTATCACGTTTGTAAGCTTTTGCAAAATTGATCAATCACTTCCGCGTCTGGTTGACACACTAAATTCGCAAGGGATGATGATTTCTATTATTGCAAAATAATATATGAAAGATAATTTTTCTAACATTAAAGCTTTATAAATATACAGGTTTCTTGTAGTCGCCTAAGATAACAATACAAATACTCTACATAAAGGAAAATTTTGACACAACTGCGAGAATTTTGAGTCAATAAAAGATTTTTTGGTACTTTCATTTGCAAATTCATTTCTAGACTTGGAAAATCATGACCCCCAATTAAATCGTGTGTTTTGTTGTGATAAATAATTTTGCGAAACTTAATATCAATTTTTGGTTTAATTTCAACTCTCCAGTTAAACGATCTATTTAAGAAGGTGTCTTGCTGTTTTCTCCTGCCTTTCATGTCATTCATAGACATTAATTACTCTTCCCATGTCTCTCCCAGAATCTGTCTATCTAAATTTTTATCATAAGATTCATAGTTATCGCGAGTTTTATTAAAACTTCCTCGTCTCTCCCGTATTTGTCTCTACGTTACCATCCTGGGTATCATGATAAACTTCATCTACGTCCTGAGTAAAACGATAAAATACGCCCAACAACAAGGCCTCTAATAAGACATTGAACCACCTCTTAAATGCCGGTGTTCCCAGGTCCACTCTGATCTGGAGTTGTAGCATCTGTTAAGTTCCCATATATGGATAAATAGTTAACCTCTAAGCTGGGGTCAAAACACTATGAAAGTGTAAAAAAATAGGTTTTAATACCAGAAATCATTTGTAAAAAATAGTACCATCAATACATTTTTGAAAAAAAATATTACCAGTAATATATTTTTGAAAAAAGGAAAAAATTACAAGCAATAAAATTCTTGTGGGCAATAACCCATTGAGGTTGTTATACCGTAAAATAAAACATACCAAACTTCTGTCTATGTTACCTTATTTCATTTTATTTTACCGTACGTTTAACACTGTACAACGCCCTGAGTCACTTGAGAGGCAGTTTATGCGGACAGAAAAGAAAGATAACGGCTAACTCTAGACTTGAACAGGTTAATATTGTAGTGATCGGAGAAACATTCTCGGGGGAGTTTGTTTAAGTGAAATTTCGTTTTCTTCAGTGGAACACAGAACCAATGTGGGTGTTTTTTTTTTACAATGTGTGTGGCATAGCTTCTCCTAGTCGTGAAGGTTGCAACTGGTAGAACCAAGGAATGTATTTCACCCGAGCACTTTCCATGGAAAAAGTGATAGATTAATGAGAGGCCTTCCGCATCCCATCTGTGAGAGAAAATTTAGAGAATGGAAAATAATGGTTTGCCTGAAAGGACTCGGACACAATCTTGGATCCTATCTCGTCTAGAAAATGAGGACTGGGGTAGCTCGCGCCCAAATATGAAAACAGCACTCAATTTTAGGTCTGGAAATTTACCAGAGAGGAAAAAAAGTAATGAGGTTCTATTTGAATACTCGCCATATTTGTTTCATTTTTTTTATATTTTCATTCTCAAATACAGGTTAATGGTTAGAGTTGCAGCAGACAAGGGTAGTATTAACAAGTGCTCAATACACGTGTGAAAAAATAAGTAAAAGCAAAAATAACAATCATACCCGCATTTGCAAACTATGCGAATATGAGAAATTACCAATTTTGAGAATCCAGGACCACCTATATCTTTCAGCCCCAAATCAGAAACTTTAAGCACTTGGTCTCATATAAAGCAATTTTTATAAGGTGAATATAAAATCAGTTAAAAAAATCGAAAATAAAAAAAAACAAACTGTTAAACTTTAGTTAAGTTAGATATTTGATTTCACATTTTCCTGTATACATTTACAAAACACTTGCATATCAGTCCCTTGCCCTTCTTTCCTTCACAACTTTTTGCACTTCCCTTCCCATTACACCCAATGAACTATCTTTCAATCATCATACACCTGGTAATTTTTGAAAGATAATTATGTAGTCTCCATTGTGTGGGTGTGTGTCGGTGTGTGTGGGTGTTTTTTTTAAATAAAGCGTTAAAGTGGATCCTACTAATATAAAACCGTAAAACTGATCCGCAAAAAACTCAATGTATTTATTATTAGAGATCAAATAATCAATACACATTAAAATTCATAATCACCTCATATGCGAACTAAGCTTATTACAACCGACAAAATTTGTTAACATTATGACATTAAATTAGGATTATATGTAGAATGAAATCTTAGTTTGAAATAAAGACAGGGATTCTAAGGGATTTTAAAATTATAC
>OZ010605.1:8894026-8914026 GCA_963932145.1 Acanthosepion lycidas
TTGCTCTGTCATGGACATTGAGCTCTACCTGGATTATATCCTCTTTGAACTTATATATATATATATATATATATATATATATATATATATATATATATATGGGTTGGACAAAATAATTAGAACAATTGTAAAATCCAGTCTTATATTTCGAAGACCTATTATATTAAGAACTTTAAATCTTCGTAATTGCAGGTTATATCTATTGTAAATAGGTTTATTTATCTAATTTACTGTATTTGTCTTATTAATTTTTAGAACTTAGTAAAATTTAAGCTAAATGTGTGACCTCTCTGAGTTCCAAAAAGAACAAATTGTTGGACCTCGCATGGCAGGAGTCTCGATCACTAAGGTTGCTGAACTGTTTGTTTTTTCAAAAGCTACCATATCAAGAACACTGATGAAATTCAAGAAACAGGGCAAGACCTCTAGCAACCGTTGCAATTCGTGACGGACTTGTAAACTTACTGACACGGACTGACGTGCAATGAAACGGAATGTGGCAAAAAATCATCGGATAAATGCGTCCAAAGTGACTGCTGAGTTCAATAACCATCTGAATAATTCAGTTTTTACTAAAACTGTTCACCGCTGCATATCACGGAAGAGCCGCTGTGAGGAAAAGTCTTCTCTCCACTCGCAACATTCAAAAGAGGTTGAAGTGGTGCAGAGATCACAATGCCTGGTCTGCAGACCAATGGAAGCAAGTCATATTCTCAAACAAGTCTAGTTTTTCTCTTTTCCCAGCGTCAGGAGGTGTTTATGTATGGAGACAGCCCAAAGAAGCTTACAACCCTGACTGCCTTCTTCCAACAGTGAAGCATTGAGGTGGATCAGTGATAGTTTGTGCTGCCATATCATGGGAATGTCTCAGTCCAATAGTTGTCCTGCAAGGTAGAATCAAAAGTTACCTGAATATTATGGGAGATCATGTTCATCCAATGGTCAAGACTTTATTCACTGATGGTGACTGCATCTTCCAAGACGATAATACTCTAATACATACCGCTCGAGTGATTAAGGATTGTTATGAAGAGCATAAAAGTGAGCTAGAACACATGGAGTGGCCTCCCCAATCTCAAGATATCAATATTATTGAACATTTGTGGTGAATTTTGGAACAACAAGTTAGGAGCTGCTATCCTCCACTGTCGTGTCGTAAAGAGCTGGATAAGGTTTTAATGGAAGGATGACTGAAGATTTCTCTGGGTGGAGTCAGAAAGCTGTATGTTTTCATGCCTAGACATATTAAAGCTGTCTTTGAGGCTAAAGGAGGACCAGCTTAATATTATTTTTTTTTAAATTTAACAAGTGTTCCAATTATTTTGTCCAACCCCTGTATATATTGGTTCATTAATCTAGTCATATTATGTCTATTTATTTTTAATTTAATCCCCTCAATTTCAGTTTCTTAATGTCTGTATAAAATTGATCAAGAAGAAAAACCGTAATTATTCATATGGTCTTTAATTTTCCAAGTAAAATATGGTCTTTATTTACCCAAGTAAAAATATAGTCTTTATTTTCCCAAGTATAAATATGGTTTTTATTTTCCTAATTATAATTATATCTCCAATTGATCCCAGTAAAAATGAAGTTAATTACATACTACACTAAATCTAATCCACTGGATTGCTGCCTAACTACAACAAATATATATAATTTATAAAGAAATTCTTCATTTATATATGTTTCAATGAATATGACAGAAGCGTAATATTTTGTTAGTTTCCTTTATTTCATTAGTTACACAACAACAACATTATGTATGACATGACTACTACGGCTAGACAATTCAGTGTAGGAGAACAATACATACCTAAAATGAACCGATCTCTTACTAGTGGCTGAAGTATTATCTACGGACTGTTTGGGAATATGAAGGGAAAAGGATATTCGAAGTAGTGATACTGGCATGGCGGGACTTGCGTTGGTGGGAGAAAATAGTGTAGTACAACAGGACATTTTCCGTGGAAGAGCGACAGAATGGCGAAAGACATTGAATATACGTGAAGTTGTGGAAAAATTGGGACCAAAAATGAAACTGTTCGATAGGATGTCAATTGAGACACGCACAAATTAAAGCACATTGCCAATCGTATGTACGCACACACATATACACACACGTGCACGAAAACACTCACACAGACATAAACACGCACACACACACACACACATATATATATATATATATATATATATATATATATACATGTGTGTGTGTGTGTGTGAGAGAGAGAGAGTGTATGAAAATATATAGAAAATAGGAAAGAACTGGTTAGGTAAATAATTCAAAGTTCTTTAGTATTTTTGTTATTATTTAAAAAAAAAAAAATTGCTCGATACAAAAGTAGAGCATAAATATAATTATTTCTTTAAAAATATGATTCCAACACGCTACATAAGAGGTCTCATGTTGAATTAAACTGAGTTAAAGTAAGCTCTGTTCCATCTTCAAGCGAAATTTTTTTGGGGAATAACTTATTTCTGAAATTTACGTGTAACAGAAACTATAGAGACCTTTGCACTAGCCAGAGGAAAACAAACAGGAAAAGAAAAATCATTTGGTATACACCTCCGTTCAACCAAATGGTTAGTATTAAACTAGGACATTCTTAGCTTTAATTGATAAACACTTCCGCACCAATAGGAGGCTTAGTAATATATTTAATAAGAACACTTTAAAATTGAGTTAAAGCTGCACTGAAAATCTAGAAATATAATAAAAAAAACACAATAATAAAATCCTGAACAAACCCCCATGCCTGAATAGTATTAATAAAAACGCTACACTTAATACAGACAATAACAGTGAAAAATTGTGTGATTGTAGAAACCCAGAAGACTGCCCATTAGAAAATAAATGCTGCATCAAATCTGTGGTATACCAACATACTATCTCATCCACTGAGAGTCCTAATACTAATATGATATACATTGGGTCCACGAAGAATGAATTTAAAGCCAGATGGAAGCAGCATAAGTGCTCTTTCAACAATATAAATAAAAGAAATCAGACTTCTGTATCTAAATATTTTTGGCATCTGAATGCAATAAACAGGACACCTAAAGTAAAATGGAAAAATATAAATAGGACTAGAACTTGTAAAACTTGGAATGACCCATGCCTTTTGTGCCTCCATGAGAAACTGCACATTATTAAGTTTCTAAATAATAAAAATCTATTAAACAATAGACATGAGTTAACGGTTTTTGCTGACATCAAATTTATGCACTGAATAATTAGCTAAAAACAAGCATACAATAAAATAAATTTATAATCCATAGCCCAAATAAATAGTTTAAATACCCTACAAAAAAAATAACCCTTTATGAAGTCGTCAAAAAACAAATGTTACGGCAGTTTTTATATGCACAAATCCCTTTCATAAAGAAATAAAATAAAATAAAATAAATAAATCTCCATAGACATGTAAACCAGACCTAGCGAAAGCATCTTCCGTTTTAAATTTAGACACCCCACCTTACCCTCACTTGACATCTATTAAAGTAACTCTATACTGATACAAATTATTAACACTCAACACCCCTATTTTAAACAATTCGCCCTGGCTGTTACCATGGAAATTTTGATTTCAATTGTGAATATACTATTAAAACAGGTACATTACAGAAATAAGTTATTCCCAAAAAATTTCGCTTGAAGCTGGAACAGAGCTTACTTTAACTCAATTTAATTCAAATATGAGGCCTCTTATATATATATATATATATATATATATATATATATATATATATATATATATATATATATATTCATTTTAAACATAGTCACGTTGTCACCACGATTGCGACGCTGTGAAAACGTATTCCTAAATTTGAATATTATGAAAGAAAAATGAAACGCTGATCGCATAAAACTTTTAGTTATCTGTTTGGATATGTCTTGTTCTTGTGTCCATCGTTTTTGTCATGTTAAGTTTGATAATGTTATTTATATTTTATATTTTATATTGAATATGTCCTGAAGATGGTTTATTGACCGAAACGTCCGACGTCGACATATTAACATTAAAACAGCATTATTGCATATAAGGATTTTTGTTTGTTTTTTCCCGTATATTTTTCTTCATACTGTCGGATCTAGATCCATATATTTGCTTATATATGTATATATATATATATATGTATATATGTATGCATGCATGTATATATGTATATGGTCAGCCGCATTAATCAACAATTTTGATGAGACTTTAATGATGCACCGTCTTATCACAAACTAACACGCTAAAAAAATTAGCTTTCTTAAATTATAATTCATTTCTTGTAACGTCTCAGCATTTTGAGTCATCTTTCAACAGATTTCCAAACAGCGCGATTTGTCAAATTGGACACGTCATAACTTTGCATTATAAGAAGATACCGGAGGTGGGAATTGGTAGTACGATATTCTACGCCACAACTGTTCTTATTTTCTTTCCACTTACGGTGTGTGTTTAACCACCTATAAATCCTTAAGAACAGAATGAGATATAAAGCTGATTATACTTATCTGATAAATTTTTTAAAACGTTGAAATATATATGAAGAAATATAGTCTTAAGGTGTGCTATATTTATGGAATAAAGTGATCAATATAAGAGATAGAGCGTGTGTAAATATAAAAGTGAACATAGAAGTCAACACTTAGAGGCGACAGTCTGTTTCATGCTATATGCAATCGTCAGACCTGACTGTCACCTCTAAGTGTTGATTTCTATGTTCAATTTTATATATATATATATATATATATATATATATATATATATATATATATATATATATATATATATACCAAGATTTACATGATTCCTAGATGACAAAATGATTTTATGGTGTGCTTTATCTATCGTTAAAATTGCTCAATATCATGTATAGGGTGTATGTCAATATCAATATACTTAATAACGGTTACCGCCTATCCACAAGCTTTAGATTAATACACGCACATTACAACAATTAATGCCAAATTAACCAGCATATATAAATAGACGAGCCAAAACGCAACAGACATGGCCAGAAGTTGTGTTCAATCATAAAAGAAACAGCCACCACTCAGTTTTTACCTGAGTGTTCACTTGTATATATGTATACGCATATATATATATATATATATATATATATATATATATATATATATATATATATTGGTGGATCTCAATTCATATTACAATGAATCAATCATACGCAAGTAAATCAGTAAAGGTAATGATAAAAAATGGCAAAATAACTTCGCGAAAAAAATTTAAACCTACTAATCACACGATGAATGTTATGATCCTTGTTTTTTAAAATTTATAAGCTTTATTAGATCTTTCTTAAATACGCAAGTACTTTCGATTGTACATTCAGTCATCTTCGGTTATCGAAATTATTTTTTTTTTAGTGAAATTCATGTAGCATCCGATACGAAAAAAATATAAGAAATGGACGAAGGCGAACATTACTCGTATTGGCGATCTATCCCTTACAGATCTCAAAACGTTCCTTCCCTCTGCTACCTCCCCAGACCATGTTCTCTGATCAATTCGTTTAAACCAGCTAAGTATGCCATGCGTTGTTTTCCATTGTCTCCTTTTCCCTCTACTCGACCCGAGAGTACCAGATCCTCCAGTGCCTAATTCCTCATTATCTGTCACAGAAACTTCAGCGGCCTCTTCCTGATGTTAACTATTAGACTCCTCCTAGTTTGCATCCTATATCAAACCTCATCACTGCTCATACGCTCGGTCCGTGATATCCACACCATAGTTCTGCAGAAATACATCCCGTCGCTTCGAGTCTCTTCTTCGTCTTTGAAGAAATCGTCCAACATTCGCTGCCGTAAAGAAGGACAGACGCCATGTAACAGTTCAGTATTCTTTTCTTTGTTACCAAAGAAATCCTGCTGTCTCGCAATACTCTGCCCAGGCTTTGAAATCCGTCCTTGGCCATCCCAGTACGTCTACGGATCTCAGTATCACACTTACCGTACTCTGTGAAAACACTTCCCAGAGATTTAAACATCCGCGTCTGCTTGATTCTAGTGTTCCCGACCTTCAAAACGCATAAGGTACTTTATAGCAACGCAAGGTTGAATTACTTTCAACTGTCCATTGCTTACTCTTGGAGAGATTAATGTAAAAATCATTTGTGATTACGACAAACCTCATAGATTGAATATCTAATGTGCAGTGTTCATTCATGATATCCAGGGTCATGACTCTCCATTACTTCCCATGATTTTGAAGTCTATGTAATATTTATCCCAGTAATATCTCTCTCGCGCGCTGTTCTGACTTCCAGTATTGCAATTTAGTTAAATAAGGAAAGTTTGTAAGCTACATATTAGTTGGGACTTGATATTAGAATCTATGTTTTATGCACTCGACTGAAAGATACATGAGAATGTTAAAATTTAACGCTTGCCATTTTTCGTTAAAGTAAATGGTATTTCTTTACCAAAAGATATGCAAAATGTATATACTCAAATAACTTACGAGCTCTCTCTCTCTCTCTCTCTATATATATATATATATATATATATATGTGTGTGTGTGTGTGTGTGTGTATGTATTTATATGTAGGTATGTGGGATAGGAAACGCTGTAAATGTTAGGACACAGAAACATTTAAATTTTAAAAATTTAATTTATTTTTTATATACACGTCCAGAAAAAATGTCTAACAAATTTAATTTGGTTTCCATAGACTTTTTGTATTCATCATTTTTTTTTAAATATTTTTTCTTGGGTTCGTAAAAGTGTTTTTTCTTTTGGGTTCAAAGTGTGTAAAAACTGTCCAAATGTCCAGCATTTCCAACACTTTCAGCTATTCTTTAAACCATTTTCAAGGATGATTTTATTTTTACTTTTTACTTGAATATATGGGTTTCATGTATGTGTCAAGTGTTATATGGAACGTTTTATTTTCCAAAAACAGTCAACACATTATTATTGTGTTAGTAGTTAATTCTATTGGGTGTTAGCTTTTTCTATTTTATTAATAGGGTTCCATTATTTTTAAAAAAGATTTACACGTGAATGAGAATAATATGTTAGTATTTTCTAATACTATGTTTTGGATGGTGTCTGATACGTTTGCGTGCGTATTTACATGATTTCCAAAGTAGCTGTGGTTGGATAGATGTAACGTGAATCGTATGGATATGCATACGGTAGTGTGACTGATATAATTATTGATGACTTTGGCTTGATCAGGAACAAATCTCTTTAAAGTGCATTGAAACTAGTAAATAATATTGGTTCTTTGTTTATTTTTTTTATTTTATTTTGCTGATGTGATGGTATTTTTTACGATAATGATAGGTATTTTATTTTTTTGTAATAGATAATTTAAATTTTTCTTTGTTTGAATTGGAGTGTTGTATTTGCTTATGATATTTCTAAGTAAAAATCATTTTGTTTATAGTTGAAATGCCGGTTGTAGAAGATATTTATGTTATTGTTTGCTGTCTGTGTGTTCAGTATGGTTAACATTTAATTTGGAAAGAAATAATCTAATCTGGTGGTCGACGAAGTAGTTAGGAAAATCATTAATTAATCTGTTTTGCATTGTTGAGTTCTTTAAGGGTAAGTCGACGAGAGGATGATAATAGCGAAAAGTATAGCTGAAAGCGCTCGAAATTGCAGACCATTTGTACGAACACAAGAAAAAAAATGAAAAGCTTAATAGCAGTACTTGTACGTTTTCTTTAAAAGCAACATGTATAAAAGAGGAATTGCTGCTCAGATATATATATATATATATATATATATATATATATATATATACAGGCACACATATACAGAGAGAGACAAACAGATACAGAGAAGGGGGCGTTAAACAAGGAAAATGTGAAAGAAAATATAACGGTTGTATACCGTCTTCAAATGGTATTATCATAATAAGTAAGAGCTCATACGATTAAATTAAATTCAGTAATAAACGATGACGACACTTGAAAAAAAAAATTAAAAGAATTGAAAAAATACTGAAACATAAAAATTCAACATAGCGATAAAGAAACTAATTAAAAGTGAAAACAAATCATGGTACAGACTAATAGAATATCATCCTAAAATAACTTAAATTACGACCTCCTTAAAACTAACAGAACAATGTGCCCCATTATTTCAGGAATAAACAGCGCCCCTCCCAAACTGGCAAAATATACCACTCAAAAAAAAAAAAAAAAAAAAAAAAACACCAAGGGGAAGAAATGACTCTCAGACTCATGATACAAAGTCATGATACAAAGTCACTTTACACTAACGCCCCGCTTGAAAAATGTTTTAATCTATTAACAAGCATCTAAAACAAAGATAGACCTCTCCCTACCAATAGCTAAAATAATACAAATCTGTAAATAGCTAAAATAATACAAATCTATAGTCTCATTACCTATCAATATTATTTCACATTTAATAATAATTTTTAAAAACAATAATTTGAATTATCAATGGGATCACCTCTCAGAAGTTTGGTTTGGTTTACGGCATATCAACCACAATGGATTATTTAATGCCGAAAAAAAAAAAAAAATACTTCTGTTAATATTTTTCCTTAAAAAAAATTTTAGCAGGTAATATATTTTTTTTCCAAAATCTATAGCTGGAATAAATATTTTTACAAATTATTTCTGGTATTAAAACATATTTTTACATTTACATAGTGTTTTGACCCCAGTTTGTGTGGGGGTAAGTATTTGCCCATAACAGGTGCTGCCACCCCGTGTCAGTGTGGACGTGGAAACACCAGTAATTAAGAGGTGGTTCCACACTCCGCAAAACCTCCTGATCAGAGGCCTTGCTGTTCGACGTAGTTTATCGTCTTACACAGGACGCCCTCTTAGAAGTATAGTGCTGAACAATGTTTTAGAACAAACCGAAAAGTGAATCAAAACAGTAAACAAGGAATAAACTTGCATTCCTGTTCAAAAAACCTGTGACGAATTTTTCGAGGTCAAGACTTGTTTCTGAATTTACCAAAAAACATTTGTTGTTCAACGCATTATTTCACGTAGGTGAAGAGTTTGGCACTTATGAATATTGTAAAATGTTATTTTTTTTTCAATTAATTAGTAAGTTTTATAATATCAGAAATAAGTTTGCTCAGTTAACTTATGATGACTCTCACTAATAAGTTATAATTTACTCAATATCATGGAAATTCAAAACATTTATGATCTTTTGCTTAAATCGCGGTTTGCCTAAATACGGTCACGAATAACCAATGTCAAAACAGGGATAACGTTTTATTGTAAAAAAAAAACAAACAACAAGGCTTGAGAACTAAAAGATTAAAAATATGCAATGCATCTGCTCGCAGGCCGTGAAAGCGAAACGTATTTTAGGCTGAACACAACGAAAGGATGTTTTTAGCATTAAGACGCCCGCAATTTACCGCCTGTTAAATCGTTTTAACCCAGCTTCATTAAACGGAAGTCGAGTAAAACCATTTAGTTAAATTTAGCGTGCGTAAATAGATGAATGGACACTGGGAATGTATATTTCGTTGTGTTCATTTTTTTTATAACAGCAATCCACCAATAGCAACGTTTGTACGAGTTCGGGATTTTCTCTTTTCCTTCTTTTGAATATCATTAACACTCTTGTAATATTTCTTTCCGTTGGATGTATATATAAAGAATACATTGAAATAAATAAGTGAATCAATTATACATAATGCGAGTGTATTCTCTTTGAATTATGATTAATTTCTGTCGTATTTTTGAAGATTTGACGATTACAACAGGCACGTATAACATTTTCTATAAGAGTAGATTGTTGTGACAAACTAGAGTAATTATATAAAACAGAATAATGTGCTAAAATTACCCATTTACCCCTACTGTGTAAAATGCGTGTAGAGATATAAATGCGTTTAGTGAGATAATGAAATCGGATGACGTAATGAAATGTCAAAAGTTGTATTACAGAAGCTAAAAAGAGTATCAAGAAATAGGAAGATTTCGTTAGAAGCTAAGAAAAGATTACTGAACTGTTACATAACATCAGACCACCTACAGTGATTTTCTAAGCATAGCTTAGATGTGGCACAAGATCGAAAGTATAGAGCACGCAGTGATCGAAATTACTATTCGGTCGTAACCGATTTAGCGAGACAAGCTTGCTGAACATTACACCGACTCGAGACGCCCTTATCAGACCACATATATACCAGAAAATGCAAGATAATCTCGTCACAGTTGACGAAGAGATTGAAGTCATATGAATGCTGTCCTACAGAAGCATACTGAAGATAAAATCGACAGAACATCTGCGCAACAACGTAGTTTTAGAGAAAATGCAAATAAAAAAGAAACTTTTGTCTAACATTAGGGAGAGACAGTTGAAATTTCTAACGTATATAATGGGAACAAATATTATACTCGCAAGGCAGGTTGAAGGCTTGAGGGACAGGAAAAAAAAATGTATACCCAACTTGGTGAGCTTAAGTAAATGGATGGCGGCACAGAGTTTAAGAGAGATTGTCGTCAGAGAGTTTAAGAAAGATTGTCGTCACTCTAGTAGGACTGATATATCTACTTAAAAACCAGTAGCCATCTTTGTGTCCGCTTCCACACAACATGTCATCGAAAAACTACGAATACAACGTCTCCGTTATTGGCTAAAGCTATTAGCAGACTAGAATGTATTCTTTAGTTTATGTTGACAAAAAAATCTAGTCGATAACAATTCTGGATTTCAAACTATTTGATCATTGGGCTTGTCACTCTACCCTGTAAAAACCTGCTTTCTACAGTATTTAAAACAACAATACTTTTCAAGCTAAGGGTGTCTACTGTCACATGCAATATAATAACAATAATTAATCCCTAATAGTGCGACGCAATACAGTCATAATAGGTTGTTTTTACTGAAACACGTTTGAAAACTTACGACTAGTAAAGAAATACATAATACCTTACTATTTATAGGTTTCAAATGTAGGCCAGATTGCAGTGGTAATAATTGTTTCCGTATGGACTTTCCGGAGTGCATCTTTACACATGATGAACCTATAAACGTGTGGAACTGTTGTCCATTTTGTTAGAAAGAATCTGCAAGATACGAAAACCCATGCAAAGTGGCTTTCCCAATGCGACGAATAATCAAAATTAATAATTTTATTGATATACACATTTAACATCTGATATAGTTCTATATTTTAACTATTTACACGACATATATTATTCGGATTATTGTTCTCATCTTTCTTTTCCTATTCATTATGTTTCGGCCCTTGTACGCTCCGGCGTTCTTCAGGTAATTTGCATTGGAATTTAGGACCGAATTCATGATTTCGACCGCCGTGGTAGATCGTCCTAATTCAGAGGTCGGCTACCACCGGCCCGCGGGTCGCATCTGGCCCGCGAAGGATTTTTGTCCGGTTCACCAGCTTAATACATGGACACTAATTATCTAATTAATTTGTGGAGTAAATGAGAGAAAAAAGCTGCAGTTAATCGACGCATATTTTAAATCAAATTTAATTTGCGAAGAACCTTTTTTTTTTCGAAAATGAAATATGATAAATATCGTTTAAGAACAAGGTTAGGTGAGGACCACTTGAATAATATTTTGCTCCTGTCATCGACAAATATTTCACCTGATGTTGGAGAAGTAATCGACCAATAATCAGAATTAACTTTCTCACTAAATAATTTGCTATTTCTAACTGTATTTGGTTTGTAGTATGGATTTTTTTTTTTTTGGTTGATTGTGTTAATTTTTATCCAGTTATTCCTACAGCAAAATAAGTAAACTTGTCTAAATAATATGACATTAACTTCGTTGTTTTTCTTTAAAGCTCCAGACAAAGGAAGCCTTCTGGGCGAAGCGGTCAGTGGTCGAAACAATTTAATTTTAGTACATTTGGTAACATGGCCTTCTTCCGAGACACTAAATAACAGTCAGGCCCGCTCTCTCCATAAGGATTTCGACCCCTCTTTTAGTTCCGCGTGCCATAATAATATTAATGTGTATTAAAAAACATTGACACAGATTATCCGTCATCATTATTGTTATTATTATTATTGTTGTTGTTGTTGCTGTTGTTGTTTTTATTGTTGTTAATGTTGTTGTTGACGTTGTTGTTTCCTTGGATTTCTGTTGTATAAACATTTCCTACAGGGTCGCAGCAACAGACACGGATTGGAGGTGGTTTCATGATATTTTCCACTGATCATTTTTGTAAAAACAAAAAACAAACAAAAAAAACAACAAAAAACAAAGGACACAAACACACTTTACACTAACTTTGCTTGGAAAAGGTTGCGATAGACACCTTAATGGCAAACCATGCTTTAAAGGAATACAATAGATTCCTCTCACAAATACAGCACACATCTTTATGTAAAATGTGTGTGATCTAGGGTTATCTATGTTTTTGTTTTAACTTTTTTACATCAATGATCAGTGAAAAAATTCATGATGACATTTCTGAACTTACATCTCTGGTTTGGACCCGGAAGGAAATTAGCATGCAACAGAAAAGAAGGGAAATAATAATAATTATAATAATTAATACTATTATTATTATTATTATTATTATTATCATTATTATTATTAGAAGAAGAAGAAGAGGAAAAAACAAAAACAAAAAAAAAAAAACAACTTACTATGCCAACTCTTCTGACGTCAGCTTCGTTTGGTTCTATAAATATTTTGCGAACGATTCTGTATGTGTGAAAACGTAAAGTTGAGGGTAACACCCATAATGCAAGTCCTCCGTTTAAGAAAAAAAAAGAAAAAAGAAAAAAAGAAGAGCACAGGAGAACAAAACAGAACAATATAATAATTATAATACAAAAGAATGTTGATACTTTAGAATTGTTAAGACAATAAATTTTCCGGTTGCAAAAAAAGTCTGACTTTGTGAATTATAATAATGCATTAATATTTGATCGAAATTTGAAAATAAAACTCACTGTTAACATTTGTCTAAGAACAGACCAAAAAAAAAAAAAATACATGGTAATTCATTCAAGATAGACGGATTGAGACTGACAGACACGGAATAGGCAGCCAAAAATTTAATAAAATATAAAACGGCGACAAATTACACGATAAGGATGATATATATATATATATCATAAATTAACTGATTTAAATATGTTTTTTTTCGATACACAGTAATAACCATGTTTGAAATCAGCTAATTTACAATAGTATGCTCTGTAATTTTACATTGAGCACTGTTTTGTAAAGATAAAAATAGAAAATATCTATAAGAACACCCTATTTCTATAACTTATGTTCTTTTATATATATATATATATATATATATATATATATATATATATATATATATATATATATATTATAAAATAAAGATGTCATAACATCAGTTCCAAAATAGCCATTTTGCTTCAACGCTTCTGGTGACTTCTCAAGACATGGTGTTGAATGTAAAAATAAGAATTTTAAATGGTTATTTTGGAAGAAAAGATATTTGTTCTACTCTCTAATGAGCACTCAATATATATATAAACTATTCACACATATGTATAAACTACGAAATATCCACAAATATTCTTAAATGCCTATAACTGATAACAGAAGCCAGTAGTTTATACCAAAGGCTTCCCATATTTAATACTTCTAGTTTTCACACTCGCGTGATTATGACCTGCGATATATATATATATATATATATATATATATATATATATATATATATATATATATATATATATATATATTATATATATATATATATATATAATTTAATGGACAGAGTTGAATTAGACCAGGAAACAGTAGTATTAAAAAAGTTATCAATACACATATAAGATGATACAGTTTTAACATGTATAGCTTTTAGTGATTCCGCTACATTCGATTTAAAATTTCTGCCAATTGATATCCTAAAGCTTTATTTCTTTAAAAAAAAAAAAAAATGAAAGCTATATTTTTATAAAAGTAATTAAATGAATCAGTTCACGACGTTAGGTCTAGAAAATGTTGAGAAGAAAGGAGAGGGGGGGAAATGAAATATATATATATATAAATTCTAGAAGACATTTTATGAAAATTTCCAAAGAACGGAATTGGGGGATATTTGCTTCGATAACTGTATTTCTGAATAAAATTTTCAATAACAGCATAATTCAGCATCTGATGCACATCTAAAAAAGAATTTCCGTTTATGACGTTGAAACAAATATCTACAATTTTGTAGTGGATATATATATATATATATATATATATATATATATATATATATATATATATTATAAATGAGTCCCAAATATAGGACGAAACGGCCGTCTAGTGCTTCCTGAGGTTTCTATCAGACTCGATGAATCAATTAATATAATTATCAAATCCTCCTCATCAGTATGTGTGTTTATCATCGCTTGAACCAGCTTCTAATGCTCCAGTTGGAGCGGCTTGTTGAGAGTAGTCGTGGCTCCAGGAGGTTCAGTCCTATGGTCAGAGAGAATCTCAGTAGAGTTCCACCACCGGAATGTGGGAGTGAGCGGCGCTTCTTAGAGTCTGATTTGCAATCTCTTCGTCACCGAGGCCCGGCGGAGTATTTGGTATAGTGTTCGCTTGCCAACCTAACTGTCGGGGTTTCGATTGGATGCGCACTGCTGATGAGTCCCAAATATAGGACGAAAGGGCCGTCCAGTGCTTCCTGAGGTTTCTATCAGACTCGATGAATCAATTAATATATTAGGTTGGTGCAAAAATAATTTCGTTTTCTAACATATGTTACTATGTGAGAAAACGAAATTATTTTTGCACCAACCTAATAATTATCAAATCTTCCTCATTAATATATATATATATATATATATATATATATATATATATATATATATATATATATATATATTATACATAATTATAGTTCTAATGTAACACTGCATGAGATAAATATATATATATATATATATATATATATATATATATATATATATATATTGAGAAAGATAATTGTGACAAAGTTATAATTTGAGAAAGATTTAATAGGTAGATAGATAAAGAGATAATATAGATAGAAGTTGGTATTGGAAAAATATGCAGAAAAATATTATATATATTTAGATATATCAAAACAATAATGGAAAAAATATATTATATATATTTAGATATAACAAGGAACATGCATACATGTGTACATCTCATTTTAACGTTTGGAAATAAGAACTGTGGTACTCATATAATTTGTGTAAATGAATATTTTTAGACTTCACTTCCATTTCTATCTCGTTTTTTTTTTACATTTTTACTGTTGTGGAACATATACAAACACTCACACACACATATACCTATATATATATATATATATATATATATATATATATATATATATATATATATATATATATATATATATATATATATGTGTGTGTGTGTGTGTGTATTTGAGAGAGAGACATACATACATGCAGGTAGATAGATGAAAAGGTAGATATAAACAGCTTAATAGATACCTAAATATATAGACAAACTATTTGAAAGAATATGATGAAAGAAACGGTAAAACATTTTGTATCTAATGTTCTCAGATTGATAGATCAATACATATATTCATATAAACAGGCTGATGTAGCTAACTATATATATATATATATATATATATATATATATATATATATATGAACACATGAGATTACGAGAAAACACTGTATATGATAGATTAAGAAAAGCTCAAAATTGATAGATTATGAAAAAAACTGAGAGTGTGTGAGAGATCATGAAAGATTAGTCATGAAAAGACTCAGATAGAGCAATCGATAGATAGATAGTTTATGGAAATGCTAGAATAGATTATGGAAAACTGAGATTATTAAAAAACTCAGATAGATAGATAGAGATAGATAGATAGAGATAGATAGATAGAGATAGATAGATAGAGATAGATAGATAGAGATAGATAGATAGATAGATAGATCATTTACATTATTCGGACCATTATCCAGATTTTTATTGCCATAATTATCACAAATTTTCGGCAGCTGTGCGCTCCGGCCTCCTTCGAATTGAACCCTGTATTTCATTCGCTGGGCTAGACTATTCTATTTCGACGTGTCTAATGAATATCCTTAGACTGAAGCTTTGTTTTACAGTTTAACTGACGGGATAATCTGGCGACGATATTTTAATCTTGTAACGGGAAATTTAGCGTCTACCCTATATTAAAACAAAAATAAAATAAAATTCTTTTCGCTCAAAGGAAGCTCAGTCAGAGTCATCTCGTAGACATTTTAGAATAAGGGAGAAATATTTAGAGAGCGATATAAAAAAAAAAAAAAAAAATAGAAATAACAAAAGATTAAATAGAAAGGTTGGGATTTGAGAAGTTGTTGGAAGAGCGTAAGTTGGCACCGAAATAAAAGAAGCTTGGCGAAAATATTAGATAGAAAAGATGCAAAAGCGAAATAGAAAAGGTTAAAAAAAGGAAAACCCCATAAAATAATAGTCTAAAAAAAAAAAAAAAAAAAAAAAAAAAAAAGAGAGAGAAAAAGAGCAAGAATCCTCTCCAGCTCAAAAGCCGAAACCATCAAACGCCCCAAAGTAAAGAATCCAAATCTTTGAAATAAAATGGCAGAAAATAAATGGCATTCCGCAAGCAAATGCCACAATATTCTTTTTTCTCTCTCTCTTTTCTTTCTTTCCTTTTCAATTTCAGACGCAAAAGAGAAAAAGAAGAAGAAAAAGAAGAAAAAGAAAAAGAAGAAATCTACGACGAAATCTATCAAATGCCGCTGGCCCGATTTCTCTAAAGTTTCTTTTTACGCACATTCGACTAATATACAAAGCCAGTGGTGTTTCTGACATAAACCAATCTATCACAACAGCAGCTTGGTAGATCGTCTCACCGGCGAGGCATATCAAGTTCTGAAGATAAAAAACGAAAACGGAGACGGGTGGATGGGTCCATTTACTTTCTTTTATTGTGCAATATTTTCTGTTGGGTGGAGTCAGGTACAGAGGGTGGGTAACATTTTACAGTATTTGTTGTACTGATGAAGTTAATGTATATTGCCATTGATGTGCCGTGAAAGATGTCGGCTGTATTTGTGTTCGGGTATGTTTGGAACCACCCAGATTTTTATTGTCATACGTATTATTTCGACTCATATTTAGTAGTCACCTTGATGATATAATAATATACACCAGATAAAAATATATGAAGTTTAACGACGAACACTGTCTCGCTAACATGAGTGTTAATGTCACAAGCAGAATGACAAAAATAGCGATAAATGGTTCATTATAGTCCCCCCCCCCAGTTGTTGAAAAATTCATATTTCTTGCATGCAGTGTATGCAGTGTATTCTGAGGTGGCAACGTCTTTTCTGTTTGGCCAAGATCCGAACGAAGGACGGCTGGAGAATTCCGATAAACATTCCCTATGCAGAACTTCCAAGCGGAAGGAGGAAATCTGGACACACTTAATTTCGGGGTAAGGGCGTTTTTCAATATCCACCTGACACATGATAACACACACCTCTCGACTTCATTCACTGACGTCAATAAATACGTAGTAAACTTTTGTGATAAAAAATTAGACCCGTCAAAGAAATGCCAAGAGAACAAAAAACAGTGGGAGTGCAGAAAGCATTATATCAACTCCATTGGCACATGCAACATCTCTGGTCGTGTCTGCTTCACACACAGTGAAATTTATAGCCACATTAGACGCTACATGAGATTCGAGTTATCGAGCATGGAAATGCAATGTTCTACCAGACTGCAATGCTGACGAATAAGCATGTATATATTTTTACTGCTAATGGTGATAAGTAATATCTTGTTCGGGGCTTTGACCCAGATAATAGGAAGAATGGTGTATTCTCTCATTTGTCTTTCCCTATTATGGTGTTATTTTATTCATCATAAAATAACATCATATTCCACTAGCAGGACGGAATAACAGAAAGAAAAGGAAGGAAAAACTTGCTTTGTTCTCAGAGAGACTTTTATGCCGATAAATCGTAAACAAAATTATATATATATATATATATATATATATATATATATATATATATATATATATATATATACACCGTAGAACGATGAAAAATATAATACCTAGCAATATCCTTTTTAACGTATATTGATAGCAGCGTTTCCCGCTGTTTAACTTTTAATTTTAATTGGAATTTTAACTACAACAACAATGTAAAAGAACGACTGTCTTCTAATATTTACCAAAAGGAGAACTGGATTTACAGTGGTTTCTCTATGACCTTGGTGAGGTCATGTGTTTTTTCCCCCTGTAAGACCTACAGCTGTGAACTAGAGACGTCTGGGCTTTTACTTCGCAATTGTTCGTTGTCAATCAGTTCCCTGATATCACTCACCGGCCGTCATGTAACCCTTGTGACTTTATCACAAAAACAAACAATCGCCTTTTGCGTCCCTAGAATGTATTTGGATTATATATATTCTGTATTTGTTTTTTTTATTTAGGAAAGTTACCTTAAATAGCAGATGAAATTTAGACAAATCTTTTAAATTTAAATAGAAAATATGTAAACAGTTTTCCATCAAATTTCTTTAAATCACTATGGAACGATTCCTGGCATTTCTACAATCTTACGCGAACGCAGAATGTGTTTTGCAATAAACTGCACGCAAACAACACAAGAACACGTGAGTGATCTACTGTTCTGGACACGTAGGTATGGAGCAAGACGAGTTGTTCACCCAGCAACAACCTATATTGACCAACTGTATTATGATACAGAATGCCTTCCACCCTTGATGCAGGACCGTGATGGTTGGTGTGATAGATCCATGAATGTCCGTGCTAGCTCGACTAAATAAATATAAACGGTGATAATCCTGACCTCAAGAACAGCACCATTCAGTCCCTTAGTTATGTGCCATGTGGGATACACGCTTCGGCAATCATGTGTCTTATAATACATGACTGACGAGACAGATTTTCCCGCTGTAGGTTGCCATTAATTTTTGCGATAGACCAGATGCCATCCGCAGCTATAGAACCCGGTCTATCCTGTTATTTACCCATTGCTGTGGGAGAAAAAAGAGGATGCATACCTTTCCCAAGGGTATGAGCACGTAAGGGAATGTAATGGATTTGACTTGAAAGTGAGTCAGTCAGTTAGGTGACATGCGTGAGACAAACTTGAGCGATCATTTATTTTTCGATACATGACTGATGAGGCCGATTTTTTCCCGCAGTAGGTTGCCATTTCTTTCTGCGGTAGACCACATTTCATCCAAGGCTATAGCGCCCAGTCTGTCCTGCAATTTACCGATTGCTGGTGGAGAAGAAGAGGATTCATGCCTTTACCAAGTGTATTAGCACGTAAGTGAATGCAATAGATCCGACTGGAATGTATCAGTCAGTTATCGGTTATGCGTGCTATACGATTAGGCGATGATGTATCTTTTAATATTTGACTGACGAGGCAAATTCTTCCCGCAGTAGGTTGCCATTACTTACTGCGATAGACCAGTTGCCACCCAAGTCTATAGAACCAGATCTGTCCTGCTATTTACCCCTGGCTGGGAGAGAAGAATCGGATTCATACCTTTCCATGGTTAATAGCACGAAATAGAATGTAATGGATTCGACTGGAATTCGAACTCTGCTCTCCGATTCTTCAATGCACAAAGGGATTCCAGAAAATGGTTTCGGGGCCTGTTTCCTGCAATGAAGTAAACATCCGAGTACTTTGAAGTTAATAGCAGACAATAGTTAATAGGTAAGCAAATTTTGCTTGCCCAGTGCAAGTAATTGAAATAGTTGCACTTTACATGTTCGCAGTCTTACAAGGTTCCCGTACGAGCAACGAAGTTAACCAACATTGGACCTAGTCAGTTGCTAGATAGATAACCGTTGGGGAAATGTACAAATCCAACTCTTCTCCCCCTTGATATGGATTAATTACTAAAACTTGGAATAACTAAACCATTATATAACAAAAATTCTTAAAATCTAAAAATAATTTCTCTTTTTAAATAAACTGCAAAGGGTTGATATTCCGTAGAAAACGAATCAATTAGCTCCAGAGTGATCTCTCTTTT
>OZ010605.1:8919026-8931526 GCA_963932145.1 Acanthosepion lycidas
GAAAGCGCTCGGAAAGAAAGAACAATTGGACATTTTTTATAAAATTTTAGCCTCCAAAAAAAAAAAGAGATTGTAAGTTCACATCAGAAATTGTATAAAATCTAAATCAAAGAACATTGTCTGTCATATTCAATATATATATATATATATATATATATATATATATATATATATATATATATATATATATATTATATATATATATATGTGTGTGTGTGTGTGTGTGAGGATAAAGTTTATGTATATATATATATATATATATATATATATATATATATATATTATATGTGCGGTACTTATTAGAAAGCGCTCTACATCAGAGATATAGCTAACCTATTTGGTTGGATCGATGTGAGTTTGTGGCCCTGGGTTTCACGTTTTGCGATCGTCAGACAAAGCGTGAAACCCAGGGTCAAAACCTCACATCAATCCAAACGAATATATATATATATATATATATATATATATATATATATATATATATATATATATATCTTTCCGTGTGGATGAAAGTAAGACACTTGTCAATTTTAATTACATCCAGCATGTTCTTTTTTGTTTGAAATACTCCACGATATTCAATAAAAACCTTTCTTCATTCAAAATAATAAATAATTTTGAAATAATTTCACGACTTCGACTACGTCAGAGAGAAAATGTTATTAACCGATTAGCAGCGTGAAGTCAAATGATTATGCTCCTACACAACACATCATGTGGGAACAAAAGACATTGAAAATGTTAGTATCCTTATAGATTTCGAGAATTTTAAAAATATTATTAGATTTAATATCATTTGATTCTAACGTTTAATAACATCTGGTTATATGAAAGCTCTATAAACATATTCTTGGAAACACATTTGATTCTATGAAAGCGAAATTTACATTCAGTATAAAAATATATATATAACGTCTTCACTGCCACCTACGATCTTAAACGGATTAAAAGGCGTCTGACAAAAAGCTTTACATACGGCAACGAATTATGGAGGAGATATTGTTCTCTCCTCTGAAGATTATTCCAGACGGAAATGAAAACTTGGTAGAAATTAATAATATTCTGGAGAACATCATAATCTCCAACACACACACACACATATATATATATATATATATGTATATATATATATATTCATTTATACATGTTTTATTAAAGACGATAGATAAGGTGCTACGATTAAGCTTTTAATTTAATTTTTCTTTTGGGGACACAGAATGTGAAGAATCTGTCCAAATGTTCTATAATTCCGAGTTCTTTCGGCTATACTTTTAGCCATTATCAAGGATGATTTTGTTTTTGCTTTTTAATTGGGTCCATGGGTTGTGTGTATTTTTTTAGAATTATAGGCATGTTTTATTTTCTGAACATATTTAGTACAATGTGACCGTGTTTGTAGTTAATATTATTGAGTTTTGGTATTTTCTTTATTATTGTTAAGGCTTTCAATATTTTTATATTGTTTTACATACGAATGAGGTTATTATGCTTGTATTTTCTAATAGTATGTTTCGGATGGAATCTGGGAAGCTTCTTAGTATGTTTATAATGTATTTTAATAGAGATGTGGACAGAAAGGTGTCATGTCTCGACCTCTCGATAGGCATATTACTTGTGTGACCTATGAAATTATTTATGAATTCAGTTTTATCAGGAGTACAGTTGTTAAGGAGTACGTGAACTCATAGATAATGCTCGTCCCTTGGAATTTTTGATTGTGTTGGTGTTTTGTTATTTTTGAGGATAAAGTTATCTGATTTAAATTTTTTGTAGTAGATAATTAATTTGATTTTTTTTATCGCGTCTATTGTATGTGTTTTTAAAGTATTCTAAAAATATAGCGTATCATTAATCATAGTACCTTACCTCTAATGAAACAGACACACACAGACACACACACACACATATATATATATATATATATATATACTACAGTCAGGTTAACCCTCCACAATGCATCTTAGAGGGTTACACAATAAGTACTATAGTTTATGCTGATATATGGGAAGATAACATCTAACTTTAGACTTGAAAAGGTTAAGATTATAGCGATCAGGAAAACATCCTATTCAGAATCGGCCCCAATGTGCCATGGTGCGTCGGAAGCGGCTGTTCGAGTAGAAGGTACGTCTCACCAGTGGAATACTGAGGAAATGAGGCAGGTTTTCTTCAATGCGTGTAGCCTGGCGCGTTCTAGCCACGAAGGTTAGAATTGGTGGAACTAAAGAAGGTACTTCCTCAGGGCACTTTGTATGGAAGTACCAATAAATTCGTGAGAGGCTTGCTACATCTCGTTGTATTGTGGAAAAAAAATTACCACGCACAAGGACACGGAGACGCTTTCTTCCATTGTCCAGAAAACCTCAGGGAAATTAAAAGTTTTCTGGATTTGCCATACATGTTGACAGACAAAAATTTACCGAGAAACATGACAGATGAAACTTCACAGAAGTAACATTGTAATACAAAAAATAGGTTTTATTTTGGAAAATATATACACACGCACGCACACATACATATTTTCTGAATCTTCTGTATGAATTTATTCAGCCCTCTACATGTATGTATGTGGGTCTCCTATGTCGAAAAGTGTGCATATGATTGAGTAGGATTTCCAGGAAGCAGCGATTTGATTGACGATTTACTGTGTGTCATTCCTTTCAATCTGGAGTACTTCAAAAGATAACTGTGCCCTCATCTCAAACAGGCCAAGATAATCCTGCTTGGAATGTAAATAACATGACAATTTGTTGAAAGATTAAATGACTCATGTTCGAAGATAGACACATGAGAACACAACTTATGTCTTGAATGATATTTCGTTGGCCAAATGCATAAAAGGGTACTATGTCTACAAACTGAGAACATTTCAGATGACAGTAATCAGTGAACATTGAATTCATTGGTGCTATACAATCTGCTTACAAACAAGATGTAAAATCTGCAGAAATATTGCTATATATTGGCAATGCTTCAGATTATAAAAAGTGTGAAGAGATATCAGTTCCAACTGTGTCTCTTCCTATCTCTTTCTCTCAGTAACTCTGTCTCTTTCATTCCCTCTCCTAATTGACAACTCTTAAAAACAAACCCCTTCATAATGGCAAAACGTAGCCGAAATGGCTTGTGGCAACAAGCACAACATTTCAACAAAACCTTGCGCCCACCAAACAGAAAATTTCAAGTATACTAGAAAAATCTCAATAAAAGTTCTTCTTGCCTTCCATAGTTATACACACACATATATATGTATATATATATTACGAAATGGACAAAGTCCGACAATTTATTTATTAAAGACATTTTTATGTTTAACGTTCTTTTTATAGATACAAGTATTTAAGTAAATGCTCTGTTTATAATAAACAGTATTAAATAACATTTACCGGCCTGAATGTCCGAGAAATTTTCATAGAAAATATTCGTTCTTTGACAGGATTCGAACCTGCATCCTATACGGATGTATATTAAATGTTATTAACATTTACTTAAATACTTGTATCTATAAAAAGAACGTTAAACATAAAAATGTCTTTAATAAATAAATTGTCGGACTTTGTCCATTTCGTAATATATGACGTAATTTGTTTACATTTGATACGCCATGAGCAGTTATGAATATTCGAGATTCATGGAAGATTGAAGTTTATAAGCAGTAAATTCGACCTTGCCTACCGGCAAGCCTAACGGTAAGGCACGTCAGCGTAAATGATAGTTCCGTATAGGATGCAGGTTCGAATCCTGTCAAAGAGCGAATATTTTCTATGAAAGTTTCTCGGACATTCAGGCAGGTAAATGTTATTTAATACTGTTTATTATAAACAGAGCATTTACTTAAATACTTGTATCTATAAAAAGAACGTTAAACATAAAAATGTCTTTAATAAATATATATATATATATATATGTAAAACAATTCCCTTTGTTTCCTACACTCAAAGTCCAATAAGAATATAGCAAATCCAACAACACAAAAACACGCAAGATATATATATATATATATATATATATATATATATATATATATATATATATATATATATATATACCTTTGAAATCAACAAAAGGACACTGCGTTAAAGTTTTTCATGAATGTTTCTTATTGTCATACCATAGTGTAAAAAACTGTAAACATATTTCCGTTGGTCCGATTGCTTTCGGCTGATCGATACAGTTGACAGTTTTTATACTTCTCTCTCTCCAGAAAAGAGAAATAATTAATCAATATATACTCGAAAGAAAACAACATATACATTTTCATAGGAGTGTCTTAGTCTGTTCTTTTCAATGAACTTTATATAAAAGACGAATTGACAATTATAACTCCTGTCGGAATCATACATTTAAAATTTAACTTTAACAGTAGTCGAAAAATTGATACAGAAATTAGGCATTTCGATGTTTCAGCATGACGAATTGCTCGAGTCGTCGGTAAGGGTAATGTGGAATGTATTATATTACAATGTAGAGGCTTTGTAAAATTAATATGGATATTAATCTTATGACATTAAACTGGGATTATGAATAATGAAGTGTTAAACTGAAACTAAAAGAGGGCCGAAAAGGGAATTTTTAGATAAAATATTAAATATATAAAAAAAAAATATATATATTATAGATAAAAAATATTTAAAAAATAACTAATATACTTACAAATGAGATATATTAAAAAGATTAACAATAAATCATATTTAGATAACTTATACTAGGTTTTATTTTGAAGAAAAGTAATAAAAATATAGTACAGAATAAAAAAAAAATTAAGATAAAATAAATTATCCATTTTTAACTGTAAATTAAATACGTTGATCAAATTATAAATAAGAATAGTCGTCAACCAGATCCGTAGTGGCGTCAGATGCTAGTGAGTACCGGATTGGAGCAATGATTTTGCATAAATTCAGTGGCAGTATAATGAAAGCCTTTGCTCATGCTTTACGCTCACTTCAACCAGCATATACATATATATGTACTGAAATATGTAAGGTTGTATATAGAATCGAAATAGTTTATAAACACATTAATGACAACGCGATCACACATACGCATTTCTCTCTCCGTGTGTATATATATATATATATATATATATATATATATATATATATGTATAGACAGAGAGAGAGAGAGTGAGAGAGAGATTCGTCCAATCCTACATGGGAAAATGTTTGAGATCCTTATAAAAACAGACATCAATCTAGCGTATTGGTTAACACAGTCGTATTATTTGATGCCTTGTAAGTCGTTTTGCAGACAGTGATCCATCAGCAATGTCAGACTGTGTGTTGGGAGGTTGAAGGCGATGCCGAGAAAGTTCTCTCATCAACAGATGTCGTGCACATGGTCTACGTTTTAAAAAAAGAAAAAAACAGAAATACGTATATATATATATGTGTGTGTGTGTATTTGCGCGCGACTAAGTATATATATATATATATATATATATATATATATATATATATACACACACATATATTGCAAATAGACTTTAAAAAAAAAAAAAACGAGCCATTATTTACAAAGCAATTGAATATGACAAGGAAGCCAAGAGTTGTCTTATTTTTTGCTACTACAGGTAAAATGTTCCTTTTAATTGTCAGGCCGCCTGTCGAACTGATGTGCTAATTCTTGTTCACGTGTTTCCCGTAGTTAGTTCGTATATTTAGTTAAATATTTAGACTTCAGTGGAGGAAGTAAAAATTCGTATTAAGTAATTCAAGTGAATCCTAGTAATATAAAATATTAAAGCTGCTCCACAGGAGAGTGCTCAATATGTTTATTACATAGCATATATGAATTACAAACAGATAAAATTCAATAGCCCATATTGGACATATATCATATAGGCTAGTGAATTTTATCTTCTTGTTATATATATATATATATATATATATATATATATATATATATATATGTCATCATCATCATCATTATTCAATCGATGTCGGGATCATGTAGCAATGGGAATGGTCATTTCTTTAGCTGTACAATATATGCTACACTAGTGCTACATACAGTTTTGAACTCAGAGTTACACATATATATGTCTTTTGATATAACAGACAATAATATATTGATGAATTCTTTACTGAATTTTTAAATTTACCGTTTGGTGGCTGTAATGGAGTGTAAAATTGCCCATAGTGATTATTGTCGCTATTAGAAAACGCTATTTAATCGTGATGAGTTTGACAAAATGAATAAAATAGCGTTATATAAATTCTTCTCGGAGTCAAGAACATTTTGTTTGCAGTTTTGTTTTACATAAATTAATTTCGTTTTGGCCTTGAAAAAAAAAAATTGGATCAAACCCGTCGGCTAATAATACAGTTTTCATCTTTTACCTTTATACATACACACATATATAGATAGATGGCCTGAAGATAACGAAACAATGTTAGTACGCAGTGATAACTTCCGTGCACGCTTATTTTTACTTACAATCTATCCTTTTTAACAATTAATATAGCATACCATACATTTTTATGGTGATATATATATATATATATATATATATATATATATATATATATATATATACACACACACACATATATATATATATATATATATGTTTGTGTGTGTGTGTGTGTAGATATATATATATATATATATATATATATATATGATATTACTATCCTATGTGAGAAAGAATATAAAAAGCCAATGAACACTCAAAGATGTCATTATACAAATGAATAAATTATATTTCATTACAGGGCTTGCGTTTCTAAAATGGATCTTTGTTATAAACAGGATAAAATAATTATATATATTAATCAACCCACACAAACAAAATCATAAATATTCTCACACGAGCATATGTAATATATAAATAATTATACATACATATATATATATATATATATATATATATATATATATATATATATATATATATATATATATATATATATATAAGACTTAAACACTAATATTCCATGGTCATAATTTATTCCATTGGAATCGTAAATAGGATCCAATTCATCAGACCTACCAATTCAAAAAGAAAACAGAAAAAAAAAACTTTTTTTTTCTGTTTTCTTTTTGAATTTGTAGGTCAAATGAATTGAATCGTATTTACGATTCCAATGGAATAAATTATGACCATGGACTATTAGTGTTTAAGCCTTTTTATTATATGCTTACCCTATCCTGGACATCGGGATCTACCTGGATTCTATCTTGGAATTATTTTTTATACATATATATATATATATATATATATATATATATATATTTACATATTTTAGACATATGATTGCATATGTATGTGTATATTAAACACTAATGTTATCAAGATATATATATATATATATATATATATATATATATATATACACACTTAGTTGTATTGATGTGAGTTTGTGACCGCAGTTTTCACGACGTTGCGATCGCCATCGCCAAAAATTCACATCAATTCAACCAATTATGTTAGCTCTGTCACTGGTATTTACAGCATTTTAATAAGTATCGCGCATAAACACACACATTTCTATATATATATATATATATATATATATATATATATAAATATATATATATATATATGTGTGTGTGTGTGTGTGTGTGTTGAGAGAAAGAAGCTGATTGATCTGAGAAAAGTTAGTCCTATAATATCTATTTCTTTAAATAAATTTTCCTCCTTTCATATTTTATTTCTCATATTTCAAGATACTTCCGTGTACAGTTCCGAAAATTTTAATATATTTTCCTTTATGAACGGTAACATATGTTTTCGGCATTTGCGAATTCTCTTAGAGTTTTTAATGCAGTTTATTCAATAAATAATATCTACATTAAAACAGCAGCTTGGGGATATTGAATAATAAACAGAGTTATTTCAATACAAGTAAATCTGCAGCATTCTTTTTTTCTTATTTATCGATTCAATTTTGTCGAAAAATAATTTCAGATGAACTGAGAATTTTTATAACTTCAAAACTCTTTTTATTTGCTATATTGACATTATATTCTTTATTTTGAAATTTTTTCAGCAATAAGTTCTTGTCTATATTTGCCCGTCTCTTCAATTATTACTGACTTTATTTTGGCATTTATTACTGAGTTGAAAGAATTAGTTGAAGCGCGAAGAGAAATAAAATACAAATATTAATAATGACAAAAAAAAAGAATTAGAAATTTATAGTAATATTTTTTGAGCTATGAGAACATAGAGGAAAATTTAAGCACTTAAGACACGATTAAATTTTTTTTGCGATTCTCTTTTTTGTGCCACTTACCTTCGGGACATAGGCGATCATGGCTCTCCACAGTTACCAATCATTAATAAATTTTCTCTCTTAATCATTGTTCGGCTACCTATTTACTCAAGCTCAGTAAGTAGGTTATGCGTTGTTTTCCTCTTGCTTTCATAAAATACATCTATTGGAGGCTTTGGTACACATTATCAGTGATGTTTAGAGCCGAGGTTCCTAAGGGGTTTCGGATCATTCAACATCATACCCTCTCTGTACGGTGCCCCAGCCGTTACTGATCGGGTATCGACTTGTGTATCTTACGTTAGCTATATTTTTTCTATCTTCAGAAGTGCACAGTGCAACTCCCCTTAGCCATTTCTAGCTCACCCCCAGATGACTTCCTGTTCACCAGCAATATCTGCTCTTCCATGAAAAGAAGCAATCGCACACAAATCTTCAATCTGTGAGTATCACACTTTCTAATCGTCTTTCTTCATTATATCCGCTAGAAAATTCAACTGTCTCTTCCTGATTTTAAGTAGAAATGTTCATTTTGATTACATTTCCTCTAAACTTCGTCGTTGTTAAAATGTTCGGTCCATATTATTCCCAGCATCCTTCTGCTACTTTGTCCAGAATACAGTACCATACAGGTGGACTGCTTACGTAAGAATCCCGTACTCTTTTCTTTGTTTCTAACTAAATTCCCTGTTTTTATTAACTTCCTATTATCTATTTTTTTGGTTTATTTTGGTAGAATGTTTAGCTATAGTTTGGTTATTACTGCAACTTGAAATATTTGAATATATGACGTCTCATTTACAAAGCTATTTATATACATATTTAAGATTTTATATATGGTCACTTTGTGAGAAAGGTGAATTTTTCTTGTTATCGGTTTGGGTAGGTGTTATGGGAACTTACCCATAATAATGGACTATTCCTGACATTATAAATACTGCACCTCTCAAGAGGTATGAGGGATATTGTAAGACGAGGAGAGATAAGTGAGAGCATATTGTTAGGACATTGGAATAGTGATACTTGTCGAGACAAAAATCTGATAGTCATTACTAATACTTCTACTTATTTGTATTATATTTATGTTGTAATATATCTTTGTATTCCATACCTGTGTTCGTGTTATTCTTTCATTGGTTCTAACCTTGGACTATCACCGTGGTACAAGGAACTTGGGCCATAACAAGAGGTGACTAGGAAATCCTAAAAAAAAACCCCAAAAAACGAACTCTCTACGGGGAGTACATACTTTTTTTTTTTGCTATCCGTTGCACATAACAAGTGATGACGAGTTAACCCAAGAAACCAACTCTCTACGCAGAGGACAAACCTTTTTGCTATCCGTCGCACATAACAGTGTCGACGACAAAACTGAAGAAACATGTTCTACGTAGAGATTCTAAAAACAATTTCTACGTGAACATATAAAAAAAAAGGAATTTTTTTTTTTTTTTTTTTTTTGACATCATCTTTACGGTGGTAACAAAGACACAAGTTCTACACAGGGAAATTTTTTTTTTTGGCGTTCACAGGATCCAGAATATCAGGCTACAATAAAGGAAAATTCTTACACAAAATTACGTTAACATGGAAGATTTTAAGTCAACCATTGTGGAACTTATGAAAATCCAATTTGAACAGCAACAGAAAAACGAATAGAAACATCTTGAATTACAAGAATAATTGCTACGTGTAATGTCAAATAAAGGGCAAAATTCCGAAAATGAAACAGTTCTCTCACAAGGCGCTATTTGGAGCACTATCGAATATTTCACGTATGCACCCGACGAAGACACAACCGTTGCAACTTACTTCCGAAGGTACAGAGACCTATATGAATTTGACTGCAGAAATTGGTCAGGCACAAGAAAAGTACGACTGCTACTAAGAAAATTAGGCACATGCGAATATACCAATTTCGTAGATTATATCCTACCGAGGAAAACAAACGAGTTAACTTTAAAAGAAGCCATAAAACTGTTAACAGAAGTTTTCAGCACTAATGCCTCACTATTCCACAAAAGATGGAAATGTCTGAATCTAACAAAAAAGGAGAGCGAAGATTGCACAAGATTTGCTTCCATTGTAAACAAATATTGTGATGATTTCAAGTTATCGGAACTCAGCCCGCACAATTTCAAATGTTTAATAGACGTCCAAAACTGGCCGAAGACTGCCAGAGATGCATAAGTGTAAAGAAATTCTCAAAAGATATAGAAGAAGCTGGAATCGCGCACATACGTAAAGTACGAAGACAAACCAACATTCCCTCCTCACAAACAAACCAAATAAATTTTCCCTCCTCACAAACAAACCAAGCCAATTTTCCTTCCTCACAAACAATTTTTTCTTCTTCCAAAAGTCAATATCAGAAAAAACTACCACCCAGTCCATGCTATCGCTGTGGGACTTGGCATTGTTATAAAGACTGTCCATTTTAAAACTTGTCTATCATGCAAAAAAGTAGGACATAAATGTTCTCAATGTTGGACTAGAAGAGAAAGCAAAAGCAGAATAAGAATCACGAGGACTGACCAAGCGGATGAGCCTAACATAAGAAAATACGTACAAGTAGAAATGCAAAACAAAAGTCAGACTAGAGTTGGTTTCCGGGTCGGACTTAACTATTATTAATATACAAACATGGAGAAAACTGAACAAACCTACCATGTTAAGAACCGATAAAATTTCTAGATCGGTAACTGGGAAAAAAATAAAACTTGAGGGTGAAGTGATTACAAATGTGACATTCAATGGAATGACCAAAAAATTGAAAATGTGTGTGGTAAGAAATATAGAAGACTTATTCGGTACGGCTGGATTAAAAAATTCGAACTTTGGGATTTACCAATAAGCACATATTGCCAAAATGTAAAAAAAGTTTATCGATCGGGGCAGATAAAGTAAGAGAAACTGAAAGAATTTCCCCGAAGTATTTTCAACAGGTCTCGGAACATGTAAGAAAATGGCAGCAAATTTAGAAATAAAGAAAACGTTCAACCTATCTTCAAGAAAAAATGGTGCGTACCGTTTGCTTCAATAGAAAAAATAGATCAAGAATCGGCATTGTCACCCGCAGAAGTGATGTTCGCCAAAAAAATCAGATCAGTGTTTGATAATTTGCTACAAAAAAAAAGCGAAGCAAATAACAGTCGTGCGTACTATCATAAAAAGAAAATTCCACCCAGGAGAAAGTTTTTTTTAAAGCATATAAAAACAATACATCTTACTGTAAACAAGGAAGAATTGAAAAAAGAATCGAGATTATGGCTTGCATAGTACAGGGATCCAAATTTTCACATAAAAGTCACGTAAACCAAATAAGACTCTAACGGTCCACCTCAGGAACAAGTGAAGGATACGATTTTCGATACATTTGATATACAAAGGCCGCAAACAATGCCAGAACCACGAACATCGTCCAGAAAAAGGAAGTTCACAGAACCTCTTGTAATAGATCCAAAGAGAAAAAAAATATTAAAAAGCTTCGGAAGTCGGGTGTTAATAATAATAATGGACTATTCCTGACATTATAAATACTGCGCCTCTCAAGATGGATTAGGTGATTGCAAGGCGAGGAGAGATAATTTAGAGCATATTGTAAGTATATATATATATATATATATATATTCGCATAATAATTCATCCTCTGCAGAAAGCACTGGACGGCCGTTTCGTCCTATTTGTGACTCATCCTCATGAGCATCCACTACCCAGAATCGAACCCGTTATATTACAACACAAGCGTCATTCATCTTGGCCAGTGAGTCTCCTAACGAGACACAATATAGTGCAGCTACTCCTTATTCTAGGAACTAGATGCTCTCGGCTGATAAGTCCTAAAAAAGGACGAAACGCCCGTCCACCAGTGCTGTTGAGCATACTTGTTCAAGACTCGATGAATTATTACCTGAAATTATTCAAATCTTCCGCAAATCTGTAATATATATATATATATATATATATATATATATATATATTCCCGTATGTGCACGCATGTGTATGTATGTGTATATGGGTACAATTCCTTTATACATGAACACGAGTAGCGGTTTATCTTTTGTTTCATGACTGTGATTGGGTTTCTGGTTCCTTCTCTTAAAAATTCCCCATTCTATTTCACTCTCAGTAAACCATTTTTTCTTAGTGACATTGTCGTCTTACCTGAAGATGAAAGTAGTTTTGAAAAAAAAAAAGAAAAAAAGCGCTTCATTTAATTAAGTTTTTCATTATATTTCTTGTTCTTTCAATTCTCTTGAGAACTTCCAACCATTATAATAA
>OZ010605.1:8939026-8976526 GCA_963932145.1 Acanthosepion lycidas
TATAAATGTGTTAATGAATACAGTATTTAACTTATATTGAATCCCTAAATTATTTGTAAAAAAGTTAAATATTTAAATTGCTAACAAGCATCAAATTAATTTCTTCGGGGTTTTTTAGACATCTAAATTACTATCAAGCATTAAAATCTATTTTTTACATAAATTGCTAAAATCCATTTACAGTCTCTTTCTCTTTACTTCTCTTTCCCTCTTCTTTCTTTTTCCTTTTTCCTTTTCTTTTCTCACTTCTCCCCTCTCAATTCAATATAGCAATTCCGTTATGTTATCAGTCTAAATAGGTCAAGGCCTGGTCAGTCCTTCTCCCCCAATACAAAGAGAGAGATATGAAATTAATCCCTCCCTAAACTCTAACATGTCTCTTTAACTACCCCTTTTACATTCTCTGTTAAATTAAAAAAAAAAAACAAAAAAAAACTTATACTACCCATAAACTGAAATTTCATTTTTCGTTTCGTTTCGTTTCATTTTTGGAAGTGCTATCTTATGATCCGGCGTCATTTAAAAGGGCTCTGGTGAAATAAATTATTATAATAGTACCTTTAAATGGTTTGTTTTCCTTTAAAATTATAATATATATATATATATATATATATATATATATATATATATATATATATATATATATATATATATATATGTTTGTATATCTTTAAATCTGGCCACATCTATCTGTCTATCTATCTTTGTCATTCTGTCATTTTCTACCTATCCTCTAATTTTTTATCTATGTCACTCTCTCCATCTATCTATCTATCTATCTATCTATATATATATATATATATATATATATATATATATATATGTCACTCTCTTGTTTATTCATCTACCTATCTATGTCAGTCTATTCTTTATATATCTATGATAATCTGTTTCTTATCAACATGTTCGCATAAACATAGGCACAAATGTATGTGCATGTTTAAGCAAATACATTTTTATTAGACTTTTCATGAATATTTATATCTTTGAACAGACGCGCACACACAGAGATAGATAGATAGATAGATAGATAGATAGATAGATAGATAATCACAGATGTTTTTATTTGGAACCTCTTACCCATGTGATATTCCCCCCGGATTCAAGACATTCCTGTCCCTTGTGCCGGCTCTTTATACATAAAGTGAAAGAAGCCGTGCATTTCGATGAAGAGATGTGCCACCTGCATCTGTATTTGCAAAGGAAAGGAATAACAGCCCAGATACTCCAGGGCAGGATGAAGACCCTGATATTAAACGGGTTCTGATGATGACAGCTTGCTTTGTCGAAACCCCATCTTGTGCCCGAGCAATGATTGATGTCAACATTCTCAGAGTTTTCTTACTTACATCGAGTTAAGTCTTTGTGTGAGCGCTTCAGTTGAAAATAGACATTTTTTTAAAAAACCTTGCAATTTACTTCCAGATCATACCATGTATAAACACACACACACACACACATATATATATATATATATATATATATATATAATTGATTAGCATCTTTTATTATATATTTATTATATGAAAGTGTCTATATATATATATATATATATCATATCATATATTGGTTTATATATATATATATATATATATATATATATATATATATATATATATATCAATAGATCTATAGGAATGCACATTTATATGTGTCTATTTTTGCATTTCTATATTGATATATATGTGAATATAAATTGTAATTATATATTTTTATGTATGGAACCAAGCAAATGTGGATGTCGATACATATGTAAGGCAGGACACAGTGCAAAGAACATCTCCAAATTCTGCAGGCTTTTGTAATAAAAGAGATGTAGCTAACATTATATAAGGTTTATATATATATATATATATATATATATATATATATATATATATATATATATATATATATATATATATATACACGTACATTTGTCGTAAAAGTCTTTAAATAACCATTTGAGTTACTTCGCTAAGAAGAGAACAGATAACAATGATTTCATCTCAGCCCCACTATGTCTTCCCAAATGAGCAATGGTGAGATGCAAAATATCGTTCGGTCCTTCAGTAATGGTACCAATCTTCATACTCTGGATTCTATCTTAAAACCAATTCAGAACCTAAAGTGGCCGGTTAATAAGTTTCAAAATTAGGAAATAGTATATTAGTAGGGAGTCGTCTATGAAATATGAAAAGCTTGGTGGTAGAATGTTTGTGAAAAGGCCACTTTCTTGAAACTATAAAAATAGACACGCGAGAACGCCGGTAAGTGGAGATCCCATAAGTAAGCAAAATATTTATCTATAGAATTTGTTACCGAAAGTGAAGAAACAATTTGATAATTAGATCGTATATATATATATATATATATATATATATATATATTTTTTATTTTTTTATGTGGATATAGTTGAATATGTATTTGCATTTGTTAAATGTGTTTTTAGTAGATATACACATTTTCATTTAGGGAAGTTATTTTATAGAGTTATTATGCCTAAACTGTCCATATATTTCTTTTTGTTGTCTAGGGTTTTAATTTATTCAGGATGTCACATATTTTTTTTTTTTTTTTTTTTTTTTTATCTGTGTGGGACTGATTGTGCCAAGGAGTGTGTTTAGGATTTTGCTTAGTATGCCGTCTATTTTATATGGAAAGCTGATTATCACTGATAAGACAGGTCTAATTGGTATGTGCGGTTTACCTGTTTTTTGTAGTCTGTATAGTATGTTTGTTTTTGGTTGGTGTTAATGAGTTTTAACAAGGAATTATCTTCATTTATAGTAATTTTTTGTCGTTTCTTATGAATAATTGTGTGACTCTGTTTTCTTTTAGGTTTTCGTAGATTTTATTATTGTCGATGAGGTGTTTCATTTTCTGTTGAAAGATGAGTCAGTTCATGATTACAATTCCTCCACCTTTATCCCAATGATATGTGGTTGTTTCTGTTCTTTACTAATTCTTTCCGAGCTTTTATTTTTGCAAGAGGACGTAAGGTGTCGTTCATTTTCTTTATATGTGGCTATGATTAGGCCTTGAACGTAACCATTTGGTGAAATTTGTGTCGTGGTTGTGGTAGTTTTTAATAAAATCCGGGGAACCTTTTTGGTAAATTTCACACCGAAGCTGAGGGCTGCTAGTTGTGTGTCCGATAGTTTGAGTGCGGATAAATTAGTGATTACTTCATTTCTGCCGACCTTGGAACATTTTTTTTATTGCGAATCAAAGAATTTAGTTTTGTTTTCTAAAATACGGTAGTGCTTCTTCTTGTCATGGTGGTTAGAATTCATTATCATATGTTTGTGAGTAGAACTTACTCCTATCTGTGCCTTGTGGAAATGTGTAGCTTCTTTTTCTTCTAATTCCTTTATTGATGATTTCAGGAATTCCTGGACATAATGAGGGGGGGGGGAAGCATGCTGTGAATTTTTAATGAGTTTGTCTGTACATTGGTTAAAAAAACCTTTTCCTTCAATGCAATTTTTGTGAAAGATTTTTCTGTTTCTGTGGGAATGCACGGATGTTTTAAATGTTTGTATTTTCTGACTAAGTATTTTTCTTGAAAAAGGTTTCAAGCCAAACTTACCTTCAGTTTATCAGGAAAGGAAAGAATTAAAAATAAATTATATATATATATATATATATATATATATATATATATATATATATATATATATATATATATGTATGTATGTGTGTGTGCGTGTATGTATAAATTTCCATGAGTATAGAATCCAGGTAGAACTCAATGTCCAGGATAGAGATAGAATATAATATAAATGGCTGAAACACTAGTTTTCCATGGTTATAATTTATTGCATTAGAATCGTAATCACGATCAAATTCAGCAGACCTACAAATTGTAGGGGTGGTGAATTTGATGGTTATTACGATTCCAACATAATAATTTATAGCCGTGGAATATTCGTGTTTGAGTTTTTTTTATATTATATTATATAATATTATATCATATTATATATATATATATATATATATATATATATATATATATATATATATATAATAAAAAGGCTTAAACACTAATATTCCATGGTCATAATTTATTCCATTGGAATCGTAAATACGATCCAATTCATCAGACCTACAAATTCAAAAAGAAAACAGAAAAAAACCCACTCCGGAAATAAAAAATAGAATTTAGAGAGAGTGTAATTATGAGAGTGTGGGACGAATGTTAGTTTATAAGAGAGGGGTTTAACAGAGAGAGTTTTATTTAAAATTAGGTGTGAGTGGAAGGGGGAAAAAGACTGTTGACGGATGTCTAAAACAGTATAAGGATACACATCGAGGTGACAATACACACACCATGGCCGATCGTTACTCTGTCCTGGACATTGAGTTCTACCTGGATTTTATCCTCTCGGAAATTTTTTATTCTAAAATATACATGTGTATATATGCACCTGTGGATTTTGCATATATATGTATATTTACCACTAATATTATCTATATATATATATATATGTATATATGAGGAATCAGCATTTTATCATATAGATTTTTATTACTTAAACATTATATTAGGTGGATGCTCGTATTTGTGTGGAAGCCTTATTTATTTATTAGATAGTATATTTATTTATTTATTTTGTTTTCTGGTCTAAATATTCGAGAAATCTTGGAGAGATATATGCGATCTTTGGCAGGATCTGAACCTGCATTTTCTTGGTAAATTCTTACTATGTTGCATAAAGAATGTGAAAAAAATAAAAAAAGAGAAATAAATAAAATGAAAAATAAAATAAGCACAATATTTAAATCAATGTATTAGTAAACCATTTAGTTGCTTAATAAACAGATTAAGAAACTACGAATGAACGAATAAACACAAATAAATGCAATAATAATATTCAGCAACTAATAATTAAGTAATCACTAAGAAATAGTGTGTAGAAAGTTAAAAAAAAACACTATAAAATAGCTATAAATAACAACATTCGAATCCACAATTATTACTTCCCAATAACCGCAAGAATCATTTTGAAAAGTAACCATTATGGCCAACCTAATAACGTTTACTATAATGCCTACCAATAATGCTTCATTGACCAGCATGTATAGAATCGAGCCTAAGAACAATACACATGGCCTGAAGATAAGTGTGTTTGTATAATCGCTCAGAAAACTCGATCAACGAAATGTGTGTATATATATATATAAATATGTCTGGGTGCTTATATATTAGAATCTGCGTGCGTTTGTTTTACGCGTGAGTTTAGGTCCCCATTCACACACTCTTCGGATTAAAATGTATACATTGTCAAAGGACCGAATATTAAATTAGCTAAATTAACTTCAATGAAGAAATAAATTGAATAACATATATATTTCTTTTCTCCTCAGTAATTTTATAGATGTAAACTTAATAGCGATTAAATTTTAAATTTTGATTTTGTAATTAGCAGTTTTAAATTTTAATATTGAATTTTATCATATAATTTAGTAATTATTGGTTAAAATAAATTCTTTTTTTAATACTACCCATATTTTAAACATCTGAATAGATATTATAACATGACTTCGTTGTCAAGCTTTTCGAATTTTCCTATACTTGTGTTTTGATTGGTCCATCTAGCCTTACGAAGGATTGTTAATTAATTTTCCCCTTACGAAGGATTGTTAAATAATTTGAAACTTTTAAAACCATTTTTTTTACATTCAACGTCATCAATTGATAAGACACCGAGGGTGTTGAAACAAAATGGCTATTTTTGTAGTGATTTTATGACATATTTGTTATAATTTTTTTTTAAATAAATAATTATATATATATATATATATATATATATATATATATATATATATATATATATATGAAATATATTATTATGCTTTGAAGAAAGAAACACGCTGCATAGAATTATCCCATTTTGTTAAGCAATTACACATATGCTTTTTATGTATTTCTATGTTTTTTTATCTTCCTGGCTATGTCAATATCTCCATCCGGCAGCAAAGCCTCTGATCGGTGGATTGGATGTTTTGAAATTCGTAACTTAACTGCTATTCTTCCCAGGTCCAGCCTGACACGGGCTGGGAGCATCTTTTAGGGTCACAGTTATGGGAAAATACTGAATCTCCACGTAAAATCGAAACACTATGAAATTATCCAAATTCATTATTATAGTTACAATACTAGCAATACATCTTTTATATAAAAAATTACCAGCGATACATATTTTTAGTATAACTACCAACAATAATTTTTTAATATAAATTTACCAACAATATATGTTGTATTAAAATGACTAATACGTTTTATCTGTAGTTAAAGCCATAATAAATTGTGTTAAAATATTTTGATGTCGTCATTAAATAATCCATAGATAAGACAATGCTGCTAAACATAAAGAACCAACCAAACAAACCAGATGGTATAACTATTTCACGACATTAATCAATATAATGTCTTACAATTTATTAAAGAAAACAAACTACATTTAAAATATACCTTCAACAAAACTACAACATAAGATACACGTAACACCGCCTCTAGTAATTGTGATGTTTTAAGGAACGTGGATCCAAACCTGAAGTTCTGTTGTGTCAAGGCCCATACTGGCCCTGTGTTGGACCCAGCTATGATCAAATTCTGACCGCACTCCCCTATCAAAATCAACAGTACCTTAATAATACAATGAAAATTTTTTTTAAAGCACAATGAAAATCAACGCAACACTAAATACATAACAATGCATTTCTATAGTAAAATTACCAACAATACATTTTATGATCTACAAATTATATATTTTATATAAAAAAATACCTTTACCCTGAAAGTATAAATTTATGTACAATATACTTAAATTTTGGTATTAAACACCAAACAGAGATTGATACGTCGCGAAAAAAAGTCAGACAAATAACTACATATGTTTTGGCGTTTGCGTCTTTTCATAATACAGGTCTGTGTGCATAGTTTCGCTCATAACTCTGAAAACATATATGCGTAAAAATCGTTAAAGAACATATATCAATGTGACTATTATTGAGGGTCCCCCACGGGAACAAGTCTTGCCCAACATATGACATCAGTAATACATTCTCAGTCGCGTATTTCTTTATGTCAGTTTCGTTTACCAGTCGTCTGGAAAATGATGTAAATATGCCGAAACGGTTCCACATCTCAGTAAACACGCTTCCTACTCTTGATAGCAAAAGCACCTGTCCCGATGAAGGGGATCCCCGAACACAAATACTTGCAGACAAGAGAAGGAGAATCGAATGAACTGTAAGAACCGAAAAAACATAATAAATCTTTGGAAAAATATAATGTTAGAGTGTTAACACCAGGCTTCAAATAGTAAAAACTACACATACATATATACGTACATACATATATACATATAGTGATGTGAAAACTTGAGATAATATTTAAAATAATTGTCCTTTTTTTCCAGATAATGAACAAATATTAATTAAACTATACATTCTTTTAAGAACAACATTTATTAAATCAGTTCCAACCACTTTCAAAGATGTTTTTTTTTTATCAAGCTAGAAAAAATATTAATTAAAAATTAGTACGTGTAAAAGTAAGTGAACCCTTGTATTTACACAGTATTTTTGTTTTACATGATTACTAGTGAACATAATGACATGGGAATATAAGCTTCTACTACGTGCAATTGAAATCACACACTAATGACTTGTGTGATTGCAGTTGTGACCGCACTCTGCTCGGAACATTTCGTAGACTAAAGTGTGTACAGATTGCGTTAGGAAAATTGTCGCCATTTTATTTAGTTCATTGCGCGCCTCAAAGTTCATTTTTATTTTGTCGACTGCAGAATATAGTAGAATCAGTTGGCCACCGTCGGTGAGAAAATGAACACCATGACGCAATTCACTCCTCCAGAAATGTGGATGCGGCAGTTGTACTACCCTGTCATTCGCGCCGGAAACTCCGAAACGAACATTTGAGATGATTTTCTCTCAATCTGTGGCTTGTGTAGATAATTCTGAAAGAGTTGATTGCATCTAATAGGGATTACAAAGTTACGGCAGCACGGAAAACTCGCTCTGATCGCATTGATAAGACAGAAATTTCCGTATTTGTTGGTGAGTGCAGCAAATGACTTGAGGAGGTAGTGCTGCCCTGGGTCAAGATGGTGGATGTTGGAAGAGTCTATATCTGGTAACCGGACTCTGCACCAAGCCATACACACAGGAAATTCCAGTCATGACTGACAATTATTGCGACTATATCACCCCTTACATCTGGCCGCCTAACTCTCCAGACTTCAACATCTTTGTTTATTATGTGTTGGGCACAGTTGAGCGAGACACCGACAAAACTCCTTGCAACACCAAAGATGAACGAAATACAAGGATTATAGCAGTATTCACCAAATTAAACAAAGAATCTGTCCAGAAGAGACGCGGGAGCTCCCGATGTCGGTTGAAGGCCGTGGTTGAATCTAATAGGGATTTTATTGAATAAATTTACTCTTTATTCATCTCTCCCAGTATTTACATGAATTTTCTTGTATAATTTCGAGCAATACAACCTGAATTAAAAATATAATTTGGCGACAATTTAAATCATCGCATCCCGTATATACAGAGAACCATCCTTGACGAAAAACAAAACATAAATTCAAAATATTAGGTTGGTGCAAAAATAATGTCGTTTTCTCACACAGTAACATATTTGAGAAAACGACATTATTTTTGAACCAACCTAATATTAACATTATCAAATTTACCGATAAAATAAATTTTCGGAAATTGTAATAATGTAATTAAAAAAAAATGATAGACAGATCTTGTCGATATTATTTGAGCAAAATATTTGACATTTTCGTAGCAGTAAGTTTCATATTAACAAGTTACAAGTGTTTCTCCACCGTTCAACCGATGGTTGGTTATGAAGTCATATTTGTCTACCACTGGTAAAGCGATGGTCAGGGCTCAAAGGATTCAGATGAATTGACCGAACTAGATGTATTTTCATAGTACTGCTTAAGAAATCAGTCTAATGGACCATGTAACAAAACATATCTTCCAAATGCTGATGAATAGAGCGCGTAAACCGGAAATAACACAAGAATAGTGTAGGTCCGTTAATGTCAATTGAACAAGAAACACAGTATTTAAGCTTAGAATGATAACAGAAATCGTAATACAAATGCAAAAGAACGGATACGTGTGATTTCTAGAATATGAAATGACATTATTTAAAGTACGTCAGAAAAATAAAATATAAAAGCATTTAATTTAGATGAGTACGATATCTATTTTTATTTCTTTTTGTGTAAAACTTAATAACTGCCAACGGTCTAATGCAAAGTTATGTTTTCCTCATTTAAATTTTTAAATTCAAAGTCTGTCCTCAGAAAATTTTGTTTAATTTTGTATTGTCAATTACATTGGAACATCTAGTGGTCACTATTTATTAAATCTATATTAGTTTGATACGAGGATACAAACCTGAAGCTCTCAATGACAACCGAATCTGACTAGCTTGTTAACCAATCCATCAGCAAAACGCTCCACTTTTAATAATTATTTTCAGTATTAACTTACTTAGAAAATATTATTTTGAAAACATTCATTATTATTTTTTAAAGAATATTAATTTAAAATATATTTAATTTTGTTAAAACAACATGACACTGGATTATGAAATATACATCATATATATATATATATATATATATATATATATATATATATATATATATATATATATATATATATATATATACAAGCACACAGACACACATACACACACACACTCACATATATATATATATATATATATATATATATATATATATATATATATATGTAGCGTTATTTTTAGTGGATATACGTATTAGGAAAAAAACACTTGATTTTTTTTTTTTTAAAGGATATTTACTCATTTTTACCGACGTGAATATTCAAGAAATCGAGAAAAATATGAGCCAACCGGGAGAATGAGAACCAGTGTACTCATCTGAAGAAAAAAAATGGCGTCAAATCCGAGGTGCTTATACTGACTAAGCTGATTGAATAAGGCATTTTAGCGAAATTGTTCATGTCATAGATTCTGGAAATTTCACATCTGATACCATTCATAGAAAAACGTTAAGAATGTAATTTTTAAAGAAGTAATGTATTTTCATAAATGAAAAATATCCGTTATTTCTTTAAAAATTGTTTTTTTACGCTTAGCTCAGAAAATAAGAGTACACACATTATATCAGCCTGTTTATATGAATATATGTATGGATCTATTAATCTGAGAACATTTGATACAAATGTTTTACCGTATCTTTGATACAAATGTTTTACCGTATCTTTGATACAAATGTTTTACCGTATCTTTCATCATATTCTTTCAAATAGTTTGTCTATATATTTAGGTATCTATTAAGCTGTTTATATCTACCTTTTCATCTATCTACCTGCATGTATGTATGTCTCTCTCTCAAATACATACATACATATATATATATATATATATATATATATATATATATATATATATATATATATATATATATACAGAGAGAGACAGAGAGAGAGAGAGAGAGCGTGAAATGTAGAAATAGTCTAAGTTATTAACATTAAGCTTAATGGGGATATTGATCCGGTTATGTGTATTGAATCAAGGGATATGATTATTTTAATACGAATTAAATATGTTGGTAGTTAACAAAATAAAAAGCCTGGGTAACCAAAACGAATATAGGGAAAATAAAATAAAATGAATAAACAATAATGAAAAATAATAAAACGAAATAAAATAGTAACGCTAGGGGAAAAACTGTACATTAGTATTTACAATAATGCTGAACTTTGAATCCTCTCAAAATATAGCGTTTCTTTCATGAGAAAAAGAAATGTAACACACAAGAATATTGAACAGTTCGTGCCTTTTTAATTTATGACTGGCAAAGCTATGAAACTCAGAGTCTCACTGTAAACACACACCCACGCACAGATATATATATATATATATATATATATATATATATATATATATATATATATATATATATAATGAGAACGAATCGAATATAAAATCCAACGGTCGTAACATTAATTTAGAATAGGGCTCAATACAATATAATCCATTCAGTTTTTGACATGCGTAATACACACTTAGGCGATCATGTGTCTTTCGATACATATCTGACGAGGTATTTTTTTCCCCCACAGTCGGTTGCCATTTCTTTCCGCAGAGACCAGTTGCAATCCAAGGCAATTCAACCCCATCTGTCCTGATATTTACTAATGGCTAGAGGGTAGAAGAAGATTCATAACTTTCCCAAGATTATTAGCACATAAATGAATGTAATGAATTCGACTAGTATTCGAACTCGGTTCTCAGATTCCACAATCTGAGCCGCTTTCCATCAGTCCATCGTAGAGCAATATTCTTTATTGTAGGATATTAATTTCAAATATGCAGAAAAACTCTACAGGAATGCACTCTTATTTCAATCTGTATCAATACATCTGATCAGACGTTAGCAAATGACATTTTCTTAACTCGTTCAAAGATAAATTTGCTTATCCTTCCAAAGTCTGATTTGGTGGGATTTATAATCCTTGAAGGAAGTTTAGTCTTGAACACTGGCTTATGGTCTTTAAGTAGGACATAGGATTATAAATAAAATGACAATTGGAAAAAAGATCTTCGATTTTGCCGACGCGTTTCTATACCAATCTGTCTTGTCCACAGAATTGATTTGGGAATTTAACTATATTGTTGACATGGAAAAAAGAAAAAAAAATCTCTTACTATAAAGGTAATTTACATTAACCAGAAAAAAAAGGGTTAGACAGAAGCGTTTATCTTTTTAAAATTGGATTTTTTTAATGTAACTATAACAACAAGAACATTTCGATTTCATTTTTGCCTTGAAAAAGTCGGAAGACGAAACGCGTCGGCAAAATCTAAGATCTTTTTTCCAATTGTCATTTTATTCATATATATATATATATATATATATATATATATATATACTAAATGAGAAAAAAAGAATACACTTCCTTAGAGCAACTGAAGATAGAGGGTTATTTAGTGAGATTGTTTTTGGGACGTAAGATGGACGAAGTGAGTAATGATAATTATGATATATAGGTTAGATAAAAATTAATTTGAAGGGGTTAAGATTGTAGCTATCGAGGATATATATTATCGCGTCATTATTCCAGAAATTATCCATTCTCGGTAATAATGTCTGTAAAATCTCTTTACACCAAATAGAATCCGGAGGAAATGCAGAAGATTCGAACCTGTGTACGGAGTATAGCAAGTCTTAGCTTTAATCGTCTGAACTGGAGGAAGTCAAGAATGTAGTTCTTATGAACATTGACGTAGAAATAGCGATGCATTTTGATGTTTCATCTGTGGTCAAGGGAAAATAGGACGGATATTTACTCATTACCCACAGGATCATGTAAACTATTTTGTACTCTTTTAACCTCTGTGCCCTGACCCCCGCTTTATCGGTAGTAGAGGAAAATGACGTAATGCCCAACCACCGGTTGAACGGTAGGGATAACTCTTGTAACTATTTTCTATAGCTACAGTGTAATATTTCATGCCAATTATTTGCGTAATTTGACTCAGGAGCTCAGACAGAAGGGTTAAACTTGTTCAGCAACGCACGACTCAAGAGGGTTAAAGGACAGAAAGTGAGGGTTGAGCTGTTTCCATACCAGATTTCCTTTAGCTTTGCCTATTTTAAATTTTAAAAATTCCTGCTTTCTAAATACATGTTCTTTCTTTATTCGTTTCTTTTCCTCCTTATCGGTTTATCATTATGGTCAATTAATCCTTTAGAAGCGTTATTTTTAGAACCGACTTTATATCTTTCATTTTTGTTTCAGCCTCCGTCGGTTATGTAATGCTTAAATCTAATATTTTCTACGCAATTTTATTTTATTTTTGGATACAATGATGGTTTAGTAACTTATCATAGTAAATTTGCCCATAGCTGGAAAAAAAGTGTTGGATTCAAACCTTTCCAAATGAAGTAAATATAACGAACCTGACTGGACATGGAACTCAGCTCTGCGATTAAAAAAATCCGCATCTCTAATCTTACAGTGCCTGATATCCCAAAGCGGTCATCTATCAAGACACGGAGCAGGTTCGAAATTGCTTAAATTTGTGGACGTACGGGAACCGGTATTTAAAAGAAATGTGGTCGTTTCAACTAAACAAGGCCTTGACTTCTTTTTACAGCTTTCTTCTGGTTTTTTCGTTTCATGGAAATAGTAACGTTTGGCTTTAAATAACTTTATTTAAAAGCAAAAAAAAAATAATTTCTATTCTATTGTCATCGCTGACATATCAGTGTTCCTACTTAAAGTATTGTAGCATTTATTGCTTCTAACATTATGGCACATTCAATTTTCGACTCGATTTGTTTCATGGCATATCATCTCGTTATGGATTATTTAATGTTGAAATTTAATTTTTCTTAGGTGATATGAAGTAATAAAAATATTATATATGTTATTCTGCTTTCACAGTTGAATACATGGTATATGATACTAAGCTTTTTATGCATATACATGTTTGAGCGAATATTACTAGAGGGAGGGTGATATGAATTCCATGTATTTTTTTTCAAGTAATATTTGGGAATACAGTTAGATTTTTCAGACATTATATATAAAATTTCTTTCATGTTTATTGATTTTTTGTTTGGTTGATATTATTTGGTGACATATCAACTTCTAGGCTCTATTTAATGCTGAGATCTAAATATTTTGTACGTAATTATATGCTTTCCACTACAGATATATTGCACATAATTTTAAACTTCTAGAGTAAAGGCATGTTTAGACATACATTTTGTCGATCAAAAAGTGTAATGCTGGTAATTTTACTGTAAAATTTATTTTTTATGTATTTAGTATTGCATGGGTTGCCTTTTTCTATGAAAGTTTATTGTTGGTCGTTTTATTATAAAAATATACTGTTTATTTTTGTTTGGAATTAACATTTTACCTATACCTGGGAGCGTAACAAGTGATACCACCCGGGGTGAGGATAGACATGGAAACAACAGCAAAACCTCCTGCTTCCCGATCAGAAGCCTTGCTGCCGGATGTAGTTTATCGTCATACCCAAGGGAAGATGCTTTTGACATTGACAAAACACTAGACAATTTTGAAATAGGGATAAAAACCATAACTCATATACAAACCTATAAATGCGTAAATCATGAAGAAGCCTGCTTGAATTATCCAACATGGATTACGCTGATAAGGCAAGGAGATTACTTGCCCAGCTCTACAATCAGATATTTAAGCTGAGGATGATAACAATAAAACAAAAATACATTGTTGCCGTTTATTACTCTAATCAAAATCAATGTCTGAATACTGATTGCCGTTTGAATATTGTTCATTCTTTTTCTATTCTGTTTGTAAGGAGGGAGTTAACGATCTACATTGAGTAACTCTTACGCCTTGATTCTGGGAAAAATAGTATATAAATATTAGAAGTTTCAAAAACTGTAGCAACGATCTTGTTTATTACCATAAATGAAAATAGCAAGCTTTGCTAAATGCCAGTGGATTCACTATGTACATTGTTTGCAGTCAGAATAATCTCGTTATCTTGGTTGTTTTTATTACAAAGCTTCAGAAGTTGTGGCCTACCCCGAGGCTTTGAGGTCCCTGTCAACTAAGATAACCTGTTCCTTTTAATATGCAGTATGAATTAATATTAAAAGACTGGAAATTGTATACAGCCGTTTCAATAAACGACAATTCTGTTGAAAGAAAAACAGAAAAGTTATATAAATTATCAGGGTATTGCCGAGATGTGAAAAGTTTTGAAAAATAAGGTAATGATTGCATCTATAATTACTGAAACAGTACGCACGAACACGGAAATGTTTGCAACATCAGGAGAAATCTGAAATTCCAGGGAGAGTATAACAACGAACAGGATTATTGTAATCGGCAAAAATAACGAACAGGCCAGGGCAGTATCATGAAATGATGATATCGCTTGATCCCTACAGGTTAATTCTAAGACTATAATTTTAAAATTAGTAATGAACCCGATAAGCAAATTGTGAAGCAAAGTAAATTAGCGACAGAGAACAGCGATGGAAAAATGTGGCTTGCATCATATGTTTGTAAGAGTTACGCGTGGCAAAAATCAATGTTTATGATTCGATAAAAGCAGGTTTGGCATTCTCATCTACTCGGAATGTAGGACTTGTTCATTGACGTAACACGATCTCTTACTCCGTTATCATCCCACAGTTTGACATGACACAAAGTAATAAGCGGAATAAAGATGATAAAAAGAAAAATAAAGGGGAAAACCGGAAAGAAATATGGACGTATTGAGAATACCTATCTCTTGTTTCTTTTCAGAATTTTGATCAATACAGGACGAAAATCGTCTGCTTGTTCATTTGCACCGCTATTTTGTGGTTAACAGTAGGCAAATAAATATATATAATTACTTGAAATTAAGCACAAATTGCAGCTTGCTTATTTAATGTAATAAATAAAGAGTAATCTCGTCTAATAAGCGTTTTCTTCAGGGAAAAGGGAAGTTTGATTCTGCAGAGGAAATTAAAGTAGATAGAATAATACAAATATGAATTAGCGTAAAAATGGATTATTGGATGCTCAGAAAAGCAACGAAACAGACACACACACACACTTCACACACACACACTTCACACACACCTGTACATACACACGCAATCACACATTCCCATATAGTGTAATCTTTTCGAAAGAATTAACGTTGACAAGCGTTTTTTGTTGGTCGATGTAATCACGCCATTGAGCGATTTACTTTGCTGAGTTAATAGATATTCGCCTTTAGGTCTTTTTCTTTCTTTATTATTGCTGTCCTTGTTCGCGAAATTCTCTTGTTCAAGGGTGTTTTGACAAGTTATCCGTTGAATGTTCTTTAATAATAATAATAATAATAATATATATATATATATATATATATATATATATATATATATATATATATATATATATAGTTTACGCAAAATTAGGTAATCCATATGGGTAGACACAAGGAGGATGATATCCAGAGAGCTCAATGTAAATTCAGAGCAAATATGTTTGAATAAAAACAGACCCTTTTAAGTTTCCATGTAATAAGTTATTTCACCACAACCCTTTTAAAGGGTTCCGCATCATCAGACTTTACTTCCAAAAGTTGAAATGAAAAAATTCAAATTTTTTTTCATTTCAACTTTTAGAAGTAAAGTCTGATGATCCAGGGCCCGTTAAAAGGGTTGTGGTGAAATAACTTATTACATGGAAACTTAAAGTGGTCTGTTTTTATTCACACACACACACACACACACACACACACACACACACACACATATATATATATATATATATATATATATATATATATATATATATATATATATATATATATTTCATGCGATCCAAACGATTTTCTTCATGCAGATGAGTATTTCGTCCATGGGAAAGTTGTTGTCTCTAGATTTATCAATGCGAATATATGTACGAAAATGTAATAAAAAATTAATATAAAATTTAGATAATGCAAACACATTTACTAAATTTCAGTAAATATAACTGCATTGTAAGTCCAGGGAAAAATCATTTTCCTATAATCGAAATGATCATCTGCATGAGGTAAATCGTCTGGATCTCATTAATTGTAATTCACTTATATGCTCTATAACATATATATATATATATATATATATATATATATATATATATATATATATATATATATATATATATCAAGCTCTCTTTTGTGGATAATTTTTTATATTAATAGTATCTACTTGAATTACTTACGTACGAATTTTTATACATATATATATATATATATATATATATATATATATATATATATATATATATATAGTTATATATATATAACTAACAGTGATCTCATTTCACAATCCTCACACTTGCTCCATATGTGGCCTCCTTTGTAAATCACTAGTGGGTCTTAAATGTCACTTAAGATTATCGCATAAACTTTCATAACTGAATCAATAAGCTGGCAGATCCTCATACGTCGAAACCGATGGGAGGGTCCATTATTATTATTATTATTATTATTATTATTATATATATATATATATATATATGATGTGTGTGTGTGTAAAATCTAAACATAACACTACTAATATGTTACTGCTTTCTATAACTTATCTGTAATGGGGACATTTATAAAATATAAGTAAAAAAATATGTGACGACTTGCCGAGTTCTTTATTACCTCATAATAATCTTAGAATGAAGTGAATATCTCGTCAAACATACGGGCCAATGAAAGGGAGACTATTTTATATTGGATCCGCTTAAATTATTTTTTATATTTTTGATTGAGCACTGTTTTTATAGTATCTCCCTGTTTACATTTATTATACGATATATATATATATATATATATATATATATATATATATATATATATATATATATATATATATATGCACACTAAACTATAAAAGTTTAAGATCTTTTAGAACCTCTCCAGGAAGGAAGTAACTTAGAGATTTAGTAATTTTTTTCCTTAATGTTTAATTACATTCATTAGGCAGCATAATTTTACTAAATATCAAAGAAATAACATGAAAAATCCTGAATATGAGATTCAACAAAATATCCGCCCTTCACTTGGGTAATTGCTGAAAGTATACATTCATTTCACTACAATGCTTTGCCATTCATCTTTTAATATTTTACACAAGATTTCAACACTACATTGTTGTCGCTTTCTGATTCTGCCTAACCCAAACTAATTCGAGAGGGTTGCAGTCAGGCGATTGTGAGAGCCAATCCATGGCAGTCAACGTATTTTCTGCAGTTTTCGTCTGCAAATAGTTTTTACATACTTTAGAGTAAGTTTCGGGTCATTATCTTGCATTAGCACAGATCAGATGGCGCTGTAGGATAGAGGGATATCATCTTAATTCAATATTCCTGATACCCCATAAATATCGCTAAAAAAATTGCCTACAGAACATTCCCAGATTATCATTTTTCCTCCACCATGCTTTACGATTGGCAAAACACAGACAGTAATCCATCGTTCAATAGTTTTTCGACTCATATGCACTCACCTCCAAGATCCAAAGCTCTCAAACTTGGATTCCTCAGTTTAGAGGACTCCTTTTCATTGGTTAACAGTCCAGTTTTGATGTTTTTTCGCCGATATAAGTTGCTTATGTTTATTTGCCCGTCTAATTTAGACACGCTAGAGTAAGTTTCTCTTAAATGCCGACACATTAGCTCTGTCGGCTACAATTACTTGTGCAGCAATTTGAGGGACAGTCATTCTTGTTTTGAAGAATGTTGAATCTAATGAACTTATCTTGTGATTTGGAAGTGGGTTTCGCCCGAACTGACTGCTATGTCGTGATTTTTGCATGTTTCCATATTTCTCACAATAGCGGAGCTAACAGCAATGTATGAAGATTTAACGTTTCATGGTTATATCTCTGAAGCAATAACCTTCACAACGTAATGTGTGAATGTTTTGTGATAAACGTCTTGCCTATATTTAAGATTGAATCTACAAAATTGAAATTATTTTTAATATTTTTAATAATTGAACCTGAAACAAATAATACGAATTACGAAACATATATTAGAGGTGATTCCTCATCTAACAACGCATAAGGAGTGTCATTAATGACTCTGGGCTCAGTTGCTACAAAACATAGGGCTCTTAAAAAAGTTAGTGTCAGCCGCCGGAGTACCGTGTAAACGAGGTACTACAATAAAAAATGTTATTTTATATGGAATGTAACCAAACCTTGTGCATTGTGTTATTTCAAATAATCTTACCTTCCAAACTATATATATTAAAAAAAAAATTGAACACAGAGGTATGCTTTGAGACATAATATTGTAAGTGATCCTAAACATTTGGAGTTTAGTGTAGGTACACACACACACACGCGCACACACACTCACACACACACACATATATATATATATATATATATATATATATATATATATATATATATATATATATATATATATATATTACATAGATTAAAAACCCAAACTTACCTCATATGAACAGCTGTTTCGTCCGACAAGATATACTTGTAGCTCTTCAAGTCCTTGTGGATCGAAATAGCTATTCAAATGAGGTAAATTTGGATTCTATTCTATGTAATTTATATATTCTGTTATGATAAAAACACTGAGATATTTTGGTGGACAAGTTTTAATATATTATTAGGATTCACTTGGATTATTTACCAACGGATTATTACCTATATATATATATATATATATATATATATATATATATATTATATATATATATATATATATATATATATATATATATATATATATATATATATATATGGTGTATATCCTAATTCAAACGTGTTTCATTGAATAATACAGATATACTGTGCCGACTTATATTTATATTAATCCTTTCCTTTCTGATCAGTTTCTTCATGTTAAAATGATATTCAGCAAGTAAGCCACCGCAGTTTTATTTTTAACTAAGTACATTCGGTCTTTTCTAAAATAATCTACAAGTATAAATTGCAAAGACAAAACTATTGCATCATCGATAAAATCTGCATTCCATTCTGATAGGGATTTTACAAATACACGCAAGCACAATCAGTTATAGTTGTTTTCAAATATCAGTACACGATTTTATGTATATTTTTGACAATTATTCCATGCAGTTTTTCAGGGTTACAATCTAATAATTTAGATGTTCATAGATGCATTTGTCACTACCGGACAACTGCCATAAAGAGTTCTGTACATGACTGATATTATTGATTTATAAATTTCAGTAATCAATCAATCTATCAATCACTCTCTCTTTTACCCTCACTCTTGTCACTCCCTCTCTACTAATATATATATATATATATATATATATATATATATATATATATATATATATGAGTGTGTGTGTGAGTGTGTTTGACTCTGTGTGTCTGTGTCCGTATGCGTGTATGCGTATGGACGTGTGTGGTTGTGGACGCGGGTGCGTGCGTGTTATATTTTACAACACTTAATCCATTTCTTTGTTGTCCGGTCGGGAATAATTTTAGCATCTTCCGAATTGACAGCGTGTTTATATCAACATTTTCTTTCAGAAAATGACGAAAATAAATAATCGTGTAGGCATAGAATGGCTGGACACTGGAATTTCCCGCCTGTCCAGTAAGGACAGGCGGGAAATTCTGCAACAGCTGATTAGATGAGTGCAGCAGGAATAAGTGGGGACGGTTATTAGGAATATGTGGTGGGAGTGACTAAAGTGTAGGGTTAGGTCCTTCACTACTGAATAGAGCCAACGACTCACTCCAGATAAGATAAAAGGTGAATGCTCTAGAGGATAGTCTGTCCTGGGCTGTGGCTGGTGGAATCCCTTAGAGATAGCCGTACTTAAACAGGTCTTAAGCCTGAAACTAGCAGGGTCAGGTGGTTAGACATATGTTAAACAAGATGTCTAACAATGCCGTGAACATGGGCGCAAAAATGCGCAAAGGAGAGTTCCGTCGAGGTTCCGTTAGATACATTCGTGAGGTCCTTACACCCGAGGGGCGTACTCTGAGGTCAACCAAAGACATGTACGAGGTGTTTCGGCGGCATTTCCTGAGACGTTTTACCAAGGAGCCTAGTCTCAGTGGCAACTAGTTTCGCTGCTATTTGACTGACTTTCCCAGGCTTTCGCCAGCTTAAGCGGCTAGCTGCGAGAGTAGGATCACAGAGGGCAAAGTCTACTCGGCACTGAAGAACTGTAGATACACGACATCCACAAAGAAACTATGAGTGTAATAAACGAGCTTTTCAGTCGTTTCGGTGTACCAAAATCTTTAGTTAGTGACAACGGGACACAATTTACCAGCAGGGAATATAAGGAGTTCTGCACATCTTTGTCCTTAGACCACATTACGACCCTTGTTTAACAAACTAGATCCAATGGGCAAGAAGAAAGATTCGTAGACACTTTTAAAAGAGCTTTAAGAAAGAATCAAGGCATGGAAACTGATGAGAGGAGTATGCAAAAGTTTTTAGCGGTTTACAGAATTACATCCAATTCGAAAATAGATTCAGGCCTATCATCAACCGAATAAAAATTCGCGATAAAAATTCGGCCAGTATTTAACGGGCTCTTGCTAAGTCCAACAAAAAAAGTGGGTAAAAAAGAAAACTTTGCGACCAAATTTTACGAACCAGGAGACAGTTTTCTTCTATAGAGGTGTAAGAGGCTTCTGGGAAGAAGGTATTATCACTAAAAGACTTGGCAGAGTGATATACATGCTACAAAGAAGTAGATTTAAGTGTAAGAGACATTTAAATCAGTTAAGGCAAAGACATACGAAATATGTCACGCCTAGTGAAGAATTACGAATGGAGGTAATATATGACACAATCCTAATACCAGTTCCTATATCTCCTCCATTACGGATTGAAGTATCTACAACTCCGCCAGTCACGGAAGTATTAGTTTCCCGAAAACCGCTAATGACTCAAATCACACCAACACAAAAAGTGATGAGACGGAAATGTACTAGGAAGAGGGAAAAAGTCAAGCAACGATAACCTGGCAACAAAAAGAAGTGGTATTGAGAAAAATTCATTAGAAAATAAACTCCTGGGGTGGGAGGTTTAATGGAATATTCTACTCCCCCTATTCCTTTTGTGGACTGACTATATCAGTAAATATATATATAGTGTACACCGGATATACCTAAATCTGGCTTGGGAGAGTGCTAGCCGATACCCTGTCTTTCAGTAGTGTTTTCTCTTTTAAAATAAACCCCTCTTTCTTCCACCTACACCCGTGTTGCTGTTCTTTTCACTCGGGTATGACATTTGTCTATTTGTAACCTCTTTAAGTATACAACATAGTTGTTGTCAAGGGGAGCGCGTGAGGTATCACTCTAAAGAGAGGTGAGCCTGAATGACCAAAACATTTAGTTGTTTGTAAATGAATTTAGGTTCCTGTTAGGGGATTCCAAACTATGCCAACTGCATATATGTTCGAATAGGATTGACAAAAAATTGTATTTAGACAATAAAGGTTTTATATTATTAAGTGATGTTGTATTTAAAGAGAAAAAAAAAAGTTAGGATAAATTTTCTAAATAATAGATTCCCAAATCGCTAAGTAATACAGATACACACAATGGAATTATATCATGCAATCTAACACACACACACACACACACACACACACACACATATATATATATATATATATATATAAATACGCACACATAAGAGAAGAAACACATGGAATAAAAATACACTGTAGCATTTAATTTTAAAATAGTGCTCAATACAAAGTAGAGCAATATTGTACGACTCCAGGCTATGTTAAATAACTGTTCAATCATAGTAATGAAAAATGAAAGCTTTTGTTTAGACATTTCAAAATGTGTTTACTATAATCTCTTATAATAAAAATATAATAATAAATAAATATGTGTATATCTGTACGTGTGTCTTTTTATACAGGTTAATTCTAAAAGATCACACGTGCAAACACACACATACACATATATACATGTAAGAAGTAAGATAGAAAAAAAAAGAAAGGATAAAGAGAGATATCAACAGACACAGAGTGGTAAAAGCCTGGTAATGGATTAATTATTTTAACCAGATATTTTGGAGTTAATTTCTGCTCACTAAATAACCCTTATACACACATAGATAGATAGATAGATAGATAGATAGATAGATAGATAGATAGATAGATAGATATGAACAGACTGAGATAGATAGATAGATAGATAGATAGATAGATAGATAGATATGAACAGGCTGAGATAGATAGATAGATAGATATGAACAGGCTGAGATAGATAGATAGATAGATAGATAGATATGAACAGACTGAGATAGATAGATAGATAGATAGATAGATAGATAGATAGACAGATAGATAAGAACAGACTGACATAGATAGATAGATAGACAGATAGATAAGAACAGACTGACATAGATAGATAGATAGACAGATAGATAAGAACAGACTGACATAGATAGATAGATAGATAGATATGAACAGACTGAGATAGATAGATAGATAGATAGATAGATAGATAGATATGAACAGACTGAGATAGATAGATAGATAGATAGATAGATAGATATGAACAGACTGAGATAGATAGATAGATAGATATGAACATACTGAGATAGATAGATAGATAGATAGATAGATAGACAGATAGATAAGAACAGACTGACATAGATAGATAGATAGACATATAGATAAGAACAGACTGACATAGATAGATAGATAGATAGATATGAACAGACTGAGATAGATAGATAGATAGATAGATATGAACAGACTGAGATAGATAGATAGATAGATAGATATGAACAGACTGAGATAGATAGATAGATAGATAGATATGAACAGACTGAGATAGATAGATAGATAGATAGAGAGATATGAACAGACTGAGATAGATAGATAGATATGAACAGACTGAGATAGATAGATAGATATGAACAGAGATAGATAGATAGATATGAACAGACTGAGATAGATAGATAGATAGATAGATAGATATGAACAGACTGAGATAGATAGATATGAACAGACTGAGATAGATAGATAGATAGATATACAGATAGATATGAACAGACTGAGATAGATAGATAGATATGAACAGACTGAGATAGATAGATAGATAGATATGAACAGACTGAGATAGATAGATAGATAGATAGATAGATAGATATGAACAGACTGAGATAGATAGATAGATAGATATGAACAGACTGAGATAGATAGATAGATAGATATGAACAGACTGAGATAGATAGATAGATAGTTAGATAGATAGATATATAGATATGAACAGACTGAGATAGATAGATAGATAGATAGATATTAACAGACTGAGATAGATAGATATATATATAGATAGATAGATACAGAGAGAGTGGAGTAACGACCAAGAAAGAGATTGATAAATCTAAACAGAATTGTTTGTGTGAATACTTGCTCTCCAAATCCAACATATATATAACGCTGTCGTTAAATATAGCAGAAAAGAAAAAAAATAAAACTTTACACCGTTTCTAATTTTTCTCGTTGAATGGGAGAAATCGAGTGCCATAAGATTCCGCATATATATATATATATATATATATATATATATATATATATATATATATAGATAGATAGATAGATAGATAGATATGATTAAAGTGAAAGAAACCCAACAGAGGGACTAATAAATTAAACCGAACTTCTTTTGATGACAAAATACAACTCTCTCCCTCTCTCTCTCTCTATCTCTCTCTCTCTCTCTCTCTCTCTCTCTCTATATATATATATATATATATATATATATATATATATATATATATATATATATATGATAGAGAGAAAATGAGTGAGTGAGAGCGAGACAGAAAAAATGGGAGTGAGTTATATAGATAAATAGGGAGGGAGAGAGGATGAGACTGATCAGCAGACAGGGAAAAACCAAGAAAGAGATTAATTCATAAGCGACGTTCAGATTTTTAAATCTCTGTGCACGCTCTACTTTATGAGGTCTAAGATTAGTAATCGTTGACTACATTACCGACAGAGCAGTCTGTTAACTTCAAAGCAAAATAAGTCGGCGTTGATCTAACGTGCTTACATATAAGAAAAAAGGAAAGACATAAAGAAGACTAGCAAAAAATTCACGAAGAAAAGAAAAGGGACAAAAGAGAAGAATGCGGGACACTTCACAGAAAAAAAAAAAAAAAGAAAAAAAATTCAATGATAACCAGGCCTCATTTCGATTTAAAAATCGATTCCTTCAACTGTCTGTGCACTTTCTAGGTGAGAGTTTTAGGAACAGTATTTTTATCATTCTTTGATTTCGAATCTATTGGCCGTCATCTTCCGGTTTCTCTTCTGTATTTTTTTTGTTTTCATATTTTAAATCCGGTTCCATTTTCGTATCAGTGAAATATAGCAATGTACTGTTTGAAAAGACCAACTCGTACTATGTGTATTTTGAGACTTACATTTTAAATAAATATAAGAAGACATCAAAAGTGTGAAAATTAAAATAAAAAAGAAACATACATACACAAACACACACATACACACACACACATATATATATATATATATATATATATTAACCGCAAAAACATTATAAAGAATACATTTGAAGATTGGGGCATTTACAGATTTTGCAAAACAAATAATTCGGAAATTTGAAAAAGTTCATAAAAAACATTGATAGACAGAATGTACTGATAATATTCAATCGAACATGTATGAAAGAAGTATTGCTTACGAAACATTATATGTGCCACACACATATATATATATATATATATATATATATATATATATATATATATATATAGTTAGGAACAGCGGTAAGGATATATATATATATATATATATATATATATATATATATATATATATATATATATAGTGTATCGGTCAGCAGCTCATCATTTAAACATATATTGATTAATACTATTATTTTTGATCATTACAATCACAGTTCTAAAACTCGTATGACTGCTTTAATTTCAAATGAAAATAAAAACAAAAATTGTTCAACATTTGGATAGTTTTTATTAAACTGTTCTTTCATCTAAGCTCACATGAGCCATCTTCAGAATGGTTATATGGACATGTAAACAAAGATATTTACCATCAGAAATGATATACAGTTATTGCTAAACGACGATAACGGTTCAAATTAATCACAATACATTACATTGCATCTAAACATATGTTAATATTTCGGTCTCTCACGAGGTATGACGTAACTGAATACATCATTATCTTACGAGCTGCGTCTGCTATTCTGCGACTTTTACTGTCGCATAGCTCAATATATATATATATATATATATATATATTCATGAATCATTCATACAAAAAACAAATATAGAGGTTAATGATTTAAATGACGAGAATACATATTCGCAAACAATATAAATAAGATACAACAACCCCGAATTGTTTGCCAAGATGTATTCTCCCCATTTAAATCATTAACCTCTATATTTGTTTTTTGTATGAATGATTAATGAATTTATAAATTATAATTGGACCTTTTAATTGAAATATATATATATATATATATATATATATATATATATATATATATATATATATATATATATAATTGAATACACATGTGAAAGATAACCCATAGTCACAATGAAGTGCTAACTACTATTTACACATTGTCAATAACTGTACTCACTCCAAAATCAAAATGAATACCTCTAATAAGTATATAACTGATATTTTCGTTGTGCTCATTTTTTACGATGCATTATTCGTATACTCTCAAACACACACATATATATATATATAACTTATAAATAATTTTCTAATTATTTCTTTTAATTTCTTTTAGCTTAGATGTGGCACAAGTCCTAAATTATGGGGCACCCAATGAGGATGGAACTCACTACTCAGTCGTAATTGATCTAGCGAGACAAGCTTGCTAGCTATTACAACATGCAGAGGTGCCCTCACACATTGATAGATAGATAAATAAAGGTTTTGACATACACACAAACGTGTGTGCATATATATATATATATATATATATATATATATATATATATATATATATATATATGTATATATATATATTAAAGAAAAAGAGACCACATTAAGGCTCAATTGTAATAGTTTATTTCATCAGTACTCTGGAACTTCAGAATTCACTTTCAAATGCTGAAACGAAAAATGAAATGAAAATTTACACTTTTGACGGGTAGTATTAAGTTCATGTAATTTAACAGAGAAGATAGTGAGGTAGGTTATCGAAAACACTGATGAACGCAACCATATATAAATCCAAAATCCAAAATTAATCAGTTTGCCTTATGATCGCAAACAGCGTGAATCCCAGGGTCACAAACTCACATCAGTCCATATATATATATATATATATATATATATACATATATATATATATATATATATACTGTGATAGATTTGTTATAGCAGGCCACCCATATGGAAGTATGCACATTGCTATAGCGGCTACCTGATTCTAGGTCTATTTGATTTTTTTTCAACAACCCAGAGAACGCAACACTGATTTATACTGCAAATGTGCTGTGTGTATCTTAGTTACTGTTCCGTGGGCGTTACCTTTTGGGATCAGTAGTCCGAACAAGGCCAGCACTCTCAATCCTTTATGATCGACGGCTCCAAGGGGTCTGATTACCCATTTTCCTTCACAACGTTTGAGTCAACCTGTTCCAAGTCTTTTAGGCACTTTTCTAACGTTCCGTATACTGGAATCACCTCACCCAGGCCGATAGCATAATAAGTCCCCTTCCTGTTCATGTTGAGATTCGACGTAGGTCTCATGATCAGAAAGTCTACGTTCTATCCACTCAGTCATATAGATAGATAGGTAGATAATAGTTGGCCATGAGTATTCGAGGAAACCCGTCTACTAGGGCGGCTAGCTAATTCAAACGCTCCCTCAGGCACATTTGTGTTTGTTCAACACCCACAAAGCACAACTGTGGTTTATACTGCACTCTGCCGAGCAGATTTTGGTTACATTTTCTTGGAGAGAGCGTATTATCTAGCGTGAATAACAATATAAAAAAAGGTAAGCGCACTCAAACCCTCGGTAACGATGACTTGTGACTTCATGCTAGTAAAGCTATCGATAGGTTCCGTCTAATCAATTTCCCCCAAAAGGCTTGGGTCAAACCAATGCCTGGTTTTCAGGCACTTTCCAAAGGTACCGCACGCTGGGATCGTCCCACTTCAGACCAATAACTTCAGGAAGTCTCCTTACTGACAAATCGACCATGGTGAGATGCGAACCCGAGTCACATGTTCAGAAAGCGAAAGTTCTATCTCGGTCACTCGCCCATAGATAGATATATATATATATATATATATGCTCAGCTAGATAGATACATCTATGCATACATACATGCTTAAATAGCATTGAATACGGAAGAATAATATCTGCAGTGATATTCATATTATTAAACAGAGGTCGGAAATTTATATACTTGTTTTTGAAAATAAATATTACCGTAAATTTGAATTCTGAAATGCCATTTTAGTTCTTTGGAAGTCTCACATCAAATCGACTAACACAAACCATATATAGCAAGCGATTGTCAACTCTATCTGGATATTGTAAATATATTGGCAAACACAGATGTATTATATACTTTATCATTGCCAAATAATATCTTTATTTAATTGTGGACATCTTGGATAGTTTTATTCGATCCTCGTGTGTTCATTTTCTTCGAGCATTATCCGCAATATTTTCCACACAATCTACACACAATTTTATGTCTGGTTTGGTTTCATCTTTGCTTTACTTAATAGAAAAACAGTATATGCTGATATTTGTTACTTGTTTCGTTCTTCTTCGACATAAGAATCGTTAAAGAAATAAGTCAGATTTGTCATTTTAAAACACGCTCGCTTATATGACAGCTGTCACAATATAATTAAATACAATTTTTTGAACGTAGTTAAAATTAAACGTTCGTAATATCATAGAACGAGAAAGAAAAGTAAGAACTCTTTAAGCAACAACTTTAAAGTGAAGGATTTAAAAAAAATATGACAACATTGTAATCACATGTAGCTCCTCCATCCTTCAGAGTAACAGACATTACGCTAATCGTCACGAAATTTACGTGATGAGGAGAAAAGTGATGCGCGACACTAGTTTCCTTGCGTAGAAATAAATCATCATTATGCTGTAGGTATCACCTGTTTGGTTGCTAGGTGTATAGACATTTTATATAAATATTTATAGGTTTCGGGAACATTTATCCCGCAGACAATATTGGCGGACTCATGTGAGTTTGTGTTAAAAAAAAAAGAGAAACATACAAAAATACAAACAATATAAAACAAACGGCAATGCATGTTATTGAAAAAAAGATATTATATGTGTACATAAATGCAATAAAAAAAAACATATTGAAGCTATCTAAAAAGATATTCTTGCAGCGTGTGTGAAATAAGCGTATATGATAGACACGTCTGTGTATATGATTCCAAAGTCAACAGAGTACTAAAGAAAGCGAACGCGCCTCAATAGCAACGTTCTTTATCTACGATTGACTACATCTGGAAACAATTGTTAAATAAAGCTATAAAGAGGTATATAGTGAGTAGGCTTACCTTTTTATAGACTTGAAAAGCGTCCTATAATATGCGTTTTTTTGCAAAGACAATTGGGATGATCCACAACAGACTTGGAAATTTATATTGCTATATATTGCACCTAATTAATTTGCTATTTACTTATATGTGTATTCACATTTAGTACTATTAAAATAAATAAATTACTAGAATCTAGATCAGAGGGTTTTTTTTTTAAATTATTTTTCTCTGACTGAAGAGTAGAGGAAAATATAATAGTAAATATGCACATACCACTCCAGTTATATTGTAACTATTATAGTCATAATAGCTGTATAAAGTCTTTTTAATATCATAATAATTTAGATGTCTGATGATGACTGTGTATACAATTGATATATATATATATATATATATATATATATATATATATATATATATATATATGTGTGTGTGTGTGTGTAAGAGAGAAAGAGAGATAACGATATATAAATTTGTATAATTTTATATATCGATTTACAGTATTTAGAAAAATATTATGAAAATTTGGAAAAACTTTTGCGACGCGTTTCTTACGTTAGTAATTCATCAGACTGGACTTAGCACGAAACAAGTGAGACTGGTAGTTTCAAAATGTTTGAAAGGTTTTATATATATATATATATATATATATATATATATATATATATATATATATATATATATATATATATATATATAAAAGTGAACATAGAAGTCAACACTTAGCGGCGACAGTCTGTTTCATGCTATATGCAATCCTCAGGCCACGTGGCCTGACGATTGCATATAGCATGAAACAGACTGTCGCCTCTAAGTGTTGACTTCTATGTTCACTTTTATATTTACACACGCTCTATCTCTGATATTGAGCACTTTATTCCATAAATATAGCACACCTTAAGACTATATTTCTTTATATATATATATATATATATATATATATATATATATATATATATATAGGGGTAAGAGTGGGGAAAATTTACTTGTAACGCTTTATGCGCACGACTGAGGGGTGATAGGAATTTTAGATTATTATTTTATTTTGATCTCGCCGAATTCATTTAGGGTGGTTTACTTTTTCTTTCCATCACTGATGTAAGTGGTTATTCCACTGTGATATTAGAAAGGATGAAACGCGCCACAAGTAAAGTTTTACATACAATTTCCAATTGTTTATCCATTTCATAATGTGTGACGTCATTTGTTTAATTTTGATACGCCATGAACAGACATGAATGTACGCGAGAGATTCATGGGAGATTGAAGTTTAAATACAATAAATTTGACCTTGTTAACCGAACGCTCATTCGTGACCAAATCAGTAAGAGGAACATTAAGCTAAATGATGGTTCCGTATAGAACACAGGTTCGAATTCTGTCGGAGGACAAATATTTTCTGTGAAAATTTCTCATACTTTCAGGCCGGTAAATCTTGTTTCTCATAAACAGAGCTTTTACTTGAATATTTGTATCTATAAAAAGAAAATTAAACATAAAAATGTCTTAAAATAATTGTCGGACGATGTCTATTTCATAATATTTTATTTTTATTTATATTTATTTATATTTATTTATATATATATATATATATATATATATATATATATATATATATATATATATATATATATATATATATATATATATATATATATATATATATATATATATATATATATATGGAATTAACAAATGAGAGACTTCAGAAAGCCATGTGATTTTGTTTTATTTCGTGAGAGCGATAAATATGATTTCGCGACGCCAGACCTTGGCAGTTTTAAAACGATTAATTATTACTTGCTTTGTTTATTATATTGACTTCTCGGGATTTATATCATCCCTGGAATTATCCATACGTATTAACATTTAACATTATATATATATATATATATATATATATATATATATATATATATATATATATATATATATATATATATATATAAGCAAATATATGGATATAGATCCGACAGTATGAAGAAAAATATACGGAAAAAACAAACAAAAATCCTTATATGCAATTATGCTGTTTAAATGTTAATATAATGTCAACGTCGGACGTTTCGGTCTAATAAAATTTGTTAATACGTTTTCACAGCGTCGCCCACGTGACGACAATGTGACCATGTTTAAACGGAATGCTGATCATATAAAACTTTCAGTTATCTGTTTGGATAAGTCTTGTAAAATGCGGTGGGGGGGGGTGGCTAAAAATATTCAATACATTTTTTTATTGTATTTACAAATAATGAATAAACCAAATTCACAAAAAGTAATTGCATACAGTTGCACAATAACTAAATACACAGGGAAAACAGAAGGAATTCATTTAAATTAATGAGTGAAAAAAGTATTCCTACAATACAAATAAGTATACATAAACTACATTTAATGCTTTGTAGAATAGATATTATTAGGTTGGTGCAAAAATAATATCGTTTTTTGACGTTAAAAAATACGTCAAAAAACGATATTATGTTTGCACCAACCTAATATTTACTTCTACATAAGCCAACCTCTTGACGTTCTCAATTAAGGATTTGCAAATTTTAATTGGATTTTGTTCCATTATTCTTCCATTGTTCTTCATCTGGGATGTTTATTGGAGTTCTCGATTTGATTTGAATTTTCAAATAACGCCACAAATCAAGAGATTCTCGACTGGGTTTAAATCTGGGGACTGACTTAGCTATTTTAGGATCTTTAAATTATTTTTAGCAAGTCATTTCTTCATAGAGTTTGCAGTGTACTTATGATCATTATCTTGTTGGAAGATCCAATCAGGAGGAAGTTCAAGTCTTTCAACCGAAATCATTTTCTTCCAAAATATTTTCATATGCTGCGGTATTCATTCTACCATCCATTACTGATATATGCTGCCAGGACCTTTTGCAGAAAAAAACATCATCAAATCTTAATGTTGCCGGCACCAAATTTCACTGTCGGGACTGTGTTATTTTGTTTGAAAGCATCACCTTTTTTGCTTCATACATGATTTCTAGAATTACGCCCAAACAACTCAGTTTTATTTACGTCTGTACATAATACTCTTTCCACTACGATGTTTACTTTATCTTTATGTTCATGAACGAATTTCAACCTGACATCTCTCTCTTTTTAGTAGCAGTTAAGTTTTCAGTGTAAAGAGTAATCTATATTGTTCCTATGAATATCGTTGCTTATTGTCCCTTTAGTGACACAGATTCCTGATGAAAACAACTTATCCTGCGTCGCTTGAGGAGTAATTATTGGATTCTGTTTAATTTGACACATTCATTTCCTCGATGGTTTTGCAGAAATCTTCAGTGGATCACCTGTTTTGTTTTGGATTTCAACATTTTGCTTTTTTTGATAATATTTAGTTGTTGATTTTCCTGTAATTTTTTACATAATTTCAAGAGTTTATGAATGAATTCTTTCTGCGAATTTGTCAGTTCTTTAACACTCGCAATGATGATAACCTTCTTGCACGAATATCAATGACAGATAAAAATAGCAACTAATAACATTATTGATACAATCTAAAAAATTTTAAATCTGAAATTGACGTTGTATGAATAGTTTTGCAGTCATTAAAATGTATGAATTGTATATATTTCTATTTAATCATTTTTTTCTGTTGTGTATACTTATTTAGTTATTATGCATCTGTGTATCCATTCGTAAATTCATTTGTTGGAAATACAATAAATTAAAAAATGTGTACGAATATTTGTTTTCCCTCATTTTTATATATATATATATATATATATATATATATATATATATATATATATATATATATATATATTAGTAGTAATAATTTTATACGTATAAGAAATTATACTCGTCCAGAAAAAACTTTGGGGTCTTGATTTTAAATAATCTAACCAATACCAAATGGAAAAATGGTATATAAAAAAGAAAGAAACAAGAACATGTACGAAGATAACAGTCTAGCATGCAATTCCAAAGCCCAAAGAAGAAAAAAAAACCGATACGAGTAAGTAAAATAACTAAATAAAGTGTCCAATACAATAAGTAGAGCAGACCAAGTTAAACCAAGAGAGCCAGACAAACCTAGGAAGTTTTCACCTTAGCGGATCGTCAGGGAAAGCAGACTTCCCTGTTGATCCGTTTAGGTGAAAACTTTCTAGGTTTGTCTGGATCTCTTGATCTATCTATCTATACATACATACATACATACATACATACATACATACACATATATATATATATATATATATATATATATATATATATATATATGTCGGCAGCAATTTCTCTTATATAGAAGTTTCGTTAGTGACGATTGAAAAGTTACGGCGATTTAAATTTTATGCTAGATAGATGAATGTTTTCTTTTAGACTTTTTCTGTGTATATATGTATATATATATATATATATATATATATATATTTTCTTTTAGCGTTTCTCTTTATTTACATATATATATATATATATATATATATATATATATATATATATGTATGCATGTATATCTACATACATGCATACAATTGAGAGGATGAACGATATATTATTATTATATTTTTATGGTAAGAGACTATAATAAAACATGTTGAAGTCGCTAGACATAAATTTCCTTGTTTACAATATTCTGATTGTACTTCTTCAGGTAGAATGATAGTATCGCTGTGATAATCTTGTATCCCTATTTTATGCCTTAAATAGGGATACAAAGGCATCAAAGCGATTAAAATTTTAGGTACATTTAGACATATGGTATACTTTGACACCATTTGTTGAAAATAAGTTCTTTCAACCACTTACTTTTAATTGCCAACGATATGTTTTTGTAGATGTAATATTTTTGAATCTTTTTTTATGAATAAAAAATTATCCCTTTTTTTAAAATCACTTTAAAATCCCTTAAAACAACAAATTATTGTGTTCATATTAATAGTTGATATTATTCAGGGTTTCCATTATTTTTCGCCTTTATTTCATGTTGCCAATGTTATTATATTTGTGGTATCAACCCTTATATTGCGAATAGGTTCCAGTGGGTTTCCATGAGTATTTAAATTAGAGCTAATTGAGCTATGATCAGAAAGATATAATGTGAAATTTCTTGTATAACATGTTGTAGTGTGGCCTATATAATTGTTTACGAATTTTGATTGATCAGGAATACATTTCTTTAATAGACATTTAAATTCATAAATAAGATTTGTTCTATTTAATTTTCTTCCACTTATAAGATCACATGGGAAATTGTGTAAAATCTAAATCAAAGCAACTTGTCTATCATATTTAATGAATATATATATATATATATATATATATATATATATATATATATATATATATATATATATATATATATATATATATAAAGTATGGGTGTGTGTGTGTGTGCGTGTGTAAAAAGTTTAATTAAAGACGGCTGACGAGGTACTGCGATACAGCTTTTTATTGTGTTTGGACAATTTTTCTTTCTAGATATAACGTGTGTACAAACTATACAAATGTTCTGTGTATCTGAACGGTTGCGCCGATTCAGTTAGCCATTATAAAAAAATGCTTCATTTTATTTTTAATGTGTTTATTTTTAATTTTACGAACACAGTTACAACATGGTGTTGCTGTTTATTAGTAATATTAGTGTTGAATATTCCTTTTTTATTATTAAAGCTTCCAATATTTTTAGTCTTTTTAAAATGTAGATGAGTCTACAATAACGTATTTTCTACAAGTATGTTGAGATCAAAATTTGAAAGGACAGTGTGTGTGTTTAAATAATTTCTATTCGTGCTGTTATCAGTGAGATGCAATGTGAGTCTTTTTATATGCATGTAGTGGTAAGCCTAATATAATCAATCCTGAACTTGGTTTGATCAAAAAATTGTTCATTAAGGGACAGGTTAATTCATAAATATTTTTCCTGCAATTTGGATCTTGCAGGCGAGTTGTTGCTGCTTACGCTGAATTTAGGCGAAATTGTAGGGGTTTTATCTTGACAAATCAGTTATTCTCCAAAAATACAGTATTCACTTTCAACATAAAAAAATCTTACAACAGCAAATATGTTTCAAATTTAAATAACCAACAATGGCTTGAAAAACGCTATAATCAATTTAATAAATAAATCAATCAAAACACTCCTACTACAAAGACACGATATATGTACCAAATAAGTCCTATATAATTCATACGAATGGATCTATTTTATAATTGAATTAAGAAAAACCATTAGAGTGAAGTAATTCAATTTTTTTTCTTTGGCGCTTAACGGTCATATTTCATTAGGAAGAGCTAAAGTCACATTTTCATTGAATAATTACTAAGATATTGGATTGGACTCCACGATGGTTTGAATATATGGAAGTGACATTCGTTTCATCTCTTAAGAGAATTAATGGCTAACGAAATTTTACTACTGCAACAGCAGTAATAATAATGACAATAACGACAATATGGCGCCGTCCCGTTCATTTTATCGACTAAGCACAGTCAGTGCCAGAATAAAGCAGGAAATTTACATATTAGAAGTTTATATAAATTTCCGCACGTCACCGCTAAGTGACATCGCTTATAAAGTCCACTCACACGAAATAATTCAGAGGGTGCGTCAAGTTAATTCCAATGATTTGCAAGTTAAACATGTAGGTCCTTCATAGACATCAATCGGCACTAGGTGACAAACACTTCGGACTGAGTCGCCAAATTGAACTATGGCGTTAGTTAATCGTTGTTAAACTAATCCCATTAAACATTACTAATATACACAGTATACAGAGGGTGCCTAATCGTTGTTAAACTAATCCCATTAAACATTACTAATATACACAGTATACAGAGGGTGCCTTATACATGTGGTTTTGTGTCGAAACTGTCTTATTTGAAGACTGACCGTGGCGTAATGTACATGAAGCCGGTCAAATAGTGAATTTGAATCTTACTGGTTGCGGCATATTTATGAAATTGAACTTTCCTACATTTAGTGATACATACATACATACATACATACATATTTATTAAAGACATTTTTATGTTTAACGTTCTTTTTATAAATACAAGTATTTAAGTAAATGCTCTGTTTATGATAAACAGTATTAATCCTTGGACAGGATTCGAACCTGCATCCTATACGGAACCGTCATTTACGCTGACGTGCCTTGACCTCTCGGCCACCAAGGATCGTTCGGTAGGCAAGGTCGAATTTACTGTTTATAAACTTCAATCTTCCATGAATCTCGCACATTCATAACTGCTCATGGTGTATCGAATGTAAACAAATGACGTCATATATTACGAAATGGACAAAGTCCGACAATTTATTTATTAAAGACATTTTTATGTTTAACGTTCTTTTTATATCCAAGGACGAATATTTTCTATGAAAATTTCTCCGACATTCAGGCCGGTAAATGTTATTTAATACTGTTTATTATAAACAGAGCATTTATTTAAATACTTGTATCTATAAAAAGAACGTTAAACATAAAAATGTCTCGCCATAATTTTAAGTAGTGACTATAATTACTGGAGCACTTGGAAATGGAATAAAATGTCAGAAATGAGAGCGAATGATTTTAAAAATAATAACATATTTTTCAGTGATGCTTGTGTAGACTGTCAAACTTGTTGCGGGTTTGAAGAAACGGGCTTTCACCCAAGCTTCAGTGATAACAACCGTGTATATTTTCAGAATAGGTGAATGCAAAAAGTAGTATATTAAATAAAGAAACTCTATACAATGACGAGACAACGGTTGTCAAAGATGCCTTCATTGTTGCTGGTTATCTTAGATAAATACGGCTTTAATCTTCAATAATAACAACTAAATATTTGGCATCTGTTTGCAAAAGTATGAATTATTATTATTATTATTTTTTATTTCCATTGTTTTCTGGTGTTTACACATTTCTTTCCGTGTCCCTCCCAGGGACCTAAGGTTAGAAATGGCATCATGACACTTTCCACTGACAAAAGAAAAAAAAATTACATAGATAAACCCTTTCGTAAAGTGTGGGCTGTACTTGTCAGAACAATTTTTTGTATCTCCTTGAGGCATGGACTTCCAGGAATCCCTTCAATTAGTCTACTGCAATCTTTTCCAACCAGTCCTAGGGCTCCAACTACAACAGGGATGGTTGATGTTCCCATATGCCACATTTTCGAGATTTCTATTTCAAGGTCCTTGTAATTTGACAGCTTTTTGAATATCTTCAAACATACATTACAGTCAGCAGGGACTGCCATATCAATAAGGAGACACGGTTTTTGTTTGTGGTCTTTAATAACAATGTCTGGGCGGTTGGCTTTGATTGTTCTGTCAGTGTGTATTGTGTAGTCCCATAGAATTGTAACAGATCCTATCTCCGTAACCGGGTCTGGGTTGTGTTCATACCAGTTTCTTTCAGTTTCCTTCCCGTTTATTA
>OZ010605.1:8981526-8986526 GCA_963932145.1 Acanthosepion lycidas
TAACAATGAATCTTTATTATTATTATAATATTATTATTATTATTATTAATGTAATATATGACAAAGTGGAAAAAGTGTGAGGCGTTTCAGAATTTAAGACCTCATTGAACAAAAGTGATATTTACGTTGATACAACTCTGCAGACGCACAAAGGAGAGGAAACGCTGAGGATTTTAAGTGTAAATTTATTTATTTTCTTTAAATAAATGTTTTGGCTGTATTATCTAGCAGTTTTCATTTAGTTTGTTTTTCTTTCTTTATGACTTTATCACTTATCTTAATAAATATCCCAAATTGTGATAATAGAAGAGTTGGCAAAAAAGGGGAAATACTGTAAGAAATTACCTAAAACTCATATTGATAATCTAGCGATCAAAGCACTTTCTATACACTTTCGTCTTAGTAAACTGATGTCATTCTTAATAAAAATAGCATTTTTCTTAAATCAAATCAACATATACACTGAGTGTGTTGCTTTAGAAAAGATCTCTTTTACCATTTTGTCATAGTTTTCCGTAAGTTTGTTCTTGGTATATACATAAGAAATAGATATCATTTTACAATATATATATATATATATATATATATATATATATATATATATATATATGGCAGGGGGACGAACACCCGGTGAAGTATAGTACCATAACCTCCTCACACTAACTTTTAGTGTTGCGGTTTCTGTAGTTAAGAGAATTTTGCGTGAGGGATTTCCTACACCTACTAGTATATATATATATATATATATATATATATATATATATATATATATATATATATATATATATATATATATTACTTACACTTAGTATATTTCGTATGGATAATAAATTAATGCAGACCATACAGTACCAGCAAACTTTCTTCACACGGAGAGAAAATGAATGCAAATATATATATACAAGAAAGCATTTAAGACAAGGACATGACTTCACACATGATTTACTCCACTAATACAGTGAGGTGATTATGAGAAAATAAAAATCCTCCCAGTAAATTAATTATTGTTTGCCACAAAGTTGTCGGCCGAAATAAAATATGCGGATTATACAATACTGATGGCAGACACAGAAAGGAAACTGCAAGAACTACTAGAGTAGGTTGTGAAAGTAAGAAAGAAGTATGGAATAAACATTTATTGCAAGAAGGCAACAAATGGACCAGCCCAAAATGTAAATTCCAAAATGGAGATGCTAAAATCAAACAGGTAAAACAATTTAAATATCTATTTTAAGAAAGGTCGGAAAATATTGCAGTGAAATCCTAAGATCCATTGGGATAGCGAAATATGCCTTTGCAAGCTAATCAAATTAAAAAACAGTAAAATTTCGCTTGAAACAAAGGATTCTCTAGGTTTTACCTGCTTTCCGCTGTCCCTATCGTTTGCAATATATTTAATTCTCCTAGACCACCTGATTATGCAGGCTAGAGATTTCAACTGCCTATTTTCTGATTCTAATATAAGCGATATTTTAATTATGTTTTCCTTAAATCCTCGTTCTGAAGTGAAATGATTAATTTCTAAATCTGATGTTAAGAAATTTGGTTCACTGTGTCTTGCCTGACAATTAAGCTCACCAGAATCTATCATCCACACTTATAAATCTAACAATAGTACGTGCATTGAACATTGCTGTCGTATTTGCTTTAGTGCCCATGATATTTCTTTAAAATCATTTCAACCCAAGCATGTTGGGAATGCCACGTGTACGCAAAAGGCTACAGAAAATGTAAGGGAAAAGACTGAGTATAGGGGGTGAGGAAAGGATAAAAAAAAGAACGGGTCTCAACGCAACACAAGTTATCGATTGTCATTACATTACATTAAAATGATTGAAGATTATAATTATAAAGGAAGCAGCTAAGAGGAAGGGAGTTCCACTGTTTGGAAGTGTGATAGAAGAAGCTGTTGGAGTAGAAGAGGCGGTTATATTTAACTATTTCGGCAGTAAAATGATGGGACTGAGACGCCAAACTAGTAGGACACTTAAATTCATGCATTCCGGGCTACAGTCAGAGTAGATGTCAGAAAAATATTTTGAAAAAAAAAAGAGGGAAGCAACATTACGTCGGTGAGAAAGTGACTAGAGCACAAGTCAGGATCGAACATATTGCATATCCGTCTTTGGATTTTGTCGAGAACCTCGTGATGAACAGTGGGGGCACCGGAATATATATGGCAACAGTATCCCATGAAAGGACGTATGGTCGATATGGAGACGTGAATGATGGACTCAGACGAGAAAAATCTACTGACGCGACAATCTCAGGATTTTCGATAGGAACCAAAGAATAATCTGTAATTCTTTCTGTCTTAACATCGCGACATCAGTCATTTTCGCACCTTCTTGACGTGGTTGCCTTCTGTCCTGTCTTATATATATATATATATATATATATATATATATATATATATATATATGTTTGTTCTAATGAGAACCAGCCCAAATTTAGTATCTAGACCGCATGAATTTAAACGTGCTATTAAATTAGCAAATACATCTCATTATTTTATTGTTGAAACAGATGTAACCTTAAGTTTTCTTCTAATACTTCCTTTTCTCAAGTATTTGCTTCAAGATTATTCAAATAATTTTGTATTTTTTTTATGTATAGAAAATATGTATCTTTCCTCTGTCTGAAAGTATGATAGACCATATATGACACTATTAGAAAATAAGAGCGATTACTATATTAATATAAAAGTTAGTATTCCTTAAATTAGATTATGGTAAATATTTTTCAAACTTTTGAGTTTACTGAATACTCAAAAAAATATATAAAAAAGTGCTCACCCGTTATTTTCATAAAAAATCTTTTAATAGATAAAAATCTCCTTAGAATAAGACATGAATCTCTCAACACAAAGCTTAATTGATTGATAAAAATCGCGTAAATAAGCGCTACTGTTTGTCATAAAATACATTTCTCTTTTATTTTGAAATTAAAGTAAATATCTGTCTATATTTCTTAGATGAGGTATTATGTACATTATTTACATTATTCGGATTTATTAATAGTCGCCATATTTATTACAATCTTTCGGCCTTCTTCAGGTGGTTGGAATGTCGAACTGAACCCTTTATTTCGCTCACTGGGGTAGGCTGTTCTAGTTCTATGTGCCATGTTTAATGGATATCAGTTGTCTCCTGTTAATTTCCCTTTGAGATTTCTGCACTGCCTTAACCGGGTATTGAACTCACACTCTTTGGGTCTTGCCACTGGATCTAACTAAGGCCCAAAGAGTGGGAGTTCAATACCCGGTTAAGGTAGTGCAGACATTTCAGAGGGAAATTAACAGGAGATAACTGGTAGCTGACATCCATTAAACATGGCACGTGAAACTAGAACAGTCTACCCCAGTGAGTGAAATAAAGGGTTCAGTTCGACATTTCAACCACCTGAAGAAGTCCGGAGCGTACAGCGGCCGAAATGTTGTAATAAATATGGCGATTAAAGTAAATAATATTTTTTCAAATCTCATTAATTATAGTTCAAATCATCTAATATTCGCCTAGTGAATTTTCAGAAAATATATTTTATTTTAGAATGATATTTAAAACCTAGAATTAACTTTTGCTTAGAATTGTGTCAAAAAATTACTGATTTTAAGCGATTTATATAATCGAACCAAAATTTGAGTTTCCAGTCAATATATTTTCTATTTGATATGCACCAGAGTATTTTGCTTACTGGAAATAGTAAATTTGGCTTTCAATTTAAGTAGAAAAGAAAGCTTCAAGAATTTTTTTTTTTTTTTTTAATTTTACATTAAAATTGAGTGGAAGAGCAAAATTATATCGTTTAAACAAAATGCATTTTAAATACAGTGTAACCCGGATATAAGAGACCCGTATATAAGCGAAACCGCGCATATAAGAGAGATTTTATCTGGTCCCAAATTAGAGCCTGTGTTAATGTATATAAATTCGACAAAACCCGGATATAAGAGAAACGCGCATATAAGATACTTATTCTCCGGTCTCGACAACTCTCTTATATCCGGGTTACACTGTACATTTGTATACGTTCAACTATAGATAAAATACATTGCTGTTTATTTTACTTATGTATTAGTATTTTTATATAAAAATGTATTGCTAGTGTTTTCACTATTAACATATAATTCTATACATTCATAGGTATTTTGCTTGGGTGGTTCACTATTTGCCAATAGCCGAACAGGGGTTTCCACCATATGTCGAGATTGACCTGGGAACACCAGCAAATGAGAGCTAGTTCCAGATTTTTTAGTATGTAAATATCACGCTCAGTGGCCTTAATGCCGGATATACTATATCTTCAGAGCCCGGACTAATTGGTACTGAGAGTTTAACTTCATTTGTCTATTTCTATCTGTATAAAAAAATTTGAACTCTAAATTTCCTAAACAAGTGATCACCAATGACAACTGACGTCATTACTACAGAAAGAACCAGCCATTGTTCCAGTCGATTTAACGATCGATCGATTTGTTCTAGCGCTGATTACGATTACCTTCTGAAGTATAAAACACAATTTACCTCTGTAGTTATTGGCGAAACATGATATAGCTCTGAGCTCGCATCTGCACAATGGTTAGCTAGCCATTCTTAGCAGATGAGCTTGCTCCGGAGCAAACAAGAGGTTATATGTGTGTATATAAAGGAAACATACATATATATATAAGAGATTCGTGCCCGCCTGAATTTGAAAAGTCTTAGCTCACATTGTGTTATTTTTTCAGACATTGACAAACTGTGGTGTAAGCTGGGATGTTGTCGATATTACTGAGAAGCAACGGCTTGTCAAATCGACCATAAGGAGACTCGAAACCAGGACATCTGGTTTTAAATGTAACATTCTAACATCTCAACCGTGTACCCATTCCCTACAGGGCCTCCAGGTCAGTATAAGAATCACCAACAGTGTTACGTTTTTATTTTCTCAGAATCTATTCCCGTTACCATAATCTTTTTCGCATAAAAATATTGCAACATTTACATATATTAAGAAAAAAA
>OZ010605.1:8989026-8991526 GCA_963932145.1 Acanthosepion lycidas
ATAAATAATTAGATAGATGTCAACCAAAAAGCAATTAAATTAATTTCATTACCCATAAGATAAAAATCATACATTTTAGTAAACTAAACAAGTTATATTAAGAGCTACAAAGTCGAGGTAATCGTAGAGATCCATGATCGCCAACGTTCTGAAGAGAGATGGCATATAGAATAATAATGGTAAAATATCCATTAAGGTCATCTATTAGGTTGGTGCAAAAATAATGACGTAATAGTGTCGTTTTTTGACGTTAAAAGATACGTCAAAAAACGACATTATTACGTTATTATTTTTGCACCAACCTAATATTTTCTGATTTAAGGCAATATATATGGCTTGGGTGATAAGAGCTCGCTGGAAATCTTTTCCACGCTCATTTTTATGGCTTATCCTGAATATTCCCCTTCGATTCAAAGTCGCTGTAAAGAAATACAATAAATAGATAGGGCAATAGCATCAATATTTATAGAAAACGAAATGTGGAATATTAACTTATAACCTGGCAGATATTAGGAAATTACATTAGATTCAAATGTAACTCAATATACCGGACAGTATACATTTCTCTTTTGGAATTATTAGGTTGGTGCAAAAATAATGACGTAATAATGTCGTTTTTGACCTTAAAAAATACGTCAAAAAACGACATCCTTACGTCATTATTTTTTAGCATTATTTTTGCACCAACCTAATACAAAATACTTTTTGTAGACATTCACATATATTTTAGGAAGTTTTACACGTCGGTTATCTTCAGGCGTCCGTGTTTCGAAATGAAAAACGTTACCATCACTATATATATACATATATAAAATAATCTACATATCCAGTTAAACAAAAATATAGAGTCGATAATGGTGATTAACCGAAAGCAGACGGAACCACAGATAAATTGGACAGTTTTTAAACATTATATCCAGAAAAAAATGACTCGTAAGAATGGAAAAAAAAATGTAATAGAACGCAAAATCGCAGATCCTGTCAAGTCATCTTCGATAAGACTTGAATAAAAGGGGAATTAATGCTCAAAATACATAATTATATAGATATATGGACTGAAAACACTGAGGTTAATAAGACGGACGAACAATATCTTTGTATGTCGGAATAGGCTATGTCCCCTATGAGGTTATTTTGGATTTTGTTGTCTATTAATAATAATAAACCTGAATTTTATTGTTCATTATTAATAATAAACAGTGATAATAAATTCATTGAGCTGTCTTTGATTTATATTATAATTATAAAATGTATTTATATTACTAGGATCCACTTGGACAATAAACCAGCGGATTTGTCCTATTTACTATATATATATATATATATATATATATATATATATATATATATATATATATATATATATATGAGGCCGGTTATTTCATCATTCAACTGCCACACGACAAAAATGTTCAAATACATAGAACATTTCATATAACCTCTAGCTAAGGAGGTAAAAGCCTACATCAGAGACACAACAGATCTACTGAATAAAATTAATCTCATACAAACAGTACCAGAGAATGCTACTCTAGTGACTATGGACGTTAGGTCACTCTATTCAAACATTAAAAACATCGAAGGGCTAACCGCACTTCAGGAAGCACTTACTAAAAGAAGAAAACAAGACCCCCCCCACAGAAGTCATCATAAAACTCATGGAGAATGTCCTTACATTGAATACTTTCAACTTCAATGGAGCACACAACCTTCAAATAAGAGGTTGTGCTATGGGCACCATTGCAGCTCCATCATATGCTTCAATATTCATGGGAAAATTTGAGGAGACCCATATCTATCCAATCATTGGTAGCGACTGCGTATTCTATACAAGATATATCGATGATATATTCTTTGTATAAACGGGTAGTGATGACAAACTTACCCAATTCCTTATGACCCTAAACACAGTGCAATTCTCAATTAAGTTTGACCCTGAAAAATCCACAACATCAGTAATATTTTTAGACACCCGCATTTAAATAGATGAAAACAGGAAACTACAAACGACACTACACACTAAAATCACCGACATCCACAATTATCTAAACTTTAAGTCTCCCCACCCTAAACACCTCAAAGAGAACCTTCCCTATTCACAAGCACTTAGACTCAGAAGGATGTGTTCCAACAATGAAGAATTAAACAAACACATTGAAAATTTGGAGCATCAATTCACAACACGTGGCTATAAACAACACCTAATCAGGGAACAAATAAATAAAGCAATTTCCACAACTAGAGAAGATACCCTAATGTACAAGATTAAAAATAAATCTAGCCGCATCCCTCTAGTAACCACTTTCAATCCCACTCTGCCTCCACTATCCCAAATAATCAAACGTCGCTGGGAAATACTACATCTCAAACCAGACCTAAAAAAACTGTTTAAGGAACCCGGCCTTGCATATCGTAGAACTAAGAACCTAAAAGAAATCATAGGTAGTAACCACATTTCAGGGGATAAGGTAATCTGTAATAAACTAAGAACAAAACCCAC
>OZ010605.1:8996526-9024026 GCA_963932145.1 Acanthosepion lycidas
CACCAGTCATTAATAGGATCTCTATATCTCAGCTTCCGTTTGCCTGCTAGATCAGTTAACCAGATTGCATCCATTTTATTCAACGTGGCCCAGACTTTAGCTACTCAAATTTTCACATACTTCTCAGTAGAATTTATCCCAGTTCCTAAGTATCTAAGAGATTCGACATATTTTATTCACCTGATAAAGTTTCTACTGAGCCTTGTTGGCTGAAAACAATAAATTCTGTTTTAAAGGCTTTGGCATAGAGTCCAACATCACTGGCAATATTTTCTAGATGTAGAACTGTGGAATTTCTATTGCATCTAGTCTTTTCGTCATCTTTGAAGAGTTCGTCCAGTATTCACAGACATATAGTCAGACTGATATTACGCAGCAGTTCTGTGGCCATTTTTTGTTTCTAATGGCGTTTATCTGGTTCTTAAAATTCAGCTTAGATTTGGAATGCATTTTTGGCTATCTCAATATATATTCAAATTTCAGTTTACCATTTTCTATCATCTTGTAAAACACTACTCAGGTAATCGATTTTTTGTACTTCATTGATTTTCGCACTATTGATTTGTAATTAGAATTTTGGGCTCATCTGTTATTCTATCTTCTTGAAATTAATATTGAATCCTTTCTTTTCGCTTCTTTTCATAAATGCTGTAGAAGCTTTTGTAGTTTCTCTTCCCTGACTATGCGAAACACAGTGTCATCTGCATACCTTATGTTATGACTGTGGCCGCCAATAATGAATCTTGGTAGATTTCTAATTCTCTCAAAAACGCCTGGCTGTATAGATTGAAAAAGTCAGTTGTGAAGTTACATCCTATTCTGTTACGCCTTCCTATTTTTTGTATATATGCTGGACATATTTTCCATCCGTATAGAGATGGTTTACGGACAGGATAGGTTCATGATTATACTACTAATATTCTCAAGTATCTCAAGGTTGCTCTGCAGTTCCCAGAGATCTTTGTGTCGTAGTTTTATATCCATATATATGGGTTTCACTGCCAGCATAGTTTCTTGATTATTCTAATAATCTTCTCGAATATGTGAAAGTTGCTCTGCTGTCTCGACATATATTTGTGGCGTAGTTTTCTATTCATATGCTGGCGTTTTGCTGCCAGTATAGGTTCCTGATTCTTCTAATAATATTTTCAAATATGTCAAAGTTCCTTAGCGGTCTCGACAGATCTTTTTGATTTTAACATAAACTTGCACACCTGTCTACCTATTTGACCCGAGTTTACATCTCGATCTTTATCTTTTATAAAATAGTGTGATTTTATCCTATAATATAATGGACAATTTATTATATAAATATGTTTATATAATTCTTTTGATATTTGATAATACAAGACCAAGTGCCGGTCAAGGTAGATGCTTGCGATTGTTGTAAGAGAGAGAAAAATAAAAAATTAATAATTGATCATTATGAATAAGAATAGGATAGATAACAGTTTACGCTGAATTGAAGAGACAAAGAATATAGTTGTCAGCGAGGCATCCTATCAAGTGTCTGTTTCACAAAGCAACATCTCTAGATCTCAGGTGAAGTTGATATTTATCAAACGAATACGAAGGTTATGAGGATGATGTGCCACCCTGAACACAACATGATCGGCCCTAGATGTGATGGTTTTTGCTTCTGAAAGTACGTGATTCGTCTAAATATCTGCCATGTATTATTTATAAGGGATATTTTATTTTATTTTATTTTTAATTACGAATCGAAATTCATGCTGAACAATGATTTATGTTGATTTTTTTCCGACCATTTCCTGACCATCCACGGTCACCGGACCTGTCCCAGGACCTGTCCCAGTGTGATTTCTTTTTACGGGGATATGTGAAGGGACTGTTCTATGTAACCGCCCTTTCCCTGCTAGTATTGACGAACTCAAGCAGAGAGTCGCTTCCGCACTGGATAATACTACTGGAGACATACTACAGCGTGTTTGGCAAGAGCTTAACTACCAATTCCACGTGTGCCGTGTCACAGTCAGTGCACATATTGACCATTTATGAAATAGGCCCTATAATAAACTTATGATGTTTAACACGTAAACTGTTCAATTTCCTTGAGCTAGACGTAGCAGTGTTCAAAATAATTGCTTTTAAAATGATGTCAGTTTTTTGAGACACACTATATCTTTGTCCAACGGCCCCTGATTTGTTATGGCACTTGTAAATCGTGATGCACCGCTATTTACGAATATTTGCTGAAATATTATCGAAAGTACAAAAAGCCTAAAAAAAAAAAACATCTGGTGTTGGCGTTTTCTATATTTTTTGAAATGAGTTATGCCAAAATCTTTTTCTGTATCCTGTGGCCCATATCATTTTAAGTGCTTTATATATTTAATTGACAATATTAACATGTATTAAAAATGCCAGGGATGAAAGGTAGGGAACGTTCCTTAACGCGTGGCATTTTAAGCAATAGACATATAAGCAAAAAGATACTATAGTATACAAGATCCTTTTAAAATGTGCATAGTTCATTGGGAGACAATTGTTTTTCCTGCGTTTGATTTATATTTGAAGCAGCGATCGTTGATAGATATTTTGTTTATTGAATACTACCTGAAATGAGAAATTTGTTTTGTACCCGGACAACTGAAAGTCACAACGGAATGAAGCAAGTGCGAATTCTACTTAAGTTTACAATGGATGTACTCCTTGTATTTAGAAGTGATTTACTACGATCTTTTTTTTCTTTTTATGCTGGAAATTGAATAAATAATATAAGGCGGAACACTTTTCCTCTGATACTGAAGATAAAGTAAATTAATTTCATTCATTATGGACGAAAGTAAGAATAGATACAAATGCGGTGAAAATTCACGTTAATTGAAACAACCGCTTTAGTCTCATTTATTTTACCATACGGTCATTTTTTCACCCACAGAAGTGATAGGGTGTAATAGATTTCTATTTTGCCTCAGATTAGGTCATTTGATGTGGTTTGCAGTAATATGAATTTATTTTCTTGGTATATGATGAAATTTGTTTGGCCTTGAAAAATATTACCTCATCAATGATTCTGTTCGATTTTATCACGCCCACATTATTGTCTAGACTGTCGATTAGTTGTCATACAGCCATTGTCTGCGGTGGACGCTACTCCAAACAAGCGTACGAAAACTGTAATGCTGCCCGAATGCTGTACACATGCAAGCCAAATTTTAATGTGCACTGGGTCATGTTTCATTGGAAAAAAATACAAAATAAAGTAAATAATAACGGAATTCGTTTTTTTTTATTAATTTGCACAAGGGTGTAGAGATAAAATGCAAAGAATCTGTAAGGTTATCCGCCTTGACCTGAGGTGAAATGATTAAATACAAATTATCTAGAATAAATTTCATTTACATACAGATTTCATTATCTTATCGAGAAAGGGGAAATTACTAATCAATCATCTTTTGTATTAATTGAAGGGAATAAAAGAGATATATTTCAGATTAATTTTGGTCATTGAGTCATTCCAAAATAAAACATATTTATTTAGCAAATAGCCCTCGGTTGTCTGTGATTAATTCTAAATCGTTTCAGAAGTAATTATATCAAACTTATATCAGCAAAATACAAAACTGGATCATATAGCGAAAAATTCTTCTGAGGTAACTCATTACGTTTATTGTCTCTTGTTCGTTTTACTTATTGCTTAATGCTTTCGTAGTTTTATAGAAACAGTCTTTTGCTAATTTTCAACGCTTTTGAAGTTCTGTCGTCCATTATGCAAATAGCTACATTTCTATATTTTGGTACGTTTAGACATCCCCAATATGTAGCTCTAAATTCTGTCTCTTTTCATTACAACTATGTTGTAATTATACTATATTACTATATAACTATTACAACTATATTACAACTTAGAATTAATAGCCCTATGTTTTTGCTTTCCGATATTACCTTGTCTCAAACTTATTCTTCTGAGAATTCCCTGTGTCGTTCGGGTATTTTTTTACGATAAATTTTAAATATAACTTCATCAACATCATGTGTTCAATTAACTCATTTTTACACTCTGTGGTCAGAATTGCCTGTAATTTTTGTTCATGGTGACATTCAAGGTAAAGTAGTGCAACGACTTGCCGGTTCCTTTTCCGCCGGGGATGTTGAGGTTACCCGGTCCCTCCTTTCAGAAGGTTCTTTCGCCAATTGGTCAAGTCTTTGACCTCTGATGCGCAGCTACCCTGCCCGGGCTGGTAACTGGCCAATGGCCACTGGGCACAGTTGAGTTGGAGAAATGCTTTATTCTTCCTCATTCGTATCTGGAAAACCTAGACTCCCCTCGCACAGTTTATCCTGCAGATCGATGGCAGCACCTTAGGGTTTGCTGGAATGAAACTGTCAATGACACCTTGGCCCATGGGGATTGGGAAGATGTTTTCCCCCTTCACCGGTCGGGTCGAGAAAACCGTTCCGACTATTCTCACAAAATTTAGCAAGCAGATCGATGTCGTTCAATAGGGCGAGGCCGTTGCACTGTCCATATGATAACTTCGAGCCATGTTTAGTGTATTCCGTGGACCAGTGCTTTTCTGCAACCCAATTCACCCAAGTAAATCAGGGTATACAGGTTCGCTGTAAAGGTATTACCACTAACGATAGACTCCAAAATTGACATCTCCTGAAATATAATGTATTACTTACTAATCTAAATATATTTCAATATTGACCGTGTTCTTATGAGGAAATATTCAGCATTGTTTGATCGATTTGTTAGTCTCATTAAAATTTGAATTATCCTTCTCTTAAATTTTTTTTCAGAAAGATAGGTATATCAAGTCCACTAATCTGCAGTCAAATTCCATTGAAAAGACCAGTTTTCCGTTGATTGCCCAAGTTAAGCATATCCGAGACCGGTGTTGACGTGGGTGGGGGGCGCAATTTGGAATACCGATTAATGCACACCACCCCTTACAATCAGAATAAAGTTTCATCTTTAAAGGGTTGATAACCCGTAAACTAAAACATTCAATCGATCTCAGATAGTAGATTTCCTTTAAGTGGTATTGAATGTCAACGTTTTTTCGAGATATATATATGATCAAATTTAACTGTTTACGCTGTTAGAAATCCTCAACCGTTGTGGTTTTTGACTGACCAGGTTCGATGTTGCTTAATTTCGTCGACATTACGGAAACCGGGGTTTCAACGTGATGTGTCCATAAGCAAGATCTCTCACAGAGCAAAGTAACAAAACTCATTTCCAAATAACAAAAATCACACTGCCTAAAAATTCCAACAGTTGCAACAACTCAATTGGATAGCAGCTGTTACTAAAACTAAAAACATATATATGATATAATCAAGCTGTTGACTTTCTGCATTTAATTAAACCAAAGTTTTGATAGACAACTGAATCAGTACAAGAAAAACGATGACACTAAACTTGACAAAACTTTCCTGAGAAACCGATTTAATAGAAAGATTTTATACTTTGTACCGACAGTAAACTTGTCAAGGAATGTCCAATGCTTCCTGTATGGAAACTGCTAATTAATATATTATAGTATATATTATAAAAATGATCTCATTGTAATTATTCTTATGGAGTTTGCTCTATGGTACTTCGTCTTTAGGAATTTAAGCGAAGATTGACAACAAGATATCCAAATCTTAAAATCAAATTGGCTAGATATAGCCGTAAGTTTTCGCTAAAAGTTTCTTTTTTTCGCACACACAACTGAAAAACATTCCTGCCTTCCGGCCAACTATGATCTTTAATAATTTAAATGCAACGGCAACCGTTATTTCCTGTCTCTTTGATTCCTCTTCTTTTATTGTTCCCGCCCCTTAATAATGTATCTCTTTTTCTAATTCTTTGACATTCAGTAACCCTTGTGTATTAGTGGCATTTTAATTTGCTTCCGGTGAAATGATAAAATATATATTAGAAATTATTATAAACGGGGATCCCCGATTTGCATTCCCACAAAGCGACTTAACCTGATTTTTCGACGTAGGTCGGTACTCACCTACATAAGTACCCACGTGTTTGCCTTACTCATCGGGGCCATAATGAAAGGTAAAACCGGTGAGGGAAACAAAGCCGTCTTCCTCGTATAGCGCCATGATAGGAGAGATGGCGCAGTAACGTAACGCCATACGCCGGGTCCGACGTAACGCGAAGACCTTCCGTACAGTATCATTATTTTGGTTGGTTCCGGTGTTTAAGTACGTTTTCTAGGTAATAAGCGCACTAAATATTTGACCAACGTAATGCAATATGAAATAGATTGTCTATATTTCAAAGATGAGGTATTGTACCTATATATATACACTATACACATTGTTTATGACTGTTATCATCATATTTACTGTCATATTCACGACGTTTCGGCTGTTGTACGCACCAGCCGTCTTCAAGTAATGTACTTGCCAGTGGATAAAATCTAAAAAATTAATAAATCCACTGATTGGCCCAAAGATTTGTACGTACAATACCTGATCATAGAAGGAGTGAGCAAAAAGAGATGAGATAGTAAAGAGAAATCACTGAAAGTGATATATCCAGAAAAGGCATGGCATGTGGAACTAGTACAATCTACCCCAGTGGACGAAATAAAGGATTCGGTTCGAAGTTCCGACGTATATCACCGGATGAATGTCGACACGCTGTGAATATGACAATGACTATGAGGACAACAGCCCGAACAATAGAAATAGATACCATTCGCCTTTATTCTGTATTATACATGAACTTATATACCACCCTTAACGTAATTGGATTAAAGCTACAGTTATTCGAATAATAAAATGCGTATCTTATACTGTGCTATTCCAGTGTTCTTGAATGTTCTCAAATATTCAAAATTCCTATTCTAATGACAATTAAATTAGTCTATAATAACCTCCAGAATTTTGAGTTAATCAAGTTCCATGCACAATCGGAAAGCTTCTTTGTTCAAATTTAAATTATTTATTTTCGCAAAGAACGAAATATATGATTGACAGAATTATTCTTACAGAAGACAGCAATTTGTATCTTGTTCTTAATTGTTTTATATTCACTATCTGTAGTAGGAAGATATCTTACAACCTTTTAAAACAAAGCTGCATCCCACAAGAATCTAATAACGACGAAGGAATAGTTTGTATATATATATATATATATATATATATATATATATATATATATATATATATATATATTTATTTAATTTATTTCTTGATCAGTTTATTTCGTCTCATTATTATTCCTTTGTTTCATAGTTTCCAAATGTTTTCCTATTCACTTGATTAAAGAAGTGAGCGTGAAGTAACGGTTATCACCGCTCAAATTGGCATTTTCCTACCGAGTTAAACTTCCAGCTGAGGTTACTGCGTTCGGTTTTGCGTCGATACACTTAGTAAAATATGAATAAATCTCTCCCCGATATTAATACCAGGAAAAACAGAAATATATTTTGGTTGGTAAACAACTTTGAGAAATTTTGGTTTAATTTGTTTTACGGCATATCAACCAAAATGGGTTATTTAATACCGAACATTGTTATTGCTGGTAATATTTTTTTCCTACAAAAATGTATAGCTGGTAATAATTTTTTATAAAATATTTCTAGTATTAAACCTATTTTTACATTTTCATAGTGTTTTGACAACAGTTTGAGGATAGCCATTTGCCCATAGCTGGGAAGCTAACAGGAGCTACGACCTCGAGTCATGGTGGACCTAGGACACCTGCAATTAAGAGGTGGTTCCACGGTCTTCAAAACCTTCTGATCAGAGGCCTTGCTGTTGGACGTAGTTTATTTTCTAACCCAGGACGTGGATGTAGTTTATCGTCATACCCAAAAAGTAAAAATACAAAACCATTAAAAAATATTTGCTAATTCACAGCAGTTACACATACCAGTGTGGGTTAGTGGCTCTATATTTCGCATGTAAAACTACAGTGTCAACACAAAATACAAAATATATCTGTTTAATGCTGAAGAAATAACTTCTGCGGGGACAGTAATTATAAGACCAACCCAAAGAATGTTGCCTGAATAACATTTTAATGGCAAAAGTAATCATCTGTAGGCTTTAAAAAAGCTTTATTCAATTGAATATACAAGGTTCGCGTATAGTGTCCTTTTATAGTCCCAGTAAACAAAAATAGCTCTCTCAAAAAGGAGAGTAACAAAAACAAGGGACGACTACTCTTGATTATTTATAAAAAATATTTCGAATGATAAAGATTCTTCGCCAAATTATGAAAAACTATCATGAAAATTGTATATTAAAAATAGTAAAGACGATGAGGGGCTAAAAATCGTCAGTATGACGAGGAGCATTAAATAAAAGTACATACGATGGGGAGTAAATATTGTAAGGAGCTAAAATATGGTAAATAGCACGAGGAGTAAATAAATATATTAAAGACGATGCGGATTAAAATAATCGTAAATAGGATGATTAGGAAATACGAATAGTATACACGATGAGGATTAAAAAGATTAAATATTATTGATAAATATCCCAAAATGTTGAGATAAACAAAAACAAAAGAAACTAAAAAGACAAGTGTATTTTAACACATAATAAAACAACTTTTATTCATTTACTGCATTGGAACAACAAGAATTTAAACCTTGAATTCCACGTGCGTGTCAGCTTATCAACATGTTGAATGTAAAAGTGCTGCGGCCCAACTAACAAACAAGGGCCCTAAATCAATTGCATCTTGAGTTAGCGTCTTTTAGAGGGGGAAGTAATTTGACACCCTTTAACACCTTTTGCTCATATGACTTTTGTCGGGGATTTTATTTGCAGTGGATATGGCTTACTTCGTAGTTGATGGGATTTCCTTAGTGTAGGAGTCCTATTCTTAACACTTGGCAATACTTGGAAACTTTTCTGAGGTAGGTCGAAGGTGCCCAATCGAATGTCCAGCGGTAAAATGTAGTTTAATTTGGTCTCTGGAATGTTTGATGGTCGTAATTGATTTGCATGTCGAACCAAGACTGAAAAATGTATATCCATATCCTACGTAGCATTTTCATTTCTCTTTACTGTTGCAGTAATATTTTGCATGTACAGGTTGTCCTGGTACATATTTGCGTTTCACTGTTCAATGATAACGGTTAAATCGTTCTTCCATCATCGCGTTTCTTTTGAGGGAATCTTGTGTTGCTGGACGGATGGTATCTATGTATTAAAGAACTTGACAGTTCACCTGTGTTTCTGCTGGTGAATTTTCATATGGTGCGTTTATATTGAGTGTAGCTCTGTATCTTCCGACGAGTATTTCTTATAGTTCTTGTGCGTTTCCATTCCCCACGTGTTTGAGGAATACTTTCTGAAAGTTATGTACAAAACGCTCCACTTGTCCCTTTGATTGTGAATGAAAAGGTAGTATCATATGTTGAATAGCATTCTGTGTATAAAACGTTGAAAATGCAGGTGAAGTGAACGCAGAGCCAAAATTGTTTAAATTAAGAATTCTTAATCTGAGGTGATACGATTCATCTGAAAGATTTATGGCCTTTTATTACGCTGTGATCTGTGATCAGAGTGAAATGATGTCTGTACAATATTTTGTTGAATTTTTAATAGCAAAGACTATTGTTAATGGTTCTTTTTCAATTTGACTATAATTTCGATTTACATAATTAATCATAGATAGCGCTGAACTTTAAAAAAGATATAAATAGATCTGTTTTAGTTGTGAATTACTTATCTCCGTTTTATTGGATCTGAAGTCGTCGTTTGAAAACATTTATTTCGTTGCTTCTCATAATTAAAATTTTCTAAAAATGTCCGTCATTTTTTTATAGTACGGGTACATTAAAACTACTACCGCTACTACTACTAATAATAACAATAATGTCATATAGGAATAAAGTGTAGCCGCCGACATTTGATTTTGGACATAGATCACCAGAGAGTAAATATAGGCGATCTCATTATTGAATTAATTAGACCACGTGCCCATAGGAAGTAGCTGACGACTAACGATCGTTATTTCTATTCTATCGTCTATTCCTATTCGGATCACCATTTCTAATGTTTCTCTATTAATATACGGACCGCTATTTTCTACTGTATTCACTACACTATTTCTCTATTCAGATCAGTATACGGTTTACTTGTGGAGCGAGATTTAGCGAGCAATTACTATTATCGCTAGTGTCATTGAAAGTCGGCTGACACCAGTATTTTTCAACGACGTATTATATTTGTATCTGCGATTACAAAGCCTCCACTACAACGATCATTACAAAAGTGACAAAGAATATTCTTTGGCATCACAAAAGTGCCAAACGAGCGTTCGTTGATATCACAATAATAATAATAATAATAATAATAATAATAATAATAATAATAATAATAAGAAGAAGAAGAAGAAGGACCTTGATATCGAAATCAAAAATATGTGGCACCTGAGGACATCAACAATTCTATTTGTAGCTGGAGCCAACGGACTGATTGGAAAAGCTCCTCACACCATTCGAAGAACTTTATCTATGTCAAATGTGAGTCATCTTAGGTTTTCTTTTTCTTTCAAAAGAAACTTCAGTGGAAAAATGTCGATATTATTTCTTAACTTAGGTCTCTAGTTGGGACTCGGAAAGAAATGTGTATACACCAGAAATCAAATGAAATAAATAATAATAATAATAATAATAATAATAATAATAATTAAATCAAAACACACATCGATATAATCACCTTCACTACATTTCAATAATTTCCCAATACACACGATTTTCTCTATTAGGTTGGTGCAAAAATAATGTCGTTTTCTCACATAGTAACATATGTGAGAAAACAACATTATTTTTGCCCCACCCTAATAAAAAAATAGAAATTATTGCAGAATTAATAACGTGCATTTAATCTACTGTCAATCCGCTCTCTTGCAACTTCCATGGAAAGTTCACAGACGAACTATATTCCTTTGTTCCGCCAGGCCTACCCTTTACTTCTACGACCAACCATGTCACTTAGACTGTAGGAAACCACCCTCATAACCTGCGAATTCTACTAATGAGTTCCACTCGAAAACTCTGTGAAGCAAGCTCCCAAGAAGATTTTTCCGCAATCATTACAATCTTAACCTGTTCGAGTTTAAGTCAACCGTTATCTTCCCGTCCTATCTGTATAAACTGCCACCTAACGTGAAACTCTAGCTCGAGTGGCCTGGGACTTTGTACTGAGGAAACCACATTATATATAAAAAAAGGAGACACGCGTGGCCAACTAGAAATTTGATACACATACACCTTTCAGTATTTTTCCCACTATATTTATCAGGAATTAAAGACACGCACGGAAACTAACAGACAGACAAAAAAAAACAGATGTACACATAAGACTACACATCAGACGCACACGCAAGCAAATACATACACTAAAGATCCGTGTTTAGGTCAAACTACCGAGATTTACCGGTCGAATAAAAATAAGTACTACACAATTCAAAATAACAAAATATTCTTTTACATAACACTTTTCGAAAGCATAAAATTTTGGTGAAGCGAAACATATTACATTTAAAAAACCTTTTCCTATTTACTAAATCACTGTCTGGAGCAATAATTGTTTACTTCTTCAGATATTTTACAAAAACACATGGAGGTGCAACGTGTTATATATCTGTCTAAACAGGAATTATGTTTCAATGTTTCCAATAGCAAGTAAAGTATAGATCAGTCTTTGTCAAATATGCTTAATTATTTATTTCTGCTTTATTTAACTCCATGTCATTTTTTCAAACTTCTATTTCGTTGCATCTCATAATTAAAATTTTCTATTTCCGTCATTTTTTATAGTACGGGTACTTTAAAAATAATAATAATAATAATAATAATAATAATAATAATAATAATAATCCAACCGTCCAGACATTTTTATTAGAGACCGCAAAAAAAAAGCCTCCTTATTGATATGGCAGTCACTGCAGACTGCAATGTATCTTTGAAGATATTCAAAAAGCTGTCAAATTACAAGGACCTTGAAATAGAAATTTCAAAAATGTGATTCATGGGAACATCAACAATCCCTGTTGTAGTTGGATCCCTAGGATTGGCTGAATAAGATTCCAGTAGATTAAATGAAGGGATTCCTGGAAGTCCATGCCTTAAAGAGATACAAAAAATCGTTCTGACAAGTACAGCCCACACTTTACAAAGGGCTTTATCTATGTAATTTTTTTTTTTTTTTTGTTAGTGGAAAATGTCATGATGCCATTTCTAACCTAAGGTCCCTGGGCGGGACCCGGAAAGAAATGCGTAAACGCCAGAAATCAAACGAAATAATAATAATAATAACAATAATTTTATATAGGAATAAAGTGTCGCTGTCGACAATTGAGTTTGAATATAGACCGCTAGAGTAAACAGAGCCGATCTAATTATTGTATTAGACCACGTGACCACTAGAAGTAGCTGACGACTAACGAAGATTATTGTTATATTCCCTCCTATCTGTATAAACTGCCACCTGACGTAACCCTGTAGGTCTAGACATTGAAGAAATCGCGAAAATACACGAGACACGGGGTTCATACTAAATTAGCTGCACAAGGAGTGGAATAGAAACATCGAAATAAAGTTCTTATTTGCTACGTGTGCAGCAATATATTAATTTCCTCCTAGATGAGCAGTTGCTTAAAAAGAATGAGAAAAACTGTCTTAACTCTTTCAACTCTGACCTCACTGTTGAGTTTATTCGTATTTTCACACAGTGGTCTGTATATCCGCCGCTTTGCTTTCAAAGTTTTAAATTTATCACGATTACGAGTTTCGTGACGTATTAGAATCTTAAATGCATCACGTGCTGTAGCCTTACACAAGTGTGTCATTGGAATGATAAACAAAAGGTGCTTAACCCTTACAGAATTGCTTGAATTCAAAGTTCGTCTTCAACTAGACAGGTTGCCACCCAAAATTATAAGACCGAGTTTGTCCTGCTATTTACTCTTAACTATTGGGTGTAGGGATGAATTCAATCCATTCCCAAGGGCATCTCCACGCAAGTGAATATGACGATCTCAGCAGATGAGACTAGAATTCGAACTCGGCTCTCCGATTTCTTATTCCATGACATTAACGCTCATCCATCTTAAAATTTCATCGTTAGTTAAATTACGATACAATTCTTTCTCATAATTAAAATTCAGCATTTGCATTACGCTTTAATCTGTTCTTGATTATAGATTTCTTTAAATCATATCACTCCATGCAAGGCAAAAAGGCCACTAAGACTCGAGAGGTTACTGAGTGTGAAAGTGTTATGGTCCGATTCTTTGTACCACGGTTATAGTCCAAGGTAGAACCAAGAAGAACTCTAACACAGTTGTGGAATAACACATATATATTACAAAGAGGAATATATACAGAGAAGTAGAAGTGTTAGTATGAACAATCAGGTTTAGCAGAGAGAACAATGTAGTCTCGACCAGTATCACTATTCCAATGTCTTGCAGTAATTGTCTTAACGCGACTCTGTTCCGGACTGCATCTGACTCGACTCTTGACTCGACTTGAACTACTGACTATATTTAGTACCCACCCCCACCACGTGGGCATCATGTGGCACAAGGCCGGTTTGACTTGGGATCTCCGAGCCTGTGGGCTCGGCCAAAAATATGCCCATTGAACCCGTATAAACGAGTTCAGGTTCGGTTTACCTCCCCAAAAGAGAATCCGCCTTTCGGCGTAGCCTCCTTCAGGTTCCATCCAGCCCGAAGGCAGAGATTTCAAGCGATCAGCCGGTCGACCGAGATCGACTTGAATGACTGACGATATTCAGTCACCACGCCCACTGTGGCGTCATGTGGCACAAGGCCGTTTTTAACGTGGGATATCCGAGCCCGTGGGTTCGGCCCAAAAATATGCCCATTGAACCTGTATAAGCGGGTTCAGGGTCCGTTTATCTCCCCGAAAGAGAATCCGCCCTTCGGCGTAGCCTCCTTCGGATTCCTCCCCGCCCGAAGTTCAACCGAATAGCTGTTCAGGAGGTGAACAACTGACGATATTCAGTCACCCCCAAATTGGGGCATTATGAGGCACAAGGCCGGTTATTTAACGTGGGATCTCCGAGCCCTTGGGCTCGGCCCCAAAATATGACCATTGAATCCGTGTAAAACTGGCTCAGGGCCGGTTACCTCCCGGAAAGAGAATCCGGGCTTCGGCGTAGCCTTGTTCGGGTTCCTCCCCGCCCGAAGCAGAGAGTTCAACCGAACAGTCAATTCCGAATTGAACGACTGACGATATTCAGTCACCCCCCGACTGGAGCATCATGTGGCACAAGGCCGGTTATTTAATGTGGGTTCTCCGAGCCCGTGGGCTATGCCCCAAAATATGCCCATTGAACCCGTATAAACGGGTTCAGGGACGGTTTACCTCCCCGAACGAGACACTGCCCTTCGGCGTAGACTTGTTCAAGTTCCTCTCCGCCCGAAAGCAGAGAGTTCAACCGAACAGTTGCTCAGGAAGTGAGCGACTGACTCCTTACCTACTCCTGAGGCGCACTATTCATTAAGGATCGAGTAGTCCATTATTATTATCATCGGTGTCAGTTATCAGTTATCTCCTCAAGGACACATGGCACGATGGATAAAGGTGTTGGTTAGATCCAGTGACAGACCCAAAGAGTGTGAGTTCAATACCCGGTTAAGGCAGTGTAGAACTTATCAGAGGGAAACTTAGCAGGTGATAACTGATAACTGACATCCATCAAACATGGCACGTGGAACTAGAACAGTCGACCCCAGTGATCGAAATAAAGGGTTCAGTTCGAAAGTCCAACCACCTGAAGAAGGCCGGAGCGTACAACGGCCGAAACATTGTGATAAATATGGCGACAGAGATGAGGACAATAGTCCGCATAATGTAAATACTATCTATTTTTTACTTTCTCATGATTTTTTATAATACATTTGATTTATTTCTCCATAAATTACAACACTATTTGCATATTTACTCTACTGGACACAGAGTTGCATTTTATACTCTTTGTTCATTGCATTTTGATATCAAACAATTGCATCTCGCCCACACGCTCATTAAATAGTTTCAGTAAGTGTCATGGGAGGAGTCTAATGGGGCAATGGGGGTGTGGTTAGATGGTACTAATTTAATTCTATCGGCGTCAGTTAACGGGAGAAACATACGATGGTTACGGAGAATTGAGATGCCAGAAGAGATGATCAATATAAGCGACGAGAAAACTGGTGTAAAGTTCGTTACACTTCCAATGAAATAACAATGGAATACAAGATCAATGACCAAGATTGTCTATCAATGACTTTCTTTTCACTTCCTTACTTTGCCTTCCCTTTCTCTCGCGTACATTTTCCACCTCACCCTTATTATATTGAGTAAGGCATCCGTTTATCTTGTGAGATAAATGTTACGGTTTTTTGGATATATATATATGACTACTGAGACAATCCAGATGACTTAACTTCCTTTATAGTCTACCAATAGAAGTTTAACCAATCATAAGCCGCAGAACATTTGTATCCGTCGTGTATAAAGGCGGCCATCTTTGTTTACCCTACCGAAGGACCAGTGCCAACTTGACCAGGCGAAGATGACAGAAGGAAGAACTACGCTCTGCTACTTTGCTACGATATCCACTGCTAACCTGAACTACGCTTTCCCACTGTCTCCGAAATATTCACTGCCAACCTATGGATTCTATACTCGAAGACGACCGTCATGAAAATGTCTAACAATAAAGGCAGCACCATATTTGAACAAAATTCAGTTGTGAGACTGATGTGACCGCTCCATGACTCAGAGTGGTAATATAGAGAGGGTGCACTACCTAGACCACATGGTTCACGTATAAGCTAAATTAGTGTGAAATTATTTTTTTGAGTAGATACACATCTACTTCTCATCTCTCAGTTGCGTCTCTGTCCTTGGATAGAGTGCGCACAGGGGCTTCTTCGTCAAAGGACAGAGGGGTAACTGAAAAAAATAATACAGAAGAAGTGGGCATCCCTGGGGAACATCTTCCCGAGGCCGCAATCTCGCATTGCACCAGAGGGAGGGATCGGTGCTCTCACCGAGGCCAGCGCAACCGACGGTTGCGAGGGCTGAGGGTAATTTTTTTGTTCCTGTCCCGGGTCTATGCGCTCGGGTCCCCACCTAAAAATAGACCTTGTGTCACATCTCGTCTTAGTGAGGGGACAGAGTAAATACTGCGTATAAGCCAAATCGACAAGACCCGAATACAGAGTATTACATTATATATATATATATATATATATATATATATATATATATATATATATATATATATATATATATATACGGTTTTATGTTCTGAAATGTTTAAATTTAAAAACTAAAGGTAATGGAAATTTGAATTCAAATATAAAATTGTGTATATATATATATATATATATATATATATATATATATATATATATATATATATATATATATATATACGTAAGGTAATGAAGTCTTCTATTAAGAATAAAAGAAAACAACCTCTTATGTGAATAGAGATGTGACATAATGAACCAGGAAAATAGGGGAAATAAATTCCAGTCATGGAAACTTATGGTTGTCTGTTTCTGAATTACTTTACATAATATATGTAACTTACTGTCACGCTTATTATACACTATATTGATTTTCGTTTCTCTCAAGATTGGGACCACTAAGGTACCCCAAAAGAATGCCCACAAATTCAAATTACTCCGATTTTGATGAAATTTTCAAGTTTGTCACGCTCTTACAATAAGATAGAAATCGGTTGTCAGATTTTTTTTTTAATGCATGAGGGGGCCCCTTGATGCCTTAATTGCTTTTCAAGTGTATTTTGTAGCAGTATTCCCCAATTTCAACGAAAATTTCAGTACATATTGAGATTATATCGGCTAAGTGAAGTAGTCACTTGGAATTCACTGAAAATCAACACTGGGACCCCCACGACTTAGGGGACCAGCAGGAAACCCCAAAAATTTCAATTAAGTCTACATCCTTGGTCATAAATCATTTTAATAGAAAACTTAAAAACGATGTGCTTTATTATTTCAATTACTATTAGTCTTAAACCTGTTCTTTGGCTTGAAATTTGGGACCCAAAATTTTCAAATTCCTTCGATTTCAACGGAATTTTACATGTATGTTACAATCTTAAAATGAATCAAAAACGATTATCAGATTTTGAAAACTACATAAGGTGCCCCTAAATGATCCATGATAAGGGGCCCCCAAATGATCCATGAACAGCTTACTTCCCCATTAATTATAATGAATGTGGTGTATGATATGAATTGCAATGTATGTGATAAGAGGAAATATACCGAGTCACCCTTGACTTGAAGAAGTTATGCTTGTAGTGCAGTGGGTACTTCTTAGGAGATTCACCACAGTGGACCTTCCTTTCTGGATTTGGGTATGGAATTAAATGGCGTTTTCTAGTTGAAAATTAGAATAAAATATGGACATTGTCTGAATATTTGTCATAGTTATATCGATAGATTAGCAATAGATCTGGGATACCGTGTCTGTTTGAATGATTCTCCAGTGGGGAAGAATACTTACCCCTGCGAAATCAATTAAATGCTTTTGAACTCTGTATATAACAGAAAGTGCGGATTGAGCAGCTCCAATCCCCATTTAATAAAAAGACTTCTCATTTAGTCTAATCTGACAAATGTAAATATAAAGTGTAGCAGATCGACTCTTCCTGAAGCGATAGACTTAACTGACCAGATTTCCCTTATCTTTAGTGATAGATCTTAAATTAGATTTCAAATTTGGAGTGAACGAAAGAGAGAGAGAGAGAGAGAGAATTGTATCGGCTGTACATGTATAGAATCAGAATAATAAGTTTTTTTTTCATAAACTTATTGTATTTATCGTGACGTTCTTAGTTGTCTCATCATTAGATAGTTAAAGTAGACAGCATAGAATAAGAAGAAAAAAAGTACACCCAACCCGATGATATACAGTTTATCTGAAGTTAAGGAAATCACATTAACCTCAATAGCCCGAATTAATTCTGAACAGCTTATTTTATTAAATTTTGAACAACTAGAATTTGTTTGCAACACGCTGAAGCATGTTGATATCCTCACAGTATTTAGTATTGTTGAAGTTATCGCAAACATTTTCGTCGAGTTTTACAAACTCTACGTTTGGTTCAATTTCGAAAACCAATCGATAAAACTTAAATAAACAAACTCGATAAGCTGAAAAATAACATTAACAAAAACGTTACTTCACGCTTTAATAATGTCTTTACTTGACATTAACAGAACATCATAATAAACTATATATTTAAGAAAATTTATTTCCTTTTTCCTTTTTAACAACGAAGAAAAAAATCATGATTTCTTACACTTGAGCATGCAGCATAGAACTGGCCATGCGTATATATTTCTTCCTGATGCCAATATCCAACTTTTTGAAGCATTTGGCCATGTGATTTGTTTATCGTTCTGGCAAACGCAGAGGGGTTAGGAAACTTGAATCTTGTATATTAAAACTAAAAGAAAAGATATGCAAAAAAAAATATTGCGTTTTTCTTAAATAAGTATTTATTTTAATCATTTTTTTTTAATAATGGGGTATTTTATATAAAAAAAAAATTCTAAAAAAAATTAATGAAAATGTATTGTACTAAGTTACGCAAGCTAGTAAAACCAACAGTAATTTGTATCTCCTTACTTGTTTGCACTTCTCCCTAACATTTGGTTTCGATTTCAATGTATGGATGTTTTACAGGTTTTGATGGACAGACGAGCGAATGGACAGACTACGGGAAATCACATAATTTTATATGTATATTAATATATAGGTCAAAACAATGATTGATTTAAACTTTTAGGTAGTTTCAACAAGTTTTATTAAGTTATTGAATTCATGATAAAAAGATATTTGTTATAAAACTGAAGTTTGAACTTATGCAAGACTAAAATATCACTCTTCAATAACAAAAAAATAAAATAATCAACAACTGATCAATGCCTATAATAGAAAAATAGTAAACATATATGATAAGATTTTGAAGCTTTTAAATTTTAATAAAGAAACCTCGCTCAATAAAAGCCAGCTATCTATTGATTTTGTAAAATTATTTTGCATCGGCATGTTCGATTTTCGGCATGTTGGTTTTAAAGTTTTCTGATAGGTCTGCTTTGCTGTCGCATTGCTTGCAACATTCATATTATTTAATCTTCACAACTGACCGTAGATTTTTGATCAGATTCTAATACGGACTTCATGGTGGCTATTGCATTATCTTTTCTGTTGTAAATCTAGTAAGCTAAAAAAAATCATGGGTAACATTAGATACACGAGAAGGAGCATTGTCGTGCATAAATACACAATTCATTTTGAAACTGCCTGCCTGGGAATTATATCATTCAAAGAAAGGATTATCCCTAAAATCGCAATAATCATCAATGTTCAGTTTAACTCCTTTGTTGACTTTGAATGTTCCAGTAATACTTTGGTCATTAATTCAGCCCGTATAATCATAATGTCGCCTTTTTGCCGTCATCTTTAACCACATGAACCACTCTATCGCATAAAACCCATCAGGTTCATCCAGAGTCATCCGAGATTCATCCGTGACAATTACTTTAGAAAAGTCATTCTTATATATTTCTTGATCCAATGTTAACGCATTAAAATAATTGCTTTAGTAAGTGATTTTTGCCATGAAGAATTCATGTTAGATCCAAATTTATGAAGTATTGTACAGCTTTTGTTCTTTTTTACGCACTCCATTTCTATACTGTTCTAAGATCTGAGCACTGATCTAAAGTTGTTCTTTCGCTATAACCGGCTTTACGTTCTCCTCGCGGAGATATGTTCTTTAAGCTTTTTCTTTTGCTTCTAATTCTCAACTAATTTATATTTTCAACAGGCTTCTTTATCGTTCGATGATCTCTGCAAAGGTCTTTTGCTATCTCCAATGTGGACATTTCCTCACTCAGTATTTTTTTTTCTGTTTTTCAGCATTCTGTTAGATCTTTTATATTACCCAGGTTTAGACATATATTATGTATAAAAAGAAAAAAACTATTCAGAGGCCTTGAACTAATATTAGCATGACTTCAAAGTGAACTTTTTTATATTAAAGCCAATAATGTTAATAGAAACATAAGGCAACTAACTTAAAATTGTATCCAAGTTTTGTTTTGACGTCTACTTTAATTGTTTACAATTCGAGAAAAATGGTCAAAGCTAACTCGAATTATTGATGTTTATATGATTTGCATAATAATTTTAGACGGACTTTATATGATATCTCTCTTCATCGAATACGATGAAGGCTTGTGAAAATCTATCTTTTCCATAGTTTTAAATCCAGACATTTTCATTCTACAAAACTGGATGCCATAGAAAGCTAGAAAGTCAAATTTTTCTCCTTTTTAACCAGAATCTACAGGAAGTGATATTTTGGCTTGAGGTTCATCTGATTTGCATAATAAATTCAGACGGACTGTAGCATATGAAGCAATATCTTTTTCCATCGGATACCTTTTACTTTTACTGATTGTATGCTCTCGTAAAAAAAAAAACAACTTTGGGGAGTTACTTTAGTGGATAAATTTTATTTCATTACAATGATGTCAGAAGGCTCTGTAAAATGTCTCCATTACCTTTAGGCTATTATCTGTAACTTCTAAATAAATAACAACGAAATCTGTCTCAAGAGAGTCATGTACTGATCATTATTTAGTACAACATTTGTCTTCGTCTCAGCTGTAATCAAAACAAAGAACCATCAAATGACCACCTTTGATATACTGATTACGTTTCGCAGAAATCGTTGCTATTTCCCTCGAAATGCTTTAATTAACTGATTTATTTGATTCTAGGTTACAATTCCCGGGAGTATTATGAATGCTGACATCCTAGTTTTCTTAGACCCTTCCACCATATATATGAAGCAAGAAATGAAATTTTATCTCTTTTTGAAATCGCTACAAATACATGACAGACACCGTATTTTATGTCCTTCAATGACAGGCTTACGGCCATATCACTTTGAAAAACCTATTCTAGTACGATCACCGAAGTTAAGCAACGTCGATCCTGGTCACTACCTAGATTGGTGACCACTCGGGAATAGCAGGTGCTGTCAGCTTTTATGTGTTGTCAGTGTAATGGATAATGGCTCGGAATTCTTAATCAGAGAGCCGAGTTCCAATTCCTGTCATATTTGTTGAAGTTTTTTGTGCATATATATCTACTAGTGAGCCAACCCAAATGACTTGACTCACTTTATAGTCCACCAATGGAAGGTTAACCAATCAGAAGACGTAGAATATTCAATCCGTCGTGTATAAAGGTGGCCATTTTGTTTACTCTATCCGAATGTGGAATGCCAATTTGTCAGGCAAAGAGGAACAGAAGGAATAACTACGCTCTGCTACTTTTACCAGGATATCCACTGCTTACCTGAACTACGCTTCCCTACTGTCTTCGAAATATTCACTGCTAACCTCTGGATTCTATACTCAAAGACGACCGTCATCATGAACAACAAGATTCACCAACGCGCAAATTCCCTTGGGAACGTTATGAATCCAGACTTTGTTACTACAGCTATACGTTAGTATCTGTCTATATTTCTGAGATGAGGTATTATGTACACTGTTTACAATATTCAGACTATTGTTCTCATCTTTGTCGACACATGGCACAATGGATAAAGGCGTTAATTAGATCCAGTGACAGGACCAAAAGAGTATGAGTTCAATACTTGGTTAAGGTAGTGGAGAACTTTTGGAGGGAAATTAACAAAAGATAACTGATATCCATTAGACATGACATGTGGAACTAGGACAGTCTACATCATTGAGCGAAATAAAGGGTTCAGTTCGACATTCCAACCGTTATTCATTATAATGGTCGACTTCGAGTATAGAATCCAGAGGTGAGCAGTGAATATTTCGAAGACAGTAGGAAAGCGTCGTTCAGGTTAGCAGTGGATATTTCGATAAAAGTAGCAGAGCATAGTTCGTCCTTCTGGTTTTTTTCGCCTGACAAGCTGGATTAGATATTCGGGTAGAGTGAACAAAAATGGCCGCCTTTATATACGATGCATTGAATGTTCTACGTCTTCTGATTGGTTAACCTTCTATTGGTGGACTATAATGCGAGTCAAGGCATTTGGACTAACTCACTAGTTATATATATACATACATATACACAAAAAACTGTAACCCTCCCTTATTTTGGGTATATTATGGAATCTTCCTTCACTTTATTAGTAAAGTCAATAAATACTTTAATTCCCATTTTTTTTTCTCTTTTTATTTTATTTTATTTTTTTAAAAAGAAAATTAATATCCACAAAAATTAGTCATATCAGTTTGTCCACAGTTAAGTACTTCGGGTTAATAAGCATGAACAATAATATTATAAGTTTGGGTTGTGATCGCAACAAAAAAGTGGAAAGAGGTGTTACTTTACCCATAGCTGGGACCCATTAAAACAGTAACTATCACTCCGGGTCAGAGTGATCCTGAGGGTCATTAGAAGAGGATTGGGCTAAAAGTAGGACTATTTACATATATACCCCGAAACTAAAGACTCAGATTCATACCAAAAACTGAATTGACAATAACTAATGGATGCAGTTTTACGTCCTACCCAGGACTAATAAGGACCTTATGGGGACTTAATGAATGCAGTTTTACGTCTTGCCCAGGACAAATAAGGACCCTATATGTCAGTACCAAATATGGCAGAAGTGAAAGCCCGTAATTTGAATTTCGTAATTAGTTTTGTAAATAAATCCGCCATATTATTTCCTGACTGAAGATATTCAATTTGTACTGTTTTCTTTTGTACTTGGTCCCTAACAAATTGATATTTGATATCGATATGCTTTGATCTTTGATGTATTGTTGGATTTCTGGCCATAGCAATACTAGACTGATTGTCGCAGTAAATAATTATTGGCTCAGTTATTACCAGTGTTGTAATTGTTTTTATTAGTAATTTAAGAAAAATAGCCTCTTGTGTTGCTTTTGACAATGCAATATATCCATCTTCACAAGTAGAAAGTGAAATCCTTCGCTGTTTCTTCGATTTCCAGCTGATTATTGGATTACCATCTGCTATCTTAAAGCAACAGCCTGTTATACTCTTACGGTCTGGTGAGTTGGCCCAATCAGTATCACAAAATCCTTCCAATTTTAATGGTTTATCTGCTTGTCGAAATACTAGGCACTGACTCTTGGTTCCCTTTAAATAACGTAATAATTGCTTAGCTCTTTTTAAATGCACAGTCCCCGGTTTATTTAAGGTGTTGGGACAACTTAGTAATCGTATAGCAGATATCTGGCCTGGTTGATGTCATCACGTAAATAAGACTTCCGACCAATGTTCTGTATTCTTTCTCACACGCAGCTATACCATCTTCCTTGTTCATAATTGTGTTTAAATCCATTTTACATGGAGTAGTTCTTGTTTTACAATTTTGCATGCTGAATTTAGATGAGAGCCTTTCGATGTATCTAGATTGATTTATTGTAATAGTGTTGCCTTTACATTCGAACTGTATACCAAGAAACCATGATAGTCGACACAAATCGGTCATTTCAAACCTTATTTCTAGGGAATTTTTGATTTTTAATTGAGCGGCCTCACACTTTCATGCAATTAACATATCATCGACCCAAATAACCAGAATTACTAATATTTCATTATTAAATGTTCTCGTATATAGGCATGGGTCAACTTGGGAGGACTGAAATTTCTATTCAATTAAATATGAATGGATTAGTTTATTCCATGTTCTTCCGCTCTGTTTGAGTCCATATAGTGACTTTTTAAGTTTCCATACATAATTATCAACTTCTTCAAAACCTTCTGGCGGTTCTATGTATATTTCATAATCGATGGCAGCATTCAAATAAGCTGCTTTCATATCCATATGGTGTATATCCATACCATAATGTGCGGCCATTTGCATCAAAATTCTAATTGTTGTCATGTTTGTTGGTGGACTGAATATTTCTACATAATCATTCCCGTATATCTGCGAAAATCCTTTAGCTACAAACCGAGCCTTGTACACTGGCGATCCATCGTCAGTACGCTTTACAGTATAAACCCAACCGCTGCCGATAATATTTTTATCATCCGGGGCCTTTTCTAATTCAAATGTGTCGTTTGATACTAATGATTTAATTTCTTTTTGCATGGCAGCTATCCACCGTCTGGAAATGACAGAATGTATGTCCTCTTGATAGTTCTTTGGGATACATTGTACCGAATAACAACAATCAATGACCTAGGTATTACATCGGTCCATTCCAAAATAAACTGGCTTTCTTCTGTTTCTTGTCGGATAACGCGGAATTTTTCACCCCTCATCAGTTGTATTTTCTTTTAACTCAAGTTTTGCGTCTGATTTTTACTCGTCTACATCATCTGATATAATACCTTTCTCTGATTGTGTATTTTGAACGGGTTTTCTAGTTATAGGCCCATAATTGGGCCATACTAGTTCGGGTTGGACTAGTTCCTCGCAGTTAATATACTTTTCTTCCGGTTCCTCCCCTCGCTAAAAGGAATCTGCAAATCTGACGCATCTAATCTTCCTTATCGTTTTAGTTTGTGAAAAATAAATCATATAGGCTGGACTTGTCTTATCATACCCAATAAATATGCCCCTTTCACTTTTGGGATTTAGTTTAATCCTGTGGTCGACATATGTATAGCAAATTGTACCAAAATATGCATATCACTCAGATTGGGTTTGAAGTTCGTATAAGCTTCATAAGGAGATTTTTAGTGTTACTATTATAGCAGCGGTTTCTTGTATATACCGCTGTATTTAATGCATAAACCCACAGATTTTTGGGTAACTTAGATTCTATTAACAAACATCTAGCCATTTCAAAAAGTGTCCTCCAACTGCGTTCAGCGATGCCGTTCTTGTGTGGAGAATAAGAACAGGTTTTATTAGGAGGTTTTCGTAAGCATCAGAAGTAAATTCTCCACCATTATCTGTCCGAATTATTTTTACTTTTCCATACGGGGAGATATCGGATAAATAGATTTTTGTAGCTTGCTGGGTATCAGGTTTATTTTTCAAAAAATATATCATTATAAGTCCTGAATATTCGTCAACAAAGTTTAATACATATGAATAGGTGTCTATACCCATTGGGGAAATTGGACCCGCTAAGTCGCAATAAACTCTGAACACGATATCTGTTGATTTTGGGATCCGACCCCGATTTATATATTTCGTCATTTTCCCTTTAATACACGTGTCACAATATTGTAAGCCCTTTGGAAGTGTAATTTTCATTCCAGTGACGTGTTCTTGTCATCTTTTAACATCCGAATTATTACAGTGGCCTAATGTTTTATGCCAAGTTCTTAAGTCGTGCGTGGCTTTCTTCGCAGACTTAATACTTTTCAAATAATACAAACGTCCATTTTGCTGTATATTAAATTCAGTTCCCTCTGGATATATTAACTTTGGATTGTCTCGGTTAAAATTGACTTTAACACCAGCCTTAACAGCAGATTGAACTGAAAAAAATATTTTGTTTAAATTTAGGAATATATAAAGCCTTTTTAAATAAACGTTTACAAATATTTCCTTTAGTATTTCGTAGATGAATACAGGCGTCACCTCTTTTTAAAACTAAATTATTAGCTCTGGTCCCGTCAGCTAACTCGATAAAATGTGAGTCGGGCTCAAAATTAACAAAAATAATTAAATTTTGTTTCCTCTGTAATTACATGATTTGTCGCACCGGTATCGACCAGGTAAGCATTATAGCTACTGGTCACAGTACCCAATCCAAACGAAAAGGAGTTTTTACATTTTTACAAAAATCATTCCGTGTATGAAATTGACATTTTGCACGGACATGGCCGACATTACCACAACGAAAACAAAGGATATTTCTCTTAATATTTCTTCCTTTATAATTCTTGTAATAATTATTTTAAAGCCCTTGTTCTTAATATCATAATTCCTAGTCTGATCGGTTTGAGGAACTGGTTTTCTGAATTTTTTAAATGACGTTCTCAGTTGCATTACGTTATTGCCTTGATTTTTCAGTTTCCTCATAGCTACGTAACGCCATTTTAAACTCAGTGAAAGTTAGTTGTTTATCTTTTTGAGTTATAACTGTCGTGAATGGTTTGAATGACGGTGGCAAACCCTTCAAGACCATGGCTATTAGAAGCCCATCCGAGATAGTCTCACCTGCAATTTTTAAGGCATTTGTAACATTCACCGTTTGGATGATATAATCAGTTATAAATTCATTTTCTCGTCTCTTTAATGCGGTTAGTTCAGTATATAAAGCAATAATTTTAGGCTTACCTTTTGACAAATAGTGTTCCCTCAAAATTTGTAGAGTTCGCCTTCCATTGACCTCGGCCTCTCTCATTATTAAAGACAAACTCCGGTCATCCAGGAATTGTATTAATTCAGCGAAAACGGTCGCATTTCTTTCCATAAAATCATCATCCCCCTTTTGGTCGTCTTTGCAAAGGATGATGTCATGGAGTTTTTGTATTCTGAGGTAGCCTAAAAACTTCGTCTCCCATAATTCATATCTCGATTCATTCCCGTCAAAATATAGTTGTGATCTGGGCTCATAACCAGTGTCATTCACCATGACGGTCGTCTTTGCATATAAAATCCAGAGGTTAGCAGTGAATATTTCGAAGACAGTAGGAAACCGTTGTTCAGGTTAGCAGTGGATATTTTGATAAAAGTAGCAGAGCATAGTTCGTCCTTCTGGTTCTCTTCGCCTGACAAGCTGGACTGGACATTGGGGTAGAGTGAACAGAAATGACCGCCTTTATATACGATGGATTGAATGTTCTGCGTCTTCTGATTGGTTAACCTTCTATTGGTAGGCTATAAGGCGAGTCAAGGCATTTGGACTAACTCACTAGTTATATATATATACATACATATATACAAAAAACGGTAACACGAAATACCTGAACCATTGTGATAGACATGGCGACAAAGATGAGGACAATAGTCCGACTATTGTAAATAGAGCTATAGGTTAATTAGTAAGACTTATATTACTAAATCATTATCTCCCCACGAAACAAAAAATTCTTACAAAACACACTTTCTGTCTTTTAACAACCTGAAAGTGTTGATATACCGTAGAAAACGAAACAATGAAATCTTTATTAGATACATTGGCATCGCTTTTAGATTTATTTATATTCTTTAGAATATAAATGTATAGAAACTACCAAAGTCACAAAGTGAGGGATCAGTTTATTTATTGATTTTCATATAGAACTGTTTTTGTTTTCTTATAAAATTCTGATTAGAACTAAATACCCCTCTTCTTCCCCCAGCTATGGTGAGGCTTGTATCACTAAACCATTATCATCTCCAAAGAAAACGAAACAAAAAAAAAAGATTCTTATAATCCCAAAGTAGTTTATGGCTTTAAATAACCTGCAATGGGTTGATAAGTCGTACCAAACGAATCAATCAATAAATAAATCAATCAACCATATGTACTTTAATGAGGCATCTGATAATTATTTTGTTTATTAAAGGCAACG
>OZ010605.1:9029026-9034026 GCA_963932145.1 Acanthosepion lycidas
ACCCCATGATACGTATATAAGTGCATGCGAGAAAATATTATTCAGCGAATGAATATAGAAAAACGGTCTGCGCGTTGACAGCGCAACAATCAAAAAAATATGCGTTACACAATCCAACATTGAATACAACGACCAAATGCGTACGTAAGTACACAACGACACATATATACGTATATATGCCAAGTCCCATACTGTTTACATATGTTTATGTTTGTTTGATATCCGGTGGGTGAGCGTACGTGTGTCTGCCTGCCTGCATCAATGAGTGTACGGTCGTGTATGTATGTTTGCGTAAGTATGAGTGGCGTCCCGACCACAATTTTTCCTTGCACTTCCATAAAAACACCGATATATGCAACCCTAAATAAATCCAAAATTTAAAAATTAATCATTTGTCTGACGATCGCAAAAGAGTGAAACCATGTTCCCAAACTCACATCAATCCAACTCAATATATATATATATATATATATATATATATATATATATATATATATATTGCTAATGAACTAATCCACTAACATTGCCTAAATACGCAAAATATAATCTATAAAATAAAATAATATACAACCCACTTCAAACCGAAATATACACCGGGATTTCGGTTAACGACAAATGAATGCGCTCGGCTAAACACCATGGACTAGGATCCTTTTTCAGCAACTTAGACCCAAATATAAAATAAACCTGCGAGAATGAACGAAAAAGCAACAACAACAAAAAAATTATTAAACGGAAAAGTTGCACAGTCTTTAACAACAGAAGCGTCAATATTACATACACGGTATATATATATATATATATATATATATATATATATATATATATATATATATATATATATATAATGTTGTAAAGTCGTAAAATACAAATCAGTCATTCAATCAATCTGCATTCTTGTTTCTATATTATTTTAGAGTTGCCATAGGTTATTCATAACATTGTCCTTCGCATACAAAGGCCGTCAGTCTCCGCTGTTGTTTAACTGAAAGCTGGAATGAGAAAATGAATACAACAGAGTAACCCGGAATTTGAACTAGGATCACCGGGTAGCCTGTCCCTGAACGGTCAGAATTATATCAACACATGTTTGGTTTGGTTTGGTTCACGTCATATCAACCGAAATGGGTTATATAATGCCGACAACTTTTTTTTCCTGGTAATATTTTGTTTTGTCAAAAATCTATTTCTGGTAATAATTTTTTTCCTCAAAAATGTATAGTTGGTACTATTTTCAAAAAATTATTGCTGGTAATATTTTTTTTCAAAAATACATTGCTGCTAACAATTTCTTACAAATCTATTTCTAGTATTAAAACCTATTTTTACACTTTTATAATGCTTTTTACCTCAGTTACAGCGTTAAATATTTGCCCATAGTTGGGACCCTAACAGGTACTACCACCCCGGGCCAGAGTGTACCTGGGAACACCAGTAATTAAGAGTTGGTTCCACACTTCTCAAAACCCACGATCGGAATCCTTGCTGTTAGACGCAGTTTATCGTCTTACCCTGAATGCGGATGTAGTTAATCGTCATACCCAGGACGATATCAACACAACAATATAGCCGTAATATATGTTTGATAAAACAAATTTGTTATCACTCCGATGTTCATAAACAATATTTTAGAAAGAGTATGATTTAACAGCTGCCTAAAAAAAATGCTGGATGTGAGTGTGGTGTAATGTATAGTGGCTCGAAATGAGTTATCGGAGAACGAAGTTCGAATTCTAGTCGGTTTCGTTCCATTCCGTAAAACTCATATACCATTGGGAAATGTATGAATTTCTTCTCGACTAGTACCGGTAGGACGCTTTAGCTTTAGTTGGCAGTCATCATAGGAGAACTAGAAATTTGAATTCAAAGCCTGTACAGCATGAGGCTAGAAACATTCATCTGTCAAAATCAACATTCTACGGGAACCACATAAGTAACTCACAACAATACTAAGTGTTGTTGAGAGGTATGGTCTCAAGCTAATCCAGTAGGGCTACTTTGACGTGGTATAATGGTCAAGGTTATCTCGCTAGATCTATTACGACTGAATAGGGAGTTCGATCATCGCTGGTTGCTCCATACACTTGGTCTTGTGCCACATCCAAAGTGTCTGTCGAACTCTCTGCTTGCAGAGAGGAACCCGGACGAAGCTCCGCCGAAGGGTAGGGTTTCGTTGGGGGAGGTTGACTGAACTGACGCTCCTCGGCAGGTTTGGATGGTTATTTATTTTTGGCTGGGCCTACGGGCTCGGAGATACCCACATTAAAAAGGCCTTGTGCCACATTCGATCCCCGTGGGTGGATTGATAAATACCATCTAAGGTATACTTACAAAGTCACTTGTTCGCTTAAACCTGGGGTAATAGCCAGCAAGCATGTTTCTCTAGATCAAGTACGATTGAATATTGAGTATTAAAATCCCTGGGTTGATTATACTTACGGATTTCTGCCTCACCGAATCTATGCTTAGAAAATCACTTACGCACTTCCACCAGGCGTAATGGTTAGCAAACTTGTCTTGCTAGATCAATTACAACTGTCTATTGAATTTGAAACTTACTGGGTGCTCCTACACCTTCGACCTTGTGCCACATCTAAGCTATACTCAGAATATCACTTGGGCACTTCAACGTGATATAATAGTTAGCAATATTGTCACACTAGATCAGTTATGACTAGTTAGTGAGTTTGATTCTCACTGGGTGCTCCATATACTCGGCCTTGTTCCACACCTAGTCTACACCTTGAAAATCATTTACGCACTTAGACCAAGTGTAATCGTTAGCAAGCTTGTCTCGCTAGATCAATTACAACTGACTACTGAATTCGGTCCTCACTGGGTGCTCCTAAATATTCGGTCTTGTGCCCCATCTAAGTAACGCTTAGAAAATGATTTGGGATCTTCAACGTGGTGTAACAATCAGCAGGCTTATCTCGCTAGATGAATTACAACTGACTTTTGAATTCAATCCTCACTGGGCGCTCTTACACATTCGGCCTTGTGCCATATCTCAGTTACGCTTAGAAAATGATTTGGGATCTTCAACGTGATGTAACAGCAAGTTTATCTCGCTAGATGAATTACAACTGACTATTGAATTCCATCTAAACCTCGTGCTCAATAATTTCAGCCTTGTACCACCTCTAATCTGCGCTTAGAAAATATACCATACTGCTCCAGTCGAGTCTACGGGATTTGAGTGTGTGCGTAGAAAAATGCAAATAAAGTATCTTACTGAAACTCCTTTCCCCCTCCCCACAATTCCTATTTTATTCCCCGTATCTTCGTTTTTTCCTTTCTTTTCCCATGTGCAAAACATGCGTACATTGATCTAGAAAACAATGGATAGTCTTCCAAGATAACTGGTATATCTTAATAGCCCTGGCCACTCGAGTTTTATTGACATGAGCCGTGGAAATTATATTAAAGCTTTCCACCCGGACACTCCTGGCCTTTAAACTATTTGATGATAAAACAGATGTGGTTATTATTCAATTGTATCTGAATAATATTGTGTTTATCATTTCTGATTAAGTTAGGCCGACGCTATGCTATTTCCAGAGGCGGTAAAAACCATATCTTCTATTTTATCAAGTCGATTCTGACATAGGAAACAGCCAGTATATAATAAATATCTAAACAGCTGTGATGTTCTTCGATATTGAGAATGTTAAGAGATGTAAATATCTCATTATGTACCCCAGCTATGGGTAAATAACAAAACAAACTCGATCCTACATGCTATTTTGTTAAATATTTCATCAAAAGGTAATAAAGCTATTCGGTTGTAAGAGGTTACTAAGTGTTAGGGAATACGAGAGTAAATTAATATTAAGTATGGATGACAATAAAAAAACAAGGATTAAGAAGATAACGATTGACATTGCATTTAAATCAAAGTTGACCAGGAAGAATGAAGCCGGCAGAGAGTTTCTAAAGCGACAAATGCGATAGAAGAAACTGTTAGAATAGAACTTACTGTTACCTCTATATATTTCAGCTGTAAAATGATGAGACCTTGCCGCCAATCGAGTAAGACGATTAAATTCATAAAATGTAGGTACTATAACAGAAAGTTCATCAGAACAATTACCCTGAAATTATTCATAGAAAATACAGGAAAGCTACGCTAAGGCGTTGGCAAAGAGAATGAAGCCGAGATGCCAGGTTAGAATCAGTAATATTGCAGATTCAGCTTTGAATTAAATCAAGAAACACTGGAACACTTGGCCAGACGTATAAGCAATATTGAAAGCAAGGGTAAATGGTAAATTTATAAATATGTAAGATAGATTCTGGTGATAGCTTGACTGCCATTCGGTCTAGGAGAACGAACAACATTGAATTCAAAGCAGCCTGGAGTGGGTTAGGACATGTCAGTCTATCTTTCAGAAGAAACACCACCGTTTCTACCTCTGCAGTAATGGATTACGGGTCTCATGACCATGCTCGTGACTACATTATGTGAGGAATTCAAGAATAGGCTTACATGACGGCATTATGGCGTTTGGTGCTATGCTGCGTTTAGGAATGAAGCCAGACGAATCGATAACACATCTCTGTTGAATATGTGTAGCAATCGAGGAATACATTTATATTCCAAGTACGATAACAGAAGATCATAAAAATCTTTTGAACCACTATTTTCATGACGAATTATTTCAGAATCCGAAATAATTTTGCGATATATCTTTTATATACATATCTTAAATTTGCGGGAACGAATAAAGAAAAAAGTTTTAAAATTATTTCAGAAAAATGCTCCATGTCGATTTGTGGCATTTAAGGAAACATTTTCGAATGAAGGTTTGCTACCAAATTTTCATGAGTTATACACGGACTGGCAGATGCAATGACTTTTTTTATTTATTAAGTTTTACTGAACAAAAATAAATAACAGCTTTAAGAAAATATATATTTAATGTCACCTCAAAACAACATGACATGTTATGATTAACAAACTATTTAACATATTCAAAATGGTCTCCTTCATGTTCAAA
>OZ010605.1:9041526-9051526 GCA_963932145.1 Acanthosepion lycidas
AATATATTAGGTCAGGAGACATGATTTAATACCTCAAAACATACGACTCCATTTATTTTAGCGGGCTCCCCTCCAATCACTTCCTGCTTCGCACTTTCTTTTTGCCTCTCTAAGTCTTTCTCAAAGTCTCAGAGTTTGAATTTCTAGAGCCTCTGACATAATCGCGAAGAAAATATTGAAAAAAAAAAATTTGAAAATATTGAAAAAAAATATTTTGAATTTCATTTACAGTACAGTGGCCAATTTGTGATCAACTGATCTGTAGGTTGCGAAACATAATTTAACCCACACTACAAGCAACTGTCTCTGGGAATACCACGTGCGCTCTAAGCTGTAAGCGAGTGACGTAATTGATAAAAACCCGGGGTTGGAAAATGGATAACTCGGTCCCAATTCCAGTTTCGTTAGTTACATTCACATACCCGCCATTACCCCATTGAAAAACATAAGAATCCACCCCTCTTCTCTACGCTCCAGCTATTCAGTAATTAATCGGACTTGTATCAGTAAATCCAAGTCTCAAAAAATATTCTTATAATCTAAAAATGATTTCGGGCTTTAAATAACTAACGAATGATTGATAAACAATCAAAAACATCAATCGATTATTCAATCAACTGACTTTAACAAAGTTTCCCCACTTCCCCCTCCTTTGTCGCATACTTTTTTCTCTTCTTTTTTCTCTCTCTTTCTGATTTACCCTCTATATCACTCTCTCTTACTCTTTCGTCTTGAACGCTTAACACAAGTTTTGGTTTGATAGATTTTAATTAAAAGAAGATAATTTGTTTTTATTATGTATAGAAAATTGTAATAATAATTGAGGGGAGAATGTATCCTCAAAAGATCGTTAGATTACGAAAAAAAAAAATTCACCCCACACTTGAAACAATTACTTTTATCAAATATGATAATGTGTCTTTATGCCGAACTCTCTTTTTTCTTTTTACATTTTCTGTTTATCTATCTTTATGTTTTTTTCTGATTATGTCCACCTTTCTTTCTGTTTCTCTCCTATTATCTGTGATACCAAGAGCGACATGCATTATATAAAGGTACAACATATTAATAATTAGATATTTATCTAGTGTATACATTTTGTGTTATTCCAATGAGTGAGAGAGAGATGCCGTCCGGAGTACAAAGCTCCTAGAAGGGCAACACTTCTCGACAAGGTCGAAGACAGAGACTAAGCGCGAGCAACCCCAAGGTGGAACAAACAAATGGTGTTAACGAGAGATCTCAACGGGTGAATCAGCGGATGAAGAGTGCTACGCATTACGGACATGCTACAGAAGGCGCTACTCGAAATTATTAGGTCGGTGCAAAAATAATGACGCAATAATGTCGTTTTTTAACGTTATAAATATGTCAAAATAGACATTATTACGTCATTATTTTTGCACCAACCTAATATAACAGAATCAGCGGTAGTCGGTTGCAGTTTCATAATTGCATTGTTTCATACGTGACGCAGAAGAAGGTCATGGGAAACGTCTCATTGCAAGTTGCAGTTCACCTTAACTCTAGAACACTAACCATCAATTAAAGTTACGCCACTAGTAACCATAAGTATATCTCTCTAGATTTTGAAAATATCAAAAAGATATTAAATATATATTTTTATTTGAAATGTTTTACATGTATGCAATTCAAACTTTGTACTTTCAGTTAACATTAATAGAAACTGCAAAAACATTATTTAGGTAAAAAAAATCAGGTACTGAAAATTGTAATTAAAAATAGGAAAATTTGCGCTGGGTACTATATACTCATGTTTAGTGTTCTAGGATTAAACAAATTCTCGTCATCGACACTCTACTTGTACTCTGGTTTTCTTTCACCTCGAACCAAACCTGGAAAAGCTAACCGACTGTAAGAAATGTATGAAGTGAACGTATTTTGATGAAAATGGAAACTTCTTGTCCTGAAACTGTACGTTGGCTGCGAATTTTTTCATCACCGCCATCATCTTTGAGGAAGTGATCAGAAAAGAAGAAATTACATTTTTGGATACGACTTAAAGCCAACTACGATTTTTTGTATTTATATACGAAAGTAAAACATACATGTCGCATACCGAAATTTGACACCACAAGATAATTTATTATCTATAATTTTACTCAGAATATATATATATATATATATATATATATATATATATATATATATATTTCTTTGAATCATTACTAATTTCGGCTTGTTTTTATCAATTTCATTCTTAAAAAATGAAGCAAAATTATATTTTAATATTTTTACCGTTATTTGCAATTCGTTTAATTTGCAGTCATTGTTCCTCAATTGATGTGGTTTCTGTTATTTGGCACAAATCTTTATCTGTGATTCTGTAACAGCATTTTAAATAGAATTGGTCTATCTAACATGTACACGCTTAATTCGTTCTTTGTTTTTTAATAAGGTTTCGGAGGAAGTTTCCATGTTTATGAACATATTCATCTGTACAAATGTCATCTATATCGAAATCTCCAGTTAACGAAACTATTTAAGATAATGACTCGAATTTTTGTTTAATGTTTTGGCCATATAGCAACTGACCGTGTGTTGTGAAACTACCACGGACCATCTTTGTTCAATATGTTTGTTTTCGATATTATATTTGTTATAACCAATCCATATACTGAGATATTGAATTGTTTTTAATATTTATTAATTCCATATCCTGAACCTTTTATGATGGATACACGGTAGAGGGGTATCAGTTTTCCATTCCAATTCGAAATAATGGTTTCTCTTTTACTAATGTGTATCCTTAATACTACTTCTTGGCGAATTCGGTAGAGATTTTGTTTTTCGTCAAGATTATTATTACAATATAACTATTTGCGACAGTGTCATAACCCTATCTCAACATCAGTACACTTGACACGGGAATGAAAGCAGGAACGATGTTTTCAATTAATGGATTCGTTTGGGATGTGGTATGGGTCGCTTAAATGATCAGAGTCCATCTCTCTCCGTCTGTGCGTCTGTGTCTCAAACTAATAATTTTAACTAGGCATAACAAATCCCAAAACAATAGGAAAATGTATTATCTATATATTTAATAGGTATATATAGTAAAAACTGAAATTTCGACTAATGTATTTTTAATAAAATTATATCCTTAAAATTCTAGCAGCATCGTTTGGATAATGCAATTCTTATTGGCACAACCGATTCTCATAAGAGAATCTGACATCGATCATCTATATTTCGTACGTAAAAGCATATAGATATGTATGTAAAAAGAACATGGATCAATTTTGAGCCACCTTATCTGCCATCACGAACAAAAGCCAAGTGTCTGTCGGATTTGCCATAACCTATTGCTCGGTAGCTAAACGAAGGCTTGTATAAAGCGAAAAGCTCTAATTCGAGGGTCTACAAAGATGACTATCTGATTGGCCACTATACACAATATGTCAAACGTTAGTGGCCCCACCCTAGACGTTTCAGTCAAAAGCCTTGCTTTTATCATCGAATCTTCTTCACCCTTTACTTGATTTATTATATCTTGTTCTTGATAAATTGTTTTCTTCATTCTTTCCTTTCACTTCGTATTCTTACTTGATTTCAATATTTCGTTCTTTCTTTCAATATTTCGTTCTTTCTTTCTTACCCTTCGAATTTTACTCCAAATTTTTTTTTCGGTGTGATCGTTACTTTACATTCAAAATTATGCTTTCATTTTTGATCTTTCTTTCTTTCTTTCTTTATTTCTTTCTTTCTTTCTTTCTTTCTTTTTTTCAATGTTACTTTTTCGTTCTTTGCTTAGCTTTCTATCACTTATCTTTCTTTTTTTCCATTTCCTTTTTTTTTTTTTTTTTTTTGCTTTCTGACTTTCTTTATTTTGTCATTGTTGCATTTTCGTTCATTTTCTTAGATTTCTTTCATTCCATGTTACGTTTTCGTTCTTTTGTTTGGTGTTTTCTTTTCTTTTTTTTTTCCTTTTTCCACGTTATATTTTCCTTCTTTTATTTGCCTTACTTTTTCGATTTTCCTTCTTTGTTTTAGCTTTTTTTTCTTTCCTTTTTTTCAGTGTTACATTTTAATTCTTTTACTTAGCTTTCTTTCTTTAATTATTTATTTCTTTTTCCAAGTTACATTCTCATTCTTTTGCCTTCACTTTCTGTGTTCAGGGTTACATTTTGGTTCTTTTGATTATCTTCCTTTCATTCGTTCTTTCCATGTTTCATTTCCTTTCTTTCTTTCTTTCTTTCTTTATTTATTTCTACCATGTTACATTTTCTTTCTTTCTTTCTTTTTATACCTTAGCTTTCTTCTTTTTTTTTTCTTTTTCATTTTCGTTCTTTGCCTTGGTTTTCCATCTTCCTGTTTTTCTTTCTTTTGGCCTTCTTTTTCCGTTCTTTTCTTCGGCTTTTTCTTTCTATCTTTTCCTTGGCATTCCGTGTTACATTTTCGTTCTGACATTTTACTGACTTTCTGCCTTTCTTTATTTCTTTCTTTTTTCACTTTCTTTTTTCACTTTCTTTCTCATTCCATATCTCATTTTTCGTTCTGTTATTCTTTCTTTTTTTTTTTTTTTTTTTTTTCCTTGGGTCTTAGTGATTATTTTTCGTTATACCTTTCATTAGTATTTTTGTAGTGCTCGCTTCTTTTCTTACATGAATTAGTTAACTTTTCGTCCTTCTGATTATCCGAGATTTTTCATAGTTTTCTTGTCAGCTTTAATAAAATCTTTTCTTTCTTTATTTCTAATTTTAAATCTATTTTCACTTGTTATTGTCCTTTCCTTTTATCTGTTTCTAGTTTTCTCCTCCATTCCCCCCACCCTAACTACCTCCCTACCAATATGTGCGCGTGCACGTGTCTCTATTACTTATCTCTCATTTCTCCTCGTATGGCTTCTGCTATATTTTCTTATGACTGGCTCCTTTTCAAATCGAAATGACTGCGACGGTTTTCCCAGGATGCAATAACTCATTCTTCGTGGCACAACCGGAATTACATCCCAAAGTCCTCTTGAATTATGGCGCATCATAGCTCTCAAAAATATGAATGCCTTCATTGACTTTTCCCGTTTATCAGCGACATCTTCGCTTGATTCTAAACTCTGCAGCGAAACAACTTCGGTAGCTATTTGGAGATAGAATGGACCGGCATATTTGGCCATATATACGTATGGTGTTACAGGTACAAGGCCGATAAAAACGAGACGATTCTTCGAATGCTATTGAATTCTTTCTGAATATCATTCCTGTCAGTTGATTAATGATGTTTGGCGAATCGTCTTTGTCAATTCTATTGCAACTCGGAAAACTTTGCAACAAAATCAACTTCAAAAATAAAGTCACGTGCCTAACAAACGATTTCTAATTTAGCAACATTTAATAGTAAGAATTATGTATATAAAAACATGTTTTCTTATTTTAGTTGCTTTGGTCCAGAGAATAAATCAAGTCTTGCAAACGAGAAATGAATGAAACTGATTCGAAATTTTCTCATTTTTCCATCTTTTTTCAATAATTCTGGAAAGTAATTTTTTGACATTTTAATGTTGTTTTTCTTTGTGCTGATAGGTTAATAAGATAAAATTTCCGTTAATTTTAAACTTTAAATTGATTTTAGATCAAGCCTATATCAAAAGCTATGTTGTATCAATTCGAAAAGGTTCTTCAATGAAAGAATCAGCTAAAAAATACGTTCTGTGCATGGAAAAACACTTTTAAGTGGTCGAAAATACTAACGTTGATTTTGCCACTTCTACTAGACCTAGAAACATTTCTTAACTTGTCCAGTGGGTTTCTCTTAAAGTTTCTCCCAGTTCGTCATTGAAGAGTTTACTTGTAAGCAAACCATTCCTGGGTATAATCGTCTTCCATGATGAAAATTGCTTTCTTTAGGACAATATACAATGAAAAAAGAATATAATTGATTGAGTAACTAATATTTTACGGATTATCAACTTTTTACAGGTTATTCTAAGCCAAGAAATATTTCTTAGATTGTAATAATATTTAAGAGATAATAAAGATTTAGTGAAAAAAATCCTGTTAATTAACCCATAGCTTGGGGCAGAACAATTATGCTCTCTAGAATCTATTTTACAAATCTATAAGTCTACCATTCTTCATTGATTAAAATATGGTTTCCACATATAGAAAGTTGCTCTTGATATATATATATATATATATATATATATATATATATATATATATATATATATATATATATATATATCATTGAGAATATCTAAAGAAGAATCAGCAATATTATTTGTTCTGATCTTGCGCCTCGGCTTCAGTCACTTTCCTACCGGCGAAAAGTTGCCCTTCTGCGCCTTTCTATAAATAATCTTATAGCAACTTTTCGGGTGACCTCTTCGCTATGCGGAGTACTAGATGGCGATGGGGTCTCACCTTAAGTTCTATGCTAACAGTTTATTTTCTCGTAATTCTAGATTGTCGAACATGCTTTCCAGTAAACTTTAATCTTTAAAAATTTTGATGAATTTTCAATCGTTATCTATTGCCCTTCTGTCTATTCGTTTTTTTTTTCCTCGATTCTCAGCAATGTTTCAGTTTTCCAATTCTTCCATACCTATTAAAACATTGTGTCTTAATGAATTTGCTGCCTATGGGTTAACAGCTTATATCTTACTCATTATAAACGCAGATTGTATGTGTGTCTGAACGTTTATATATTGGATCGGATTTCCTACATTTTTCAACCGATTTCAACAAAACTTCACAGGACTACGTAAAATTTCCTTGGGGTGGTTCTGACAGCGCCAAAAATTGGAAAAACACAATTGTTTTTGCACGAAATCAATTTGCAAACACGATTAAGATGCATTAATGAAAGGGGGACAACTCATATATAGTTATACTTATTAATATCGAGTTATCAAGTTGTACTTATTCTAAAATCCAGGTTGTTTGTGTGTGTGTGTGTGTGTGTGTGTGTGTTCGTTTATATATGGGATCGGATTTCCTACATTTTTCAACCGATTACAACAAAACTTCACTTCTTGGGGGCAGGTAGTCTTGCACACTTTTTTCTTTATTTTTACATTACGAATGCTTTAAAAATTCTATTTACAAGAGAATTTTTTATAATAAAATTCTATTCAATCGGTAGACTCATAACGTTTTGGTTTGACCAGTTCGTAAAAAAAAAAAAATGAAAATAATGAAGACATGTGTGTCCGTCAACCTTAAAAAATAATATTTGTCAATTATATTTTTCAGTCTTTATGATGGTCGATACTTGATTTATCTCTTACTGTTACATCCCCGGGCAACGCCGGCCTCTACTGCTAGTATATATATATATATATATATATATATATATATATATATATGAGAAATAAATCACAAGGAGCCAGAAACAACCTACCTAGGTGTCACCTAAATTGATCTTCAGGGTAAGCCGTCTAAAGTGTAAATGACATGAAACAGTATTTATTGATAAAACCACTAAAAACTAATTAGCATAAAACCTCGTGACAGAAGAAGATACGGAAAAAAAACAGGGCCTCTATTCGAAAAACCAGGTTTTCCTATGCTTACACTTATTTAAAATATCAGATTATTAATTTAATAAATTATTACGTTCATCGCGAGTGGCTATTGATAATTTTTCCTTCATAAATAATAAACAATACATGTCCCCCTCCCCAACGATCATGGAGAGCGTGTCAAATTTTTCCGTCAGTTGGGACCGTACCTGATGGATTCTTCGCGCTTAGTCTTAATGGAGGACCTGAATGCGACCCTGAACACCATGATAGGTAGGAGGCGGTGTGCTAGAGAGAACGAAACAGTTGATCGTAGCTTGGTTGATCTGATCGAAGACTTTATTCTCGTCAATAGATACCGGGTCGATCATCCAGGTCGGGAGATGTAGATGTGGGACCGTAATCAGCCGTCCTTCCAGGTAGCTAGCTACCTGGATAGAATGTTAATCAGAAGGGACTACCTAGATTTACTAGATTGTCCCCCGTTTAACGGTTGGTAAAGCTCGAGCTCGGGTTTCTCCGTACGCCGATGATGTATCCATTTTTGTGTCGTGTTGTCGCGACATTAAGTACAGAAGGCGTTTGAACGGTATGAGAAGGTGATAGGGGTCAAGATAACCGTAACAAGTGCCTGGAAGGGGATGGCGCTTCCGGTGCCCTTTGGTTGGACTGATGGACCCGTCCGCAATCTTGGAGTGTGGTCCGAGTTCCGACTCCAGAATTTGTTAGAACAGGCAAAAGTCGGAGTGTCGTTACAGACTCGGCTCCGAAGGAGATTGTTCTTAAAGGGTGGGGCTGAGGCGTGTACCACTTTCGCCATGCACCATAAAATTTACCGCTTGCCTCTACTTCCTCTTTACGAGACTCATATGGAGGCGATCGAGCGTATGTTGACCAATCTATTGTGGATCGGTTGCAAATATTATGTCTGTAAAGAAGCCAGTAATCAGCGTCCGTGTCATGGGGAGGGGGCTGGGTTTGTCACACCTGGCGAGTCATCGCCATGCTTCAATGTCAATGTTGACTTTTTTTTTAACTGAGTTTTAAGGGCGCTTTCACTATCCTTACCATCACACCGCGGTTATGGAAGATTATTTAGTTTCCTCAATGAGTGTCGGTCGGCCTTAAGGGCTATTCCTCTGTCCAGTGACCTTTCTCAGCATCAGAGACTATTGTATCATGAATCAGTGGAGGGGGTCACGAAGGATCTTCTGTGTGACGGCTCGGCTTGTCGTCATCAGAGTTGCGCTCCTTGCCTTGGCGCCTGCGGCGGATTACCTCAGTAACTTTGAGTATTCGATTAGCTGGATCCCAATGACGTACTCTTCAGATGCGGCCAGCCAGATCTGTCAGGCTGTCATCGGTGTGACCTTGGTTTAGAAGACACAGCTCTTCATGCCTTCTACCAGTGTCTTCAGGTTCGCCCCTTCTGGGATTATGTCGGTGAGTTAACGGCTCATATCGCTCCTGAAAAGATCGTGTCCATTGATTCCGCGTACTCGTACGGCAATGTGTCGCACCGGTCTCCGGGTAAAACGAATAATGTTTTCACATTGCTAGCCGTGATTTCAACAAAACTTCACTTCTTGGGGGGGAGGTAGTTTTTCTTATTATCTTGCAGACTTTTTTCTTTATTTTTACATTAAGAATGCTTTAAAAATTCTATTTACAAGACAATTGTTTATAATAAAATTCTATTCAATCGGTACACTCATAACGTTTTGGTTTGACCAATTCGTAATAAAGTTGTTCTTGCCATTAGAAAATACGTCAAAAAACGACATTACTACGTCAATATTTTTGCACCAACCTAATATATATATATATATATATATATATATATATATATATATATATATATATGCGTGTGTGTGTGCGTGTGTCTATCTATGTATATATATATATATGTGTGTGTGTGTGTCTGTGTGTATATATGTATGTATATATACGTGTGTGTGTGTATATATATATATATATATATATATATATATATATATATATATATATATATATGTATATATATGTATATGCATGTGTGTATATATATATATATATATATATATATATATATATATATATATATATATACGCACATATATATTAATATTTTTTATTTTGGCCTTTTATATCATTGCGTAGATTGATATATTTATATTTCTGTGTGTATATATGCATAGATGTGTATGTATATATCTGTGTGCGTATATATATGCATATGTGTATGTGTATGTATGTGCGTGTGTATATTTATGTATGTTTCTATTAGGTTGGTGCAAAAATAATGACGTAATAATGTCGTTATTTGACGTATTTTTTAACGTCAAAAAACGACATTATATATATATATATGCATATGTGTATGTGTATGTATGTGCGCATGTATATTTATGTATGTTTCTATTTGTAGTGATGAATGTACGTACGCATACCTATGTATGAATTTTACGTAATGTTATATATTCGTGTTTGTGTACTCATGTGTATATGAGTATATATGAGATATTTATGTATATTTGTGTT
>OZ010605.1:9059026-9091526 GCA_963932145.1 Acanthosepion lycidas
TGCTTCTCATGTGTAATTATGATGAATATTTAATATAATGCATCTGTTAGTAATTTTATAATTATAACATTTAGTTAGAGTCATAGAATATCTTCATATGAAAAGAAGTCACGAGTGAAATAAAATCTAAAAAAATCGTTTAAAAACTTAAAGTTTAAAGCAGTCGTCTGTCTTTTATCTTTTACCATTAATATAATAATTTTAACCACAGTAAATGAGCATAGAGGTTTGGTAAAGGGTAAATGTAATATTATGCATTTTACTGTGAGGAAATAATACCAGTTCCGAAGAGAGTTTTCTTTCCTTAATTTTATATCTTGTAGTGTTGAATGACAACATCTTGATATCATTATTCACTCTTCCAGTTACATGTCCATTTTACTTGCAGCTGAGTTTCATGTGGTTTCTGTTTTTTGGTCCAGTTTTTTGTGTAGGTGTCTTTAGCGCCAGTTCACAATGTTCAAAGCTGGATGATCTTTGCAAAAACTCTCAGACCTCATTCGCTCAAACCCTATTTGTAAGTATTGATCGGTGCTCATAGCAGATATTTCGATGCTTCTGAAGGATTATTGCGCCATTCATGATATGCATATGAAAGTCTCGATCTGACGAAGCCATGTTATACAATGAATCCTGTTTTTGATTTGATATCATTAGAGGAACACATTATAGTTAATCTTCTTACAAAATTATTTTACTTGTAAAATTTTATTTCACTCAGCTGAAGCTTGTAAATATAATTCCAGGTTTTTCTTCCAGTGATATCGTTTTCACTTACGAAGACAATAGACGAGGTTTCGGCCGTTGTACCCTGCTGCCTTCATCAGATGAATGGTATTTTGAACTGAACCGGTTATTTCGTCCGCCCGTGTAGATTGTTCAAGTCCCACGTGTCATGCTTGTTCCGGATGTCTCAGTATGCGTTGTCTCTTTTTAAACAAAGATGAAGATATTAGTCCGAACAATTTAAATAGTGTAATTAATGACAATACATCATCTCAAAAAATATAGACGGCCTATAGTCGAGGATTGACTTTTCTCCTTCTCTGTAAACATAAATAATTTCACAAATTACCCCATTGTATCTTTCATTTCGAAGAAACTGTTTTTGCAATAATATCTAAAAAACTTAAAATTTTAGGTAGAAATGATTTGGTGAAATTTTGTTTTACACCTACAAATTATGTCCTACATGAATTCAAATATTCTTTATGGTACACAAAAATATAATCTTCTAGATTTTATACTCTTTAAACGGTAACTGTTTTGATTTCGTTTATGCAATGAGCAATGTGTCTGATACATTCCGAATCTTTTCCACTAATGACTCAAATTATTGAAATATAATTTAAAAAAAAGATATATCTTTCGATATGGGAATAACATTGAAAATCGAACAATCATCTAATTCGAACGGCTTACTCCTCTGCCGAAAACAAATGTAGGGGCTCGTCTGTTTTTTAATCACGTGACAGGAACCGATTGGTTTATGCGAATAAACTAAGAAAAATATCTGGGCAGGTTTGCTTTTTCAGCACCAGATCAGTTCAATCTTTAAGTGATGATAGAATTAGCAATTATAAACAGAATCGCTGTGCCATTACAAATGTTTACAATTGTTAGAACGTTTTAATAGGGCGATTCAATGAAATAAAAAAAAAAACTTGAAACAATGTAATGAGATTCAATGAAGCGGAGATAAATAATTCACATCTGAAATAGAGGCCATTGAACCGTTTAATTAATCCGTTCTCTTTATTTTTTTAGACGTTCACAGATTTCTATGATTCATTGATTACTGCTGGCATTATATAAATATAATTTTGCTCAATATTTTTTAAGTAAAAATGTTTTACTTGTTTGATATAAGAGAATGTGAAAGTTAATTCTGAGAGATTATTTCAGATTATAAAGCCTAAAGAGAATAATAGCGCAATTCAAAATGTCTGTCAACAATAAAAAGGTGTAGAATAGTCGTCACCCTAATTCATTTTTCGAAATGTCTAGGTTTGTATTTTCTCTATTTTTTCAACAATTGTAACCTTTATTTTTCTTGAGATATAAAAACTGAAAGACAGATTACCTCCAACCTTAAGATTAAAAAATGTACATATACTCAGCTATCTTTTTTTTTTTTTTTTGAAATACACGGTTCCTAATTGAAGGGTTACGGAACCCTTGTCATAGACTTTGAACTTTCCGAAAAGTCTTCCTTGTAGTCATACCACAATCTCACTAGGATAAAATTCCGCCCAAATATTAAAGAGGTGAAAAGTCAAAAGAATGTGACATTATGAACCCGATAATGGCGAATGAAGTTACTTTATTTACGCTTCTTACCATCTCTAGGGTAAATGTACGAAAACTGTGTAAATTGTTCAAGCGAGCTGGTTAATCACCGACAGTGGTCCTGATGAAGTTTGCGGAAGGATGCCTTGATGCATTCCGGCAGTGTAAGTGAAGGGAACAAGACTGTGTGGCTCTGAGTGTGTGTATATGTATATATCTATATTACACACTAAGTCTAAACCGTTTAATCATACACACACACACACACACACACATATATATATATATATATATATATATATATATATATATATATATATATATAATGGATTCTCCCGTCGGTTTCGACGTATGAGTATCTGACAGCTAAGTTGAATCAGTTATGAAATTTTTGGCGATAATGTTATATATATATATATATATATATATATATATATATATATATATATATATATATATATATATATATATATATATATACGGATATATGGATGAATATGTGTAAAAACGTGAAAAGTATGGAAGGAGAATTATAATGAAAAGGAAAGTAAAAGTGAAGCTCGTCCTTTGGAGGAAAAATCTCTTTCAAATAAGAAGACTGCAAAACTATAGGACTGTAATCCCATAACGTGAGAGAATTAGAATGAAATAAAAGAGTGAAAAATAAAGAAAGGGTACGTTGGAATTTTGATTTATTAATATAATGTAAATATGAATGAAACGAATTATGGCATAGAAATAAATATCCAAAAACGCGGTTTCGAAAGAGTTTCGTAGAAGAAAAACGAATAAGAAAATAAAATTAGTATTTGAAGGAAAGAGTATTGCTGTCTGGATAATTAAAGCCGGAAGAAGAAAGAAAATTACACCAGAAAGCAGTAAAAGGAATAAAAGAATATGCGGAGAAAAACAAATATATTGCCTCTGTATCTGTGGATGAAACGGAAAGAAAATTAGAAGGAATAAAGAAAGTTGTTAATGGGGGTGGGGAGGGGCAAATGAGACTATATAGGCAGTGATAATTGAGTACACAGAATAAATAAAGAAATACTTATATTAGGTTGGTGCAAAAATAATGACGTAATAATGTCGTTTTTGACGTTAAAACATACGTCAAAAAACGACATTATTACGTCATTATTTTTGCACCAACCTAATATAATAGGTTTTAAAAAAACGAAAGAATGAAAGAAAGGAAGGAAGAAAGAAAGAAAGAAAGAAAGAAAGGAAAACGACAATAAGGAAAAGTGAAAGAATTTTCAATAAAAACAAAAATGAATGAATGAGCATTCCTATGCGCGTGAAAGAAAAAAAAAAGAAAGGAAAAAGAGAGATAGAAAAGAAGAAGAAGAAATGATTCCTAGAACAAAAAGGACAATAAAAGAAAAAAAATATTTGCATGAAATAAAGAATAAATATCTTACTACAAGAAGAAAGAAAAGCAGAAAGAAATAAACAAATAATGAAATTTATGATTACTAACAAATCTAAATGAAAATTGTAACAATATTAAGATTTATTAACAAAGAACGGAAGAAAGATATCGTTACTAAAGCCGGAAAGAATATAAATAAATGAATTTGTGAATGAATGTTACTAGCACAAGAAAGAAAGAAACAAAGAACGAAATAAAGAAAGGAAGACAGGATGACAGAAAGGACGAATGAAGAAAGAACGAAAGAAAGAATGACATATCTTTGAAAGAAAGAAAAAGGAATAAGACGTAAAAATAAAGGAACCTGAAGTTTACGAATGACCAGAGAGAATATTGTTAATTCTTGCTTTTATATAATTATTACAAATAGCGTCCACAATTCGTAACAAGGAATCGACTCAAGCGGGTGCATGGGATTTGTTCGGCGGCTAGTTTTTGAAGTGGACCTTACCCGCCGTTTTGTGAGGGTTCAATCAGCCAAGATGGGAGCCTATGGATCACCTTGCGGCAGAATATTTATCCATCTTGGTTGCGATTTAGGGAAAATCTAACTAATGAGTTGAAGGACTATTACGTCACATTTTCAATACACACTAACCTTGGGGTAATTTTCGAAAAGAAATCGTAATTGCACAAATATTTCCCAAAATTTCAAAATGGCTGCTCCCTAATGCGCTCACACACGCACACTCCTATAGACACACATCTATCTATCTATCTAAATTCTGAAATGGACTATGTCCGAGAATTATTTTAATATATTCTGTTTATCCGTTATATGTATATATATATATATATATATATATATATATATATATAACACGTATATCAATATAATTTTGTGTCTGTATGTGTGTATGTAGTATTTACTGGATAGTTTAAAACTTGACCCTTTTTTTATAGGTCTTTTATCGGGCTCTAAAATTGTTAGTGTCTTCGCGTTAACATTTTGAAACACACACAAGCAGACACACATGCGCGCACACAGACACACACATATATATAGTCTTAAGATGTTCTATATTTATGGGTGTGCTCAATATCAGAGATAGAGTGTATGTAAATATAAAAGTGAACATAGAAGTCAACACTTAGAGGCGACAGTCTGTTTCATGCTATATGCAATCGTGAGGCCATATATATATATATATATATATATATATATATATATATATATATATATATATATATATGTATGTATATATAAAGTTTTGAACCATGACAAATATTAAATAATTAAAATCTTCAGACACACTGGGTTGTATATTAATATTATTTCGTTTTTATTATTTCAGTTAGATTCGTCGACTAGTTTCGGCCAGTATGGCCATCATCAGGAGAAAAACATTCTGCTCGCTGGTAGCAGTGAACTGCAGAATATCCGTGTATATATATATATATATATATATATATATATATATATATATATATATATATATATATATATATATATATACATGAATATATGAATGAATGTCTGTAAAGATTCGAAAAGTATGGAAGGAGAATTATAATCAAAAGGAAAGTAAAAGTGAAGCGCGTCCTTTGAAGAAAAAAAAATGTCTTTCAAATAAGAAGACTGTAAAACTATAGGGCTGTAATTCCATAACGTGAGAGAATTAGAATGAAATAAAAGAATGAAAAATAAAGATAGCGTACGTTGGAATTTTGATGTATTAATGTAATTTAAATATGAATGAAACGAATTATGGCGTAGAAAAAATTATATCTAAAAATGCGGATTCGAAAAAATATATACTTGTGCGCACGATCCGTCACAAAAGATGCAGATAAAATGTTTGGTTAGCTGTACCGCTACAGTAAACATCTGCTGATATGTTCTAAAATCTCGTTACATTCCATCATCATCGCCGATCGAACTCTGAACTCCCACCAGTCATGTTGAATGGATATCCACACAGTGTTGTCTTAAAAGGCTTTCGGGGCTTAAATTCACCACTGCCATCAAGATGAACTCTTACAAACCAACCATTGCTAAAGATTCTGGTAAAATTCCGGTTCCCTGTACCGCTCCAGTAAGCATACTGCTATATACAAATATATGAATATATAATCTTGCACGGAGAGTCCTGGTGTTAATACAAAAATGATGGATGTAGATAAATATGCCTATCACTCATATGTGAGATATTTAGACATTTTCTATATTATGTTATCATTTCAAAGCTTACAATAAAATAACGTATGCATAATTTTTCGAAATAAAAATATCAATATACATTATAATTTTCCCTAGGCTGTTGGTAATTTATATATTAGGTTCGAGAAAATGATCCCAGGTCCTTTTTATTCCTAATAAAAGATTTGAAACGATGTATTCAATGTGCAGTTTTAAAAAAAGAATGATGCTGAGTATCTTTTCAAAAAAAATGTTTAATATTTATTTTTTTAGGAAATTGCATATATGTTACTGGTTTCCACTCCTGGTTATCTTTTCTATTTGAACAAAATTAATAAAACATAATTGGAATATCAGAGAAAGAGAAATATATTGATGCATTGATTATTAAAAGAAAATCTTCATCATCAGACCCACGACTGTTTCAATCTTTGCAAGTGAGGACCTTAGAACAAAAGGAACAGACTTTGATTATACCTCCTCATGATTCTTTTAGTGGGCGCACATAATTCTTAGCGGCACCTAAATCCTCTCAACAAAAGGCCCTCATTTTTTTTTAGTTCAAAGTTTACCATCTGCCAACCAAGGTAGTCCTGTTATTTATCCATAGCTGGGGGCATTAATTTTTCACAAGTATTAAAAATTAAGTGAATATAATCAGCAATATTATTAGTCCTGATCTAGTAGCTCGGTTTCAGTCACTTTCTCGCCGTCGTCAGGATGCCTCGTGTCGTTTCCTTATATATAATTTCTTTATAAATGTTCTGATGATCTCTTCACTATGGTACCTAGACTTCATGAACTTAAACGCAATACTAGACTGGCGTCGAGATCTCATCAATTCAGAGTTGAGCTGGCTAGATGTAGCTGTAAATTCTATATTAAAACTTACTTTCCTCGCACTTCTCACTTGCGGAACTCTATTCCGGTTTCATCCTTTCCAGCCAACTTTAAACTTTAAAAGTTTAAATTCAATGTCAATCGCTTTCTGATATCTTCCTGTTTACTCTTTTATCTTACCGTTCATTATTAATATTTCAGTTACTAATTCTTCCACTCTTTTTATCTTAGTTGCTTTACTACCTTACATGGGGTGAAACGGATTTTAAAAAAAAATCAACTCGATGTTTCAATCCGATCCACTATCCATTACTCTGCCGTGTTTCCATATTATTACTGAATATTGATTGTGAGTTTTGAAATGAATATATAAAGATCCTTTTGTAAATGTTATGACCTTTCAGGAATACGTGATAATGCCTTTAAGAAGACTTATTTTCTTTGTTATTTTTAAATTTAAACGGATTTTTTGGGAAGGATGGTGATATAATTTCTATTAGGTTGGTGCAAAAATAATGACGTAATAATGTCGTTTTTTGACGTATTTTTAACGTCAAAAAACGACATTATTACGTCATTATTTTTGCACCAACCTAATATTTATCCTCTCCACTAGTTGGTTTTAAGTGTTCACCTTCTCCTCGGCAATCTGCTATTTGAAGCTAGGGAGACCAATCGACGCTGATATTTAACTCATTCTTGTGAATGTAGAAAGATCAATTCATTTCCAGAAGACATTTTTAAAAACTGAGTTCAAATGACTTAACAAGTGTTAGAACCCGATTCACCGAATGTGATTTTGGAATCGATCCTATCTGCTCTACCGCACAATTTTTTTTTTTCTTTTTTAATCTTAAATAGGATACATTTACAAGTTCAGGCGGTTCTACAATAAATCTCATTCTATTAAGTTGGTGCAAAAATAATGTCGTTTTCTCACTTATTAACATATGTCAGAAAACGACATAATTTTTGCACCAACCTAATAGAAAACATGCAAAAAGACAAATCGTGATCGCTGTCTGGAAAGGTACGTTTTCATTGGAGTGATACCATTTCAAACTTATACGAGAAATGGCAAAATTGTGTTGCAATATGTATATCATTATATATTATAACAGGCACCATCACAAACCAGTCACAAGGACTAATTATTGCAGATACACTTGTATATGATCATGATATTCCCGTGATATAAGCCTTTGCTCTCATTAAAGAACATAAAAATAACTATAACAGTTACAGAGATTAACTAAACTTTGTGTAAAGAAACCCATAAAAACAACATTGCCTTAATGGAGATTTTAATGGTACTTCAAGTGTTTTTGCAAACCACTGTTTCTTTTGATGGAAAGAAAACGCCATCTTTTGAAAAAAGAAACATCAAACAGCAATCGGAAATCTCTTCTAAATTTTTATTATTGCAAAATATTTTCAATTCTAAGTACACACTCTAAAACAAAAGTCAGTTTTGAAGGACACTCATCAATATTAGAAATAGCTATAGTATTTTGTATCATTTCAAGCCAAGCAAGGCCACTAAGACGCAAGATTTTACAGAGTGGAAGAGAAATTGACAACAAATACTATCAAGGAGAGAGAGAATATGAATTAAGACGAAAGAAAATAAGGTTGACATTGCATTTAAATTTTGAAGATCGAAGTAGAATGCCGGATGAAAGATCCACAAAATAAAAGTGCCATGGAAAAAATCTATTAACGTAGAACTTACGGTTATATGTAGCCATTTCAACTGTAAATTGATGAGCACTTTCGGGAAATATATTAGTTTGGTGCAAAAATAATGACGTAATAATGTCGTTTTTTGACGTTAAAAATACGTCAAAAAACGACATTATTACGTTATTATTTTTGCACCAACCTAATAGTTCGGCGCTTAAATTAATAAAGTCTTGATACCATAGACGAAAGTTTATCACAAGAATTAGCATGAAAGTTTTATAGAAAAAGCACAGCAAATCTACGTATGGTGATTGGGAATGTTGCAGAAGCCGAGATGCCAGTAATAGACTTGAAAAAACCAGGTTGATAAGCCGTAAAATACAAATCAATAATTACTTGCCTTTAATTACCCGAAGAATATTTTTTTGAAAAATCATTTTAAGAAAAGCATTTTTAATTTCTGGCCGAGACTAACACTATTTTGTCATGTTATGCCAAATGATTCCTGCAAGTAAATGGAACATCTTACCATTTCTGTTATCAATTCTTTTTTCTTTTTCTCAAAGTTATGTTCGATATAAAAATATATACAGTTTCTGAAAATAGTATTAACATTAATTTCTGGCGGCGCGGCTTCAGTCAATTACCGACCGTCATAAGGTTACTTCTCTGTTACTTTTCTTTAAATATTTTCATGGTAATTGTTCGGATATGCTCTTCACTTTGTTACATAAACTTCATGAATTTAAACGACAGATTAGCTGGTAATACGTAGCCGTAAATTCTATGCTAACAATTTCTTTACTCGCATTTCTGGCTTGTGGAACACCCTTCTGGCTCCTTGCTTTCCAGATAATTTTAATGTGCAAAAATTTAAATGCAATATCAATCGATATCTACTGTTCACCAGATTACTCTTTTCTCTTTCCACTCATTAATCTTTTTGTTCATAATTCTTCCACGTCCTTCTTACCCCTCGTGTTTCAGTGGCTTGAAATTCTTGAATTGGTTGATACTAAATAAAGACAAATATATATAACTTTTGAAGACTTATCAAGTTAGAATTACGAACTGTAAATCAGATTTTAAAACATCATTTAATGTTTTGCCGTTACATGCAAGAAAAAAGAACGAAACATTTTTTGATAGCAAGTTCTACATTGAGTAATACACACCGTTAGATTTAGACTATTTTGAAGGATGTCATATAACCTTTCTTTTACTCAGACAGTACATTAATCAAACTTCTATTGTGCAGCAAATATAATAACTGTTATTGAAGTCTATAAAAATAAATAAAATAAGAAACTAATATTTTCTCTGCCATGTCAAATACACAGAGTGTAACGGCAAATTTTTCCAACTGTTAGACTAATCTCTGAAACATATTATCTTAAAAATGATAAAGACATCTTAGTGGAATTCTCCGAGGTCTTTTCTAACGTTACTAGACTCTACTTTGTGTAATAAGAATGTACAATTACTCTCCAAGATTAACAGAAGAATCGTGATGAAATCGATCATAAACGAACATGATATTTTCCTCATTAATCAGTCCTAGTTAAGGATCGGAAGATCATAAAGGTGATTGAAATAAAGTTCATATATATATATATATATATATATATATATATATATATATATTGTTGGTCTATTTATATTATATAATATTAGTGCACACCGTGAAAATAATATTAAAGATATAGGACAGTATAGGGACGTTGGCCTCATAGTAGTAAGGAAGTCTACAAAAATATATAGAGGATTTCAATGCCTAAACTGAAAATTTACTGTTAATACAAAATATCAAAAAAGGTAAACTTCCTCGATATATCATGAGACTTAATGAATAATATATACCAACCTTATAAAACAAATATTGCTAATCCTTTGCATGTACAACACAAATCAAATCATCCTTCATCTGTAATAAAGCATATGGCTGTGTTTACTCTCTGGTGATCCGTGTTCAAACTCCAGTGTCGGCAGCGACATTTTATTCCTATATAACAAAAGTAAATGAAAAAAAAAATCCTTTATTATTTTCTTTTTTCGTATTTTTCAAACTAAACCTGACCCAGTGCCACTTGTTAATACTTCCGATATTCATTCTACGAAGTTGTTCCATGCAGATTAATCACAGATTCTTTATTGGATTTAAATCAGGAGAGTTTTCGGGCCAGTCGTTAGGACTTTGATTTGCTCACTGATAAGGCTTGCCAGTATGTTTGTGCAGCGTCACAATTTTCGTACGATTCTTTGGAGTAACGACTATAGCAGTCAGTCGCTGTAGAACTACTAATTGACAGTCGAGAGAGTGTGGACGTGATAAAAATCTGATGTAATCATGGAGGACATAATACTTTTGAAGGCCAAACAAATTTCATCATACACCCCGAAAATAGATTCATATTACTGCACACCACTGTAAATGACCTAATCTGAGGATGAAATAGAAATCAATTAAACCCTATCATTCCATCAGGTGTAAGACCGACCGTACAGTGAAAGAAAGGAAACTAAAGTTTCAATTTTTTTGCACAAGTGTGTGTGCATATATATATATATATATATATATATATATATATATATATATATATATATATATATATAAGGCTGGAGCGTACAATGGCCAAAACGTTGTGAAAAATATGGCGACAAAGATGAGGACAATAATCCGAATAATGTAAATAATGTACATAATATCTCATCTCAGAAATATAGACAGACTCTCTAGGATCGGTACGGACCCGATATACCAAAAATATGGAGACAAATTGAAAAATGCTACCAGAAACTGGCACGAATATCGAACCATCTGACATTCCTACACCGATGCAGAGAACTCCAACTCATCCATTCAGGCTTGGCACCAAGACTTCCCATCAATTCAAGGAGAGCTCGTCGGGTCACAGAGAAAGCGGGAGAAACCCTTGTCCGAGAGAGAATCCAGTACAATCCTTAGATAAAACATTGACTACAAGCTCATATCTCCCAGAGGCTCGAGGATTTCTTCTACAGAATTACTAATGAAGAAGACCAGAGAAGGATCCAAAATGACCTGGATAAATCCTTCAGACATGAATTTGATGTAGTCAAGGCTTGCCAATTACAAAAATTAAATAGATTGAAAGATCAGAAGGTGACGCACAATGTCCATCACCCACCAGTGAAAGCAGTAGTCAACATCAGCCAAAATCCGCTGAGTGCCTCTGAGGAGTCAGTATTGAATAAGGGTCTCAACTTCGCCACAACCATCAGGCGAGTGCCATACTTGGACATCAGTACCAGAGTCGAGGAGGTGGCCTTGAACATCCCTCAGACTTAGGCGGATGAACTGAGATGGAAAGTAAGACAGACCTTGGAGAGAGCCAAGCGGCCCAGATCTAACATAACAAAACTGGCGAGGCTGGCAATTGGATACCTACAGAGGAACGAAAACATCATCATACTACCTGCTGACAAAGGTAATGTGACTGTAGTGATGGACAAATCAGATTATACAAGAAAACTGGAAGACCTCATTAGCAATGATAGCTACAGCAAAGTGAAAAAGGATTCTACAATGAAAACAGAAAATCAAGAAGAAGGATCACTTCGCACCTAAGACGTATAGGCAGTTATCGCATCGTTACACAAAGCTACCTCACATATACGGTCTCCCTAAGATTTACAAAGACGGTATTCCGCTCTGGCCGATTGTTAGCTGCCAAGGCTTTGTGTGCCACCCTCTGAGTCGCTTCCTTTAGATATAATTGACCGATTGATCGGAAAGTCTCCTTCATATGTCCGAATCTCTGCCCACTTCAGGGAAATAATCAAAGATGCTCCCATCTTATCCAACCAGATGGTGAGCTTGGGCGTGGTGAGTTTGTTCACCAAGGTACCCACAGAGGAGGCACTCTCAGTAGTCAGAGACAGATTGGCATCTAACTCTTCCCTAGAAGAACGGACCAGATAATCTGATGGAGATGTTGATTTCTGTACACAAACAACACACTTCGGAATGGGATCACACATATATGGACAGGATGAGGGCTTAGCAATGGGCTCGCCATTATCACCAGCAATGGCCAAGATGTATTAGGTTGGTGCAAAGATAATTTCGCTTTCTCATATAGTAACATATGTGAGAAAACGACATTATTTTTGCACCAATCTAATACATGGAATACTTTGAGGAAAGAGTCTATATCTCTAAAGCCAACTATATGGTTATGGTACGTAGATGACACCTTCATATTCTGGCCACACCAGGAAGATGTTCAGGTTCTACTGGACCATGTGAATTCAATAAGACCTTCGATACAGTTCACGATGGAGAAAGAGAGTAACAACACACTTCCATTCCTGGATGTTCTAATATCTCGAACAGAGCATGGGTTTAAGACATTTGTATACAGTAAACCGACATTCACCGACCAGTACCCCAATTTCAACTCCCACCATCCATACAGCGTAAAGAAAGGGATCGTCCGTTGCTTACGACACCGAGCAAAAGTCATAAGTGACGACGCAGAGACATTAGATAAAGAATTGGTCAGTATAAGCAGTACCATACAACGTAACAACTACCCTGGTTACATGGCAGCAGCCCCCCAAAACGAGGATAGGCGGGTACAAGAGGAGGAGGACAACATCACTCAGAAAACAGTCTGCCTGCCTTATGTGAAGGGGTTATCAGAGAAAATACAAAGGATCTGCGGTCCATATAACATAAGGACAGCCTTCAAAAGCTTGACGACACTTCGTAGATATCTCTCCCGAGTGAGACCCCCATAGAGGGGAGCATGACTAAAGACTGTGTATACGCTATCCCGTGCAGCTGCGGAAAGGAATATAAAGAAGAGACAGGCCACCCCCTCAAGGTAGGGCTTCAAGAACACCAGAAAGCTGTAACACGAAGGGAAGTAGAAAAATCAGTGGTGGCTAAACAAATATGGAGAGAGAAGGGAGATCACCGTCCCCTGTGGGATCATGTTGAGATCATAGACAAGGAACACCATTGGAAAATTCGTAAACTTAAGGAATCAGCACATATGCTAGGCCACAGAAATCTCAGTAATAAGGAGTGCCAGAGAAAAGCAATGATAACAATAAAGTTGCAATATGGTAAAAAAAAAAGTGCATTGATAACAGCAAAATTACAATATGAGCACTGGTAAAAATGATTGCTGAGGACATTAGTTTTATAATACCCATAAATTCCTATCCTGATATCCTCACGGACACATGGCACAGTGGATAAAGGCGTTGGTTAGATCCAGTGACAGGACCCAAAGAGTGTGAGTTCAATTAAGGCAGTGGAGAAATTTCAGAGGGAAATTAGCAGCAGATAACTGATAACTGACATCCATCAAACATGGCACGTGGAACTAGAACAGAAATAAAGTGTTCAGTTCGAAATTCCAACCACCTGAAGAAGGCCGGAGCGTACAATGGCCGAAACGTTGTGATAAATGTGGTGACAAAGATGAGGACAATAGTCCGCATGATGTAAATACTATATAGTTTTTACTTTCTCATGATTTTTATAATACATTTGATTTATTTCTCCATAAAATAGTCCGAATAATATATATATATATATATATATATATATATATATATATATATATATATATATATATATATATATATATATATATATGAGTGTCTTTCGTTATATGTTGTTCTTTTCGATGCTGAAATCTGGTGCTGAAATCCTCCCATGTTAAAGATAAAATAACACCAAATTATGGTACATCAAATTACAAACTTTAATTAGTGAATTTTCGCTTTCTTAATTTTTCATTCTTTTGTTACTTTTTAAATAATATATGCATACATTTTTTGCCGCATGAGACGTGCTGCGTTGTAGCCAGATCAATTTTATTTGAACCTATTTCTCCGTATCAAGTAACATAAATTTTGTTCCAGTAAGTATAAAAAGTGTCAATATATATTTGAGTAGTTCCACGCGCCATTGGACAATATCACGGAGATAAGTTTGTATTTCTGAAAATGAAGAAAATGGTTTGATATATATATTTTTTTCCACCAATTTTTTATTCTACTAAATAATCGGATATTTAAATCATGAATGTATTTGGTGTTAAAATGGCGTATGTTTAAGTAAAGTTTAGGAAATTTATGATGTGTCAATTATAACAATTTTACAGACACTGGAAAAAATGTATTTTACCTGACAATCAAATAACATTACAAACCATCAGAAAATCCATCAGTGAACTTTCACTGACTTACTTTAATACACCCACACACGCACAAACACACACACTCATATATATATATATATATATATATATATATATATATATATATATATATATATACATATGTGTGTGTGTGTGTGTCTGTGTGTCGGTGTGTATTATTTAAAAAGTATTCCACATCTCTACTTGGACATTTCTATGTTTCTGAACTTGAAATTTGTTCCATTATCAAGCGATGTTAGGTAACGAGGTAAAATATTTTCTTAAATAAAAATATTATGATATATCGAGCACATTTAAAAAAAAGTAAATGCTAAGGAACTGAGGATTATTAATCTGACTGTCCTTTATCTTTATTTGTGTGTGTATATACACACACACACACACACACATATATATATATATATATATATATATATATATATATATATATATATATATATAATAAGCGATATGTCGTGGCCGATGAATTGGGTAACCAAAGACATTCGAGTCGCATATCAAACGTAGGTATATGTGTATTTATTAGCATGCATTTCTCAGCGCGATCTAATCACATTGAGCATTATTATGTCTACACCTCTTGACTAAAATTTACAATTAATCAATTGATTGCCAACATTATGTGCTTACCAGCACACGCGCATACGGTTTCAAATATCTAGTTATCTCATTTATCTAACCACACACACACACACACACACACACACGCACACACACACACATATATATATATATATATATATATATATATATATATATATATATATATAATGAACTCTACCATCGTTTTTGATGTATGAGGATCTGGTAGCTTATTGATTCAGTTATGAAATTTTGTGCGATGATCTTAAGTGGCATTTAAGACCCGCGTGTGATTTAGAAAGGAGACCACATATGGAGCAAGTGTGAAGATTGTTAGATGAGATTACTCTTAGCTTTTCTGACCTTTTAGATCTTGCTCTCGCTTCTTGAAGATGATTCAGACAGGCAGACTGAAAACCGCTGAGTCCACTAAAACACGTAGATCTCCATTTTACTCGCTCGAAGGCTAAGCAATCAAAGGTGTTATATATTTTATTTATTTTTATATGTTTATACTTTATTATATTTTATATATATATAAGGTGTATCATGCATACTTTTACAAACTTTGGGAGGGGGTTCCTCACACCAAAACAAAAACAACAAAAGTTCATATTAATATATGTCTTCAAATCCTTCGTTTTTGAGTTATTAAGTTTGAAGTTTACGGTGGACGCTTTCAAATGTACAATCGAAGACACAATCCAAAATAATTTTACAAAATTTGGGGGCGGGTTCCTGACACCAAAACAAGTTGAAATGTGTATATAAGGATATGTTGAAAAGGGCATCCTTGTACTTTAGTACAGCAACATAACAAATGTCCTCCGTTTGCTTCTACACAAGCGTTGAACCAGTCGGATCATAGATTGGTAGACCATTTCAAATAATCCCACATGGTGTCAAATGGTTTCGCAGTACCCTTATCTCAGGAAACGTTGATGATGTGTCTTTGCATTAGTAATGTCTGCTGCGTTAACTCATTATGGCAGTCGACCTCGCAGATAAAATTACGAAGGATTCAGTTCGGGGGTAAGCTGCAGGCCATAGAATTGATCGTCACCTGCTTATTCATCTTTCACGGTATTAGTCAGCCAGTGCATAGCGAACAATGTGACTAAAATCTGCTGCTGCCCCATCATGAAAGGGACACTTGTGTCTTCGTATTAGTAGAGGTAAAACATCCAGCATGTCTGGCTTTATGTTCAAAATCCAATCCCTGTGGTCAGTTCATGACGCACGTGCTGGGAGAACATATGGACCCCACCAGTTCACACATTAATCGTAAATTGATGCTTGTGTCTAGCCTGCATTTTACTATGGGCATTCTGATCAGCCTATAAATTTTTTTTTGTGTATATTTGCTATTCCAAATCTTCCAAATGTTGCCTCATCCGTAAACAAATCTGAAGAGACAAAAACAGATCGGCAATTACTGCAACAAACCATTAACAATGTATATTGTATCATATATATATATATATATATATATATATATATATATATATATATATATATATTCTCTTTATCTCTCTATCACTCTCTATATATATCTATATATATATATATATATATATATATATATATATATAGATATATATATATAGAGAGAGAGATAAAGAGAAAAAGAGAGATAGGTAGATAGATAGATGTGTATGTGTTTGTGTGTGCTTGAGAGATTAACATAAATAGATATCTAAGTTTTACTTTTATTAAAGGTTCGTCAGAGATTGAGAGAATTCAGACTAAAGGAAAGAACTTTGGTATTTTCAATTTTGTTTGGATCAGTTCTCATGGGTCATTCGTGTATCACGTACATTGAAACCGTAGACAATTTTATTTGTATCAGACGAAGTTGTAATAAAAGTGAAAGATGTTAGATTGATATGTTTCCTATTTGACTTACTCTCTCTCACTCTCTCTCTCTCTCTCTCTCTCTGAGTGTTGACTTCAATCAATGTTCACTTTTATATTTAAATTTACATACGATCTATCTCTGATATTGAGCACTTCATCGCATAAATATAGTACGCCCCAAAACTCTCTCTCTCTCTCTCTCTCTTTATATATATATATATATATATATATATATATATATATATATATATATATATATATATAAACAAACACACACTACACAGTATAGTAGGGTCGGTTGAGCAACGTCTGTGAGAAAAAAGATTACCATGAAAACTCGTAAAACTCATTTGATTTTTCTGTTAAGAAAGAATAGGCGAATATGTTGCTGACGGTGTCAGATTCAACACGTAGGCCTATATCAAGGGCATTGAGCATGTAGTGCTGCACTGGGTCAAGAGGGTGACTGCTGGAAGATTCTATATATGTGTACCAGGTCACACACTCTTGACAGTCAGACAATTTCTGCGACTACATCACGCCTTATACATTGCCTGTTACCTCCTTAGATTCCAACACCCTTGATTATTATGTGTAGAGCTTAGACGAGGGAGAGAAAAAGTTTTAGAGCAATATTTACCCACTCAAACAAGGAGACCTTCCAGTAGAGATGCAGGAGATTCCAAAGTCATCTGGATGTCGTGGTTGAATCCAATAGCGATTTTATTGATAAATTTTTTCTTTACTATTTGCAGATATCTTTGTGTAATTTTGGCAAATATATCTGTGAAAATCAGATATATCGTGGCGAAAGTCTGGATATTTTTTCACTTAAACAGGTATACAGGGTGTATGCGTACAATTTCCGAACACTCAAACCGTGAGAGGTTTTCAGATGGTGGGTCTCTGGTAGTGCTTTCTCTATATTACAAATATTTCCTTTTCTCCACCTATATGTACCGTACAAATTAAACTAAGCATATCTGACTATTAAAAGGATGAAATTCCTTAGCTGATTTTGACGTCATTCAGGACTCTTTCATATTCGTCCAAATCCATGTATTTGTTTTGCTTAATCCCGAAGAAGAAACTATATAAAATTCTCTGTTTTTATCCATAACGTTGAATGTGTTAAAATTGTCCAACGTTTAAACAAGAAAAATCTCAAGTTGATCTTAGAACCTGCCGCAAAAATTATTGATTTATTTAAAATGGAATGAGAAAATTGTATTTTATATGAAATATACCTTATGAAATTTGAGATGTGATAGATTTGGATGTCGTATCATAGATTCAGGGTCCCGTATCCTAGTTCCCGCCTGGATTCACGGCACCTTACCACCGGGCCTGCTCGTGTACACACACATACGCACGCACATTAATTACATAGGATAGAAATCTAAATTTACCTCATTCGAATATCTATTTCAAACTACAAGACTTATATTGGCATTATCAAGCCAGAAATGTGAATGAAAAAATATAAGCCAATTTTATTTCTAGGTTTTTAATCTGATTGGCTCGGATTTTCTTCTTTTAGAATAGTTAAAATCCTAAAAATAAAATAGGCTCATATTTTCTTCCTTCACATTTCTGAGTTGACAATGCGAATATAGGTTTTGTTGTTGGTTGAAATAGCTATTCGATTGAGGTCAATTTGGATTTCTACCCTATGTAACTCATATGCGTTGCTATAATTAATACATTGAGCTCTTGTGGATCAGTTTTAACATTTTATATTATTATGATTCAATTAGATTATATACCAACGGATTATTAAACACATACATCTATCTATCTATCTATCTATCTATGTACATTATATATATATATATATATATATATATATATATATATATATATATATATGAAAAGTACATTATCTTGCGAAAAACAGATAATAAAGAGAACAAAGTGTACAATATCTATGGAAATAGCAAATAGATTATTCACATTGCCTCTTCCGGTTGGTTATTACACTTTATTTCCTTCACAGTCTTTGATTGGCGGATCTACACTTACATGTCTATCTAGGGCAATGTATTGTGACATTTTCTGAGAGGAAATAACGAAATTCAGGAATAATCAAATAGTAAGCATTGCAATAGTAAATCTTAATAATTATTTAATTAGAATTTAAATTATATACATCCTGAATTAAATACTATCTGTTCAATATTCGCTGATTTATCCCATATGTTCTCTATTAATATTTACTAACTAGAGGTGTGATTTTATGTCTAAGATATATATCACTGAAATAAATTCTTTCAATCAATTCAAAATTTAATCTTAAAATGTTTTTTTTTTCAGAAAGTACACACAGTTTTTATTTATGTAACTTAAGAAACTATCAGTCATTAACCTTTAATTGAAAAGTTTACTAATAGGGTAAAATGAGAAAATGTGTTAAAAGGTAGTGTCATGCATACTTTCGCTTTCATCATATACAGAAACTACAAAAAATATATTTCAGTTATTTTATATATATATATATATATATATATATATATATATATATATATATATATATATATATATATATATAGTTTAACCTGGAGAGCCAGACAAACCAACCAAGGTTTCACCGAAGCAGATCGTCAGGGAAAGCTGGTTTCCCTGACGACCCGATTAGGTAAAACCTTGGTAGGTTTGTCTGGCTCTCTAGGTTTGACTAGGTCTGCTCTACTTTTGTATTGAGCCCTTTTTTTAGCTAGTTGATTACTCGTATCGTTTTTTTTTTATTTGGGCTTGAACCTGTATGCTGTACGATTATTTTCGACAGACGTTCATGTTCCTAGTTCTTTCTTTTTTTAAAGCGTTTTTTCCTTCGAAATTGATTTGATCATTAGTAAATTAAGAAACCGAATGTTTTCCGAAACGAATGTAGTTACCTATATATATATATATATATATATATATATATATATATATATATATATATATATATATATATATATATATATTACAGTAAACCATTTCATGTAGACGGTTAAGTTATGAGGCAGCTTGCACGGAGAAAAAGGTAACGGTTTAATCTAGACTTAAACATGCTATTATTGTAGTGAACAGGGAAACATTTTCTTGAGATTCAGTTCCACAGATCTACGGTTAGCGAAAAGAAGCTCTTCGAGTGGAATTCTCACCTGTGAAATACAGATACAATTTGGGTGGTTTGTTACAATGTAAGTCGCATAGTGGGTCATCGTCGTGAAGGTTAAGCCTAGCAGAAGCAAGGAATTTAGTTCTTTCGAGCACTTTGCGTGAAAGTAGTGATCGATCAGCAAGATGCTTGCCACATCACAATTTTTAGAGAGATGTTGGAGTGTGAGAAATAATTCGTCAGCCAAAAGGATTCGTGAGACACTTTTGAAGTCTAGACGTGGCCAGAAAGTGCCATCTAGGAAGCTCCTGCCCAAATATAGCAACGTACACGATTTTGGGCTTGATCTAGCTCTTTTAAAGGCAGAGGTTAGCATGAAAAATCAGGTACATACGGTAGTTCTAAAGGGAGCCGAACATCTTGCCTGCATCTTTAGCGATGTCTCATATTTCGTAGTTGCACTTGAGGCCAGGTGTTAGTTTAAGGCTTACTAGTCTCTAGACACACGGTGTCTCTCCGAGGAGACATCTGTTTATATTGGCGTGCAAGTACAGAAATGATGATAAAAGTGAAATACAAACTTATTAGTTTTCGAAATTTAATATTTTTTAACAGTATGGTATTCATTGCTGCATTCCATTTCACAAGTGTGTTGTGCTTTCTTTTTTTAGAATGGTCATCATTTTTGACACTGATGCCTTTGTTCTGTTCTTCCAGATTTATTTCCAAACAAATTCTCAAGGTGACGCCATAACCACGTGAATTCTAGTAAGTGATAACTGAATAAAGGCTAGAGTTGCCAATTCGTCGTGAATAAATGAGGCTTGAATCGTCTAAAAAAAACATTAAAGCATAATTTGAATATATCCACGGTTTTCCATTGAATTTTATGGATTAACTGATCGATGTTCAGGAAAATGTTTTTTTTATTGGCTAAGACATTATCCTGGTGTTTTAATTTAAAAGAAATTAACTATATATCAGATTTTAAAGAATATACATATTAATTAATTTATGAACTTTAAAAACGAACGTGTCTATCCTCCTTACGATGTTGATGAAACAGAAGCGCAAATTGAGCTGTCTTGTTTTCTGTAGCAACCAATAGAGAATGAGGTAATTTTGAATCAAAACAGCTCACCGATTTGTGATATTCGGCGAAAAAGTTTAAAGTCTAGCTGGGTAGAAATCCATATTAGAGTCGAGAATTGGATCGACGACTTACGGCATTACCTTTCGCTGACTAGTGCAGTTATTGGGTTACTAAATTCAATTAGATTATCCTTTCATTTGATTTCTACAAAAGGGGGAATATGTCGTATGAGCAGCCCAAGATCTCCTGACCAGGACAGTTACTCTCAGCAAACAAAATCGCCCCACCCACTAGAGATAACAACATAAGACTTATTTCTATATGAAAAATGTTATAAACATGATTTTATTAAATATAATTTTTATTTTTTTTCTTAACGCCAGCAACTGGCATGTCAACATTTTATTCAAGGTATGATTTTTAAAACTTTCGACCCACATGTGTCAAACCTTTTTAAACCTTTAACTTCTCCTAGTCTGTCTTTCAGCCAAAACTATATTTTAACAGTGGGTTTTGTTATTTAACCCATATGTGTGAGAAGGAAGAAGGTAGATATATTCCTGGTAAGTGTCATAGTAAAATTAGTCTTTTACTTATGAGAAAGTGTTTACTATTCATTGTCCATCAGCCATTACAATCGTCGCTTTCTTAAAACAAGTTAATAGGTTTATCAAGTCAACTAAGTGTTGTCATGCTTTCTAGCATTCATGGGGGTTTCTGTCCATATATTTGATGCATTGAGACATATCTACAACGTATCTTACTATTTTATCTACGAGTTTCAAGAGATACCTATTTTAGTTATAAGTGTTTTGAAATTCCTGAATTAGAATTTTACTGTTTGTGATTTTTACCACCATTCCTACTGTTTCAAAGAAGGATGGACCAGACTAAGCTCTACAGATTTCGTTCACTCAAAGATATTTAACCGTTGATCTGACAAAGGCGTCGTATGCTAAGATTTTGGATATTTCTGAAGGAGTTTGGCGCCATGCATGGAATCGATATTAAAGTCTCCATCTGAAGATTTAAGAAGTTGACTCGAGATTTTAGGTTAATGCTTTCGTGCTATAGCAACTTCCGGTGTTAGGCGAAACAACCTGGACGACGGCCTATTCTATTTGTAACTTCCCATTTACTTAATTTCTAAATATTTTCAAGTACATATTTCGAAATGAACGCTGACACAGACGAATTAGAACCGATTCCCCAATCTGCCCACTATACCAATTTTACACACACATACGCACACACGCTGTCTCTCTCTCTCTCTCTCTCTCTGCATCATGAATTTACGACCTGCGTCTACTGTTCCAGAACTATTATCGTCGCATAGCAGTCGTTTATGCCAGCATAGTAGAATATCGTGACGGTGGATATCTTTGTTTAAATGTTTATATAACCATTCTGAATGTGGCACATGTGAGGCGAAAACTTAGATCTTAAAAAAGATATTCACCATCAATGATAACAATCTGCTATGTTGAAGTAGAACATTACTATGCGACGATAACCGTCGCAGAATAGCAATACTCATACATAAACACTCCAAAAAGAGTTATCATGTATTGGAGGCCATCTACATGAAAACAAAACAACCGACACTCAACAAAATTACATTTCAAACTAGTCACAATATATTAGATTGCATTTAGACATTATTAGGCGTTATTTTGATAATATTTTCTTCTCTCACCGGGTACGACGTCAGAGAACTGCATCGTGAATTTACGACCTACGTCTGTTATGTTTATAAAAATATAGGAAATATGATATTGATAAATACCCTGAAGATTGCATTTAAGCGAAAAATAGACTGTCGCAGTAGGATGTAGTCTTTATATCACTTTTATATTTACAGTATAGACTACAGAACTAATCCCACAGTTATTTTGTAATGGACAATTGAATAGATATTATAACATGACTTCGTTGTCAAACTTTTTGAATTTTTTCCTATACTTGTATTTTGATTGGTCCATCTAGCCTTTGTAACAACGTTTTCCCCTTGCGAAGGATTGTTAATTAATTTGAAACTTTTAAAACAATTTATTTTACATTCAACGTCATCACTTGATAAGACACCGACGGTGTTGAAACAAAATGGCTATTTTTGTAGTGATTTTATAACATATTTATGTTATTAAGTTTTTTAAATAAATAATTATATATATATATATATATATATATATATATATATATATATATATATATATATATATATATATATCCTGTTTATACGGTATATTTTATAAGTACAGTTTATTTAAGTAAATGATCTGTTTTTTGATTAAACTTATTAAGTAACGGCCTGAATCTTCGAGAAATTTCATAGAAAATATGCATTTTCTAACAGGAATTGTACCTTTGTCCTTCTGTATAGCTAAGTGGTACAGCAGGTCAGATCAGATGACATTTCCGTGTAGGGCACAGGTCTGATTCCTGTTAAAGAACCCATATTTCTCTAGGAAATTTTTCGAACATTTAGACCAGTAAATGTACTTAATACTATTTAATTTTCGGACGTAATTCATTGTATGTGTGTGTGTGTGTGTATCATAATTAGTTTTTAAAAAATATGATTCCATCGCTACATAAGACTTCTCATGTTTCAAAATCTAATTATAGAAATTAAATTAACTTAAATTACCTAGTTCTGCTTCATCCTCAAGTAAAATTTTGGAATAATAAATTTTGAAATTTATGGCGCTTTATAAGCATAACTTTTCTTTCCTATTTTTCTATATATTAGCGCTCGCACACACACACACACACACACACACATATATATATATATATATATATATATATATATATATGTATGTATTTATGTATTGCACTTGAATTTATAGGAAACTGAATAATATAGAAGCCTTTTTTATTTAAGGCATTGTTTGATATTATTTATAGTTCTGCTTATTCATATTGTTTTATTTTACATTTAATATCATTTTTATATGTTTTTTTTTCCAGTTTTTTTTATTATCTTTGCGAGAATGTCTACGAGTTTTAAGCTACCGTTATTTTGTTATTAATTTTTAGAATCGTGATGTGCTTGTAAATTCTGTATCAAGAATTAGTTTTTCATCTGCACTTGGAAATTGGCTATGAAATTTTATTATGACTTTATATTGATCAAGAAATGCATTTAGTGATACTTTCTCTGTTTATATATCGGTATTTAGATAAATTCACTTGATATATCTATGATTAAATAGGCGAACGGAATAATTTTCTGTTTTAAAGAAGACAATCCTTCCCCAGATATTACAGACTGGCGATACAAAATTAAAGAAATACAATATTACGTGACTTGAAAACTTCCACATTAAATTGATAGCCTATGTGTATAAAATAGAAAATGATGTTTAATATAAGATGGAATAGTGGGCATTAGCAATTTCGTGAAATGCATCCGTTTGACGCCCTGGCACATACCATCAGTGAGGTTTTCATTGAGGATCATTAGGAGTTTCCGGCCTGTCAACGTCATGACCTCACTCCAATGCGGCCTATGCCATACTCATTGGATATCAACATGTGCGCTCTCCATCTGCTACAACCGTTCTCGTCATGCGCGCAACATTCTACTAATGCTTTCGGAGACGAACCAACTATCGTCACATATTAAGTGGACCTAGCATGCCATACATCTTATTATTGCAGCCCCTGTATCCGTATCATTTGCAACGTGTGCAGGGTCTTTTGCGCTCTGATCACTTACAGAGGAATTTTTGCCGATGATTTCTTGCACGAACGGCCGATTCGTTCTTTGTCTCTTCAGTCTTGGTCAAGGATGAGGCAACATTTCGAAGAGATGAAATAAGAATTTTACACACCTAATATTTTGGGGCGGATCTGAATCCTCATGGTACACTACAAGATAAACACAAGATATTAGTTTACAATTAATTTGTAGGTTAGTGTTGTAGGTGGCCGTGTGGTAGTTTCATATGATCTCCAGAATATCTTACAGGTGTTGTCTACAGGGACTTCATTTCTAACACACTTTCAGGCCTGCTAGAGGATGTACCCTTGCTAATACAAAGATGCCTGTGGTTCATGCATGAGAATGATTCAGCATACTTTACTCCCATTTTTTACGATGCACTAGCTAACATTTACAATGAATGTTGGATATGTACGGGAGACTTGTTCTATGAGCTGCACACTCCCCCGACCGCAATCCGTTGCATTTTTATCAGTGGTGCCACGTAAAACAACTGGTTTATGCAGTAGACATTTATAATGCAGAGAGGCTTCATCAACGTGTCATGGGGGCCTGCGAAACCATTCGACACCGTGTGGGCGTATTTGAAAAAGCTTGCGTAATTCAGTGATCCGATGAGAGCATGTGTGTGTGTGTAAATTAAGCGGATGACATTTATGAACATGTGTTATTGATGTAGAACGATGTCCTTTTAGACATATATTTATATGGATATTTTACCTTGTTCTGGTTTCAGGAATCCTACCGAGTATTTCGGTTTGCATATTGCATTGTATAATTAACAGCGTCTACCGTAAACTTTAAACTTTAATTAAATGTAAAAAAAAACAACTGGATTTCGAATTCAGCTCTACGATTACTGCTTAGAAAAGTCAGTGCCTCAAAAGAGCTATCATTATTCTCCACGCCATAGAAAATACCAGGAACCTACTGTAATGACATCAGATAAATTCTGTTTTAAATTATATGTCTCTTCAGGATGTAGATGATCAATTTTGATCAGAGTTTTCTTTACTGTAATAGTTATTGCGAATTGTCATGGCTTACGAATAAATGTAATTGAATTTCTTCTTCCCTTCTACACGGTTTTGAATTCAGGCTAGTTGTTTCCTAGACTGGCTGCCAACCAACTCTATTGTAACTCATAGCCAAGAAGAGAAATCATGAATACATGCCATCCAAAGAATTTAGGTTATCTGATCTGTTTATAGTTTCTATTCGACAATTCATTGTCATGTATTAGAAGAGGTAGCAGTAGACTTATCTCTTAATTTCTTCATAGTTTTCGTAGACTGGTTGTCATACAAAACTAGAGATCCCAATATAAAATTGCCATTAATTCATAGCTGTTCGTTGGGAAATGGTCGGTTTAATTATATTCAAATGGAGATTACTTCAACCAAAACATAAAAGAAAGAAGAGCTTAAGAGCAAAATTTGAATTAGTTTCGCCGATAAAAGTTCCGCCGCCGGAACAAGTTACTCTATTCAAACCTCAGGTGTTCATGTAAAGAACTAAAAATACATATTTCTGTGGAATTATTTACTGACCTTCTTTTAGAAAAATGAAGATTGAATTCAAAGTAGCGAAAAAAATTATAAAATCTTTGCGAATTCGCGTATATGAAATATAAGTGGTATTTTTTTAAATAATATTTTCGTGTAATGTATATATTTATTTAAGTAGACGTCTCAAAATTTATATTAATATTTCTAATTGAATTATTCTGTCTGAGCCGTTTTCGCTTTTAATAAAATCATGTCCTTCAAGTCCGGGCATAAATTGTACATCCGTATTTAGATTAGGATAATAAAGGTGATTTAATATTTATTGAGTTTGTGAGTCGGAGTTTTATCGGTGTGGCTATTTCATTGACAAGAATGGATGAAAATTACATTTTTCTTTTTTATTCTTACCGTATAGAAATCTCATCGAAATCAAACATAAATATGTAATTATATATATATGGGTTTAAAAGCAATTTTACCTAATTAAGTATTTATTCCCAACAACTAGACTTGACATTTTTTATTACCTAAATCTATTTATTTTTAAATGTTTTACTGATAGCGACGGCATTTTTATGCATTCATCTGGTATCGGATCAACATTTAAAAACATATAAAATACATACATTTTTGCTAGAGGTTTCCCAGGCGTATCACTAATTCCACGAGCTAAGATGAATAAAATATTTGAAGAAAAGGGTATGACTATTTACATTATTCGGACTATTCTCCTCATTTTTGTCGCCATATTTATTACATTTCAGCCATTGTACGCTCCGGCCTTCTTCAGGTGGTTGGAATGTCGAACTGAACCATTTATTTCGCTCACTGGGGTTGACTGTTCTAGTTCCACGTTTCGGCCGTTGTACGCTCCGGCCTTCTTCAGGTGGTTGGAATGTCGAACTGAACCATTTATTTCGCTCACTGGGGTAGACTGTTCTAGTTCTACGTACCATGTTTAATGGATGTCAGTTATCAGTTATCTCCTGTTAATCCCCCTCTTAAAGTTCTCCACTGCCTTAGCCAGGTATTGAACTCACACTGTTTGAGTCCTGTCACTGGATCTAACCAACGCCTTTATTCACTGTGCCATATGTCCTTGGAAATATAGACAGATACAAATTGGTATGAGTAAATGATGAAAGATTCTCGGTTTTTTTATATTTCCCAAACTTTGACAAAATTAAAAGATGAGAGACATTTTTTGATTTTCCGATCTCTAATTCCGAGTAGTTATTCATTAGCAGGACCCCTATTTCCCGTATATCCACTCTTGCAGCACCATCTCCGTAATGACCAAGCTCACCGTTGCTTAACTTCGGTGATCGTATGAGAACCGGTGTTTGAATGTGATACTGCCGTAAACAGCTAATTACCGTAAGAAGTTAATATTGCTGCAAAACCATTACATTCCATTATTGATATAAAAATATCAAGTTGGAATAATTCATCCTCTTTTACAGGTGTCTGAAATCTGGCTACGAAATGATTATACGGCCTTTCGGGAGTTCAGATTAATAGCCACTTACAAGAGTAAGCAGCGGGTACAGAATCTCAGTGCAAATAATTTCTCTTTTCTTCTATTTTCCTCCTGGGAAGTCTCTGTTCGGTGAATGTTACGGGAACGGTACTTCTCCGCTTGCAACATGTAAATGGAAATTAAAGACGCAAATCGCACGTGACTATTGGCAGAAGGTGCACCTGTATTCAAAGGGAGAAACTTGTTTAAAGGGTAACTGCCTAAAAAGGATAGGAGTGTTTGTAAAAGAAAGAAGGGGTATCTACCCGAAGACGCAAACTAACCTACTGAAAAAAAAACAAAAAAAACGCTTTCAATTCAACCACTTATAAAAATATATCTCACGCATACTCTCACTTATCCTTCTCCCTTTGTCTCTCTTTCTATCACTTTCTCCACACCCACCCACACACACACACCCACCCACATACACACACACACAGAGAAATAATAAGAAATCCAAAGCTTTTACATAAATCCTTACATGTTATTGCATGGAAGTCTGAATATCGGATATTGGTGATTAACTTTATAATATAACAATTATATATAACTTCGTGGCAGAGAATTTCACAGTTAAGTGGGATTCTGTTTGATTTAATGCACGTCAATATTTTCTCGAAAATTATATCTTCTCATTGTATTATCGGCAGCGGAAAGAAAGCAATGTCTAAAGAATTAATGGATTTCTATCTTTTTAATTCGGCTCATATTTATTAGATCAAACGGTATTTTTACTTTATACTGATATCTGACGAGAAGATCCGTTTATTAAAAAAAAGAGTTTATTTGGTCTACGTGCCCAAATATAAAGAATGAAATGTGCACATATATAAACTGATCCTTGCTTGACCGCGAAGCTCTCCGTAGTCAACTTGTCAAAATACGCCAAATCAGAGAGTGGTTTCTTCCGCAAAGGGAGGCGAAGGCTCGTTTTCTGCCGGAGGACCCATATTCTTCAAAAGGTACGCATGTTTCTATCATGCCGGATGATAATTTTTTTTATTAAGTCTTCGTGAGAGCACAGGGCAGTAGACGAAATAAATAATTTTCGAAATAAAACTGGTATCCACTAATAATAACGTGTGCGTAACGTTAAAAACATGTCTGATTGAAAAGATAAAATCCATTAATTCTTTATACACACACACACACATATATATATATATATATATATATATATATATATATATATATATATATATATACGAGAGAGAGAGAGAGAGAGAGAGATTTGAACAAAATAAACATCATTATACCGTTAGGATCCTTTCGATTAAAGCTTTTTCAAAAGGTATTCGTTCATGTACAAAGACAATCAAGACACATTGATAATCTCCAAGAAATCACATGTTGGTTTTCGACTGTGAAGAATTCTTAAAAGTTTTGTTTTATTGTCCATTGCTGTGTAGACGCAGGTTGTTTCGACTTTCGATGTGTAGCAGTAACTTGTAAATTTGCATGATGGTCATTCGATTGTCCTTGCAGGGAGACAGGCACATTTTGGCCCTCAATTAACCGTAATGGACGTATAAAATGCTCTTTCTGTCTCCATAGGCTCGGCTGTTGGAATTTGCTATACAAAGCCTCTTTGATTGAGCATTATGTAGAATAGAAAAGAAAGTGCCCTCATACTCGGCGGTTTATTATCCAACAAATGTTGCCAAATAGACGAGTCGTGAAGTGCTTGAGTATTTTTTTAATACAGTTATGAATACTCGGACGCAAATACACAGTATTGTATAATAAAACAAAACATTTAAGAATTATTCACAGTTGAAAAACACAGTGTGATTTCTTGGAGATTATTAATGTATCTTGATTGTGTTTGTATATTAACAACGAATAACTATTTTTAAAAAGCGTTCGTTGAAAGGATTCTAAAGCTATAAAAAATATTAGGTTGATTTTGTTCCAATCTATGTTTTATTTTTGTGGGCACAATTTCTTGTTCAAATATATATATATATATATATATATATATATATATATATATATATATATATATATATATATATATATATATATATATATATATATATAATATATATAGTGGGGTTGACAAGAAAATTGCCCAAATCGTGCAACAGTGTTGGATAATTGCCTAGCCCACAATATGTTTAATATACAGGGTGTTTCAAAAAGAATACGCCAAAATCATTATGCTTTTTTTTCAGGTCTATATCATTGTAGTGGACTGAATCAGTGCTTATTTGATAGAATAGTTATCAAAGTTTGATTGGCTGTCAGTTTCATCGCTGTCGTTAGTATAACTTCCGCTGCAGCTGAATTGTTGGATGATCACTCAAAATGGCGACTCCTCAGCAGAAGGTGTTTTGCGTCCTTGAGTTCGCGAAAACAAACGCCATTGTCACGGTGCAGCGTGCTTTCAGATCAGAACTCGTTATTGATCCGCCCCATCGTGAGAGCATTCGACGGTGGGTTAGACATTTTAAAGAGAGTGGGTGCCTGTGCGAAGGAAAGAGTCCTGGAAGACCACGTGTTACAGAGTAGAAAGTGGAGAGCATTCATGATGCATTTGAGAGCAGCAGACGTAAGTCCATACGTCGAGCAAGTCTTCAGCTTGCCATCACTCATATCACTGTCTGACGTGTGTTAAAGAGACGATTACACATGAAACCATACAAACTAAGCCTCGTCCAAGCACTTACTAATGATGACAAGGTGATGCGGAGGACATTCTGTGAGTCAATTCTGGAGATGGAGGAAGGTGATGAAACTCTCTTTTCACGTTTAGTCTTTAGCGAGGAAGCGAATTTACATTTGAGAGGCACAGTCAATCGTCACAAGGTGCACATTTGGGGAACAGAGCATTCACATGAAACTGTTGAGCATGCAAGAGATTCCCCATAAGTGAACGTTTTCTGTGCTGTGTTTCAAGACAAGGTCTATGGTCCCTTTTCCTTTGAAGGAAACACCGTTACAGGACAAACCTATCTCGAAATTCTCCAAAACTGGCTATTCACTTTACTGCATGCAAATTCGAATGACTTCATTTTTCAACAAGATGGAGCGCCACCCCATTGGCATCTCGGGGTTAGAGCTTATCTGAATGAAAACGTGCCTCACCGATGGATTCGGAGGAGAGGTGCTAAAGACCTTGCTCTCTGTGCTTGGCCTGCCAGATCTCCGGACCTCACTGTGTGTGACTTTTTCTTGTGGGGGTATGTTAAAGACCAAGTTTATGTTCCAGCACTTCCAGCAAGTATCGATGACTTGAAATATCGAATAACAGCTGCAATCAACATGATGGACCGTGACATGCTGAGGCGCGTTTGGGAGGAATTCTCATAACGGCTTGATGTTTTCCGCGCTGATGGTAGTGGCCACATTGAGCACTTATAAAACATGAAATGTAACTTGAATGTATATACAACACATGTCTTCATGCTAGAGGTTTGTAATTATTTTCATTTTTGACACATCACGTGATGATTTTGGCGTATTCTTTTTGAAACACCCTGTATATATAAAAAGACTGAACCAAATGGGTTTCTTAATTTTAGGCTAAGACGTTTAGCAATCTTGACACCATTTCTCTTGAGAATCGCTTTTCTTTTTCTCAGCTAGAAAGATTAAAATCATTTTTGCCAGACCAAATCTGTCTTTCTAACTAAAAAAAGGTTAGAGGCTAAAGAACATTCAAGCCTTCAGTAAGGTTACCAACATTGATACACTGGCTTTCATCTTCAAGGTTCATCAAGAGAATTGTGAATAAGTTTTAAAGAAGAGGGATCAGTAGAGACAAAACCTGGATTAGGAGGTGACAAGTGCAACAGGGATCATCCTTTCAACTTAGAGCTAAATACATTCTTATTATACAAAGTAGAGTCCAATAGGATTCTAAAAACCGCGAAGTGTTCAAAGCTTAATCTGACTATTGGTTAATTTTGGTATTACACGATTTGTAATTTTTTGTTGTTAGAACATATATATATGTATGTATGTATGTACGTACGTACATATATATATATATATATATATATATATATATATATATATATATATATATATATATATATACGAATGTTGATACCCACTGAGGATTGGACGGAATTATTTCAGTGAATCCATCTACAAATGTTGAATGTAACATCAATCAGCTAATTGAAACATGTATATATATATATATATATATATATATATATATATATATATATATATATATATATATATATATGCAAAACTTTGGCTTAAAACAATTTTGCAGAAAAGTATGTTTGTCAAGATCAGTAAAAATTATCCAGAGTGTATATATATATATATATATATATGTATATATATATATATATATATATATATATATATATATATATATATATATATATATATATGCGTGTGTGTTTGTGTGTGTGGGTGTAAATTGTTTTCTTACGCATACAAATACGTACATAAGAAATACTTCTCTTTATTTTCCCGTCCATACTATAAGTAATTTCTCAATATTTTCACTTCTTAGATGTATTCCCTGTTTAGTAATTG
>OZ010605.1:9096526-9104026 GCA_963932145.1 Acanthosepion lycidas
TTTCGGTATCATATATATTGTCATCAACACACATACACATACCCAATATACACATATATATATATATATATATATATATAGAGAGAGAGAGAGAGAGAGAGAGAGGGAGAGAGAGAGATACACCTAGTGAGCCAGACAAACCTAACTAGGTTTCGCCTAAACGGATCGTCAGGGAAAGTACGTCTAACGAGGCAAAGAGAAACGCATATTTATAGGCGATAGCTAAAATTATACCACGTGACCAAAGAACCACAAACATATACACCTAAGTGGGTGGGGGATAAATATTTATTCAACAAAAATGGGGAGGGAGGGAAAAAAAACCAATAGTTCATATTTGTAGCTCTTTCTTTTTTTAAAACCGTTTTTTCCCTCGAGATTGATTTGATTATTGGCAAATCAAATATTCGAGGGTTTTTCGAAACGAGTCTAGTTATCTATATTTGTATATATATATATATATATATATATATATATATATATATATATATATATATATATATATATATATATATATGTATGTGTGTGTGAGAGAGAGAGAGAGAGAGAGAGAGAGAGTGAGTGAGTGAGTGAGTGAGAGAGAGAGTGTGTTTGTGTAAAATTTTACCTGTATCCATGAAGAAAGAACATTCACTATACGTTATAATATGTTGGACCCTATTAAATAAACAAACAATAATCGCCCAAGACCTGAAACTAATCTGCAATACTGAATTATACAGACATCCTGTACAAGACTCGAGGGCTACTTATGTTATAATGATTACTTCTGAGAATGAGTGACGGTTGTAATATTAATGAAAATAATTTAAAAAAAATAATCATTGATATTTAACTTGACGAATTTAGCTTACATTTCAATACAAGTTGGAATATATTCCTAAACGTGTCAGTTCTTATTAAAAAAAAAAAAAAAAAGTGAAAAAAATTAATTTTCTGAGATTCAAATTTCTCATTACCTTTGAAATACACGGGAAATGAAGGCAATTCAACACCGTAGATGTAGCTTGGCGTGTCCTAGAATAAATGATCTAAACTACTGGACTAAAGCATGTATCTAAATTTAATATTTACCAATGAAATCGTGCAATAGGCTTGTCATTGTTGTGATTTGTAAGAAAATAAACCAGAACGATAATTTAGCTTTCCCCCCACAAAATCTCGTAACTTATTTTGAACTCGAATATAAGACAATTAATTCCCAACTAACTGGTAGAAATAAATCAGGCCACACCTTTGATGTAAAACAAATGTTACATTCATTAAAAATGAAGCAAAATTTACAGAGAAAATATTTGAAACAATATTAGTAGATCGCTTTGTTAAGAAACGGTACTATAATGGAAATCGGCTGGGATTGAGGAATTCTTATATTCACTTACATGGAAATGCCCTTATCCATACCTTCCTCCCCCCATAAATATGTGCACTCATGATTCCGGATGGAATGCGTAATTCAAGATGCCGAAATACGTCTATCTATAATCCATAATAAAATCATTGCAAATCTACCACCTTGGACCATAAAAATACCTGAAATAAATCTAAAACTCTGCAAATGTCATAAAACAAATGCACAACAACTTATATTGCGAGAGGAAAAAGCAAATATCAAAATCAATTATTCCAGACACATATTCATGTTAACGGATGGATCAAAATAGAAATATGCATCAGAGTGTTACAAGAAAACACAAATGAAACACCTTTAAAAAGAAACTTCACTTTTCAATTTCAGAGATTTCTGCAATAGACGTCGCTCTCGACTTAACTTTATAAGCAAAAAAGAAAATATCTTTTCTGTTAATTCAACCCAAAATATTAATTCATCCCAAAATAAAAATAAAAAAATTATATTTACTAAAATTCACACCAAATTCTTCCAGAATAATGGCCTTCCATTGAACACCGGTTGGGTTGACTTTTGCAATAGCCCCACATGTGGGTGATTCGGGTGCGCTATATCTATGTGTGGGGTTAAGTCAAAAAGCAGGTTGTTTTTTTTGTTTTTTTTTTGTTTTTTTTTGAAATGGTAAAAATATCATTATAATATCTAGAATATCGTCCACTCTTACGAAATTTGAATAAATTCCTAATTTTTGGTAATTCATTTTTTGTGAGGCAAGCTAAATTAATTTTGATTTAAAATTTATAACTTCAAAAGAGCTAAAATTTAATAAAAAAACAAGCATTTTGATTTATATTTTCTTGGGGTGAATTAATATTTGCGATGAGTAACTTTATATCATTTGGGGGTGAATTAAAAGAAAAGATTCACAATACACTGGGGTTGACTAAGTGATCAAACAACAAACAAATGCTTGTTATTCTCACTTATAGCGAATGAAAACCTCAAATAATAATGTTATATATGCATTTGGGGCATAGAGTCAGAATCTGCAATTTAAAATTAGCAATTCATCGATAAGTGATAGTTATTTTTATATTTTGAATAGTGGAGAAAGTGTTTGTACAGTATCAATTTTTGCATTATAATACGGTAGATTTTGGTTGTACTTCAAAGTAGAAGATTCTAAACCGTTCTGGAATATTCTCAGTAACTCTATTGCAACATTCAGTTCAAAATTGGATCATTCTGCAGTCACTGTTCATTGATAACGGTTCTAATAATACTAGACGTAAGGAAATGACTTGTGTTCAAAACGAGCTCATTATTAAGCTATGGAACAATGGAAACATTTACAGAAATATCTCCAGTGACACGAACATACTTTTTTCAACAATTGGTTCATTTACTGCAAGATTTAAAAGATATAATACTGTTGAGAACAAAGTCAGACCCAGTGCTCCCAGGAACATCTCTCCCAGATTACGAAGAATGTTAATGCGACAGGTACAAAACAGCCCAATGGCCATCAGACAAGATCTTCAGAATGATCTGAGTTTGTCAGGAGTTAACGTAACCACGCAAACGTTTAGTTATGAACTACGCTGAGACGGTATAAAGTCGCGCTCCCCGAGAAAGACACCACTCCTTCTCAAACGGCATAGAGATGCCAGGTTGAAATTTGCGATAGAGATAAGGAAAATTCTTATTGAGAAAGAGTTCTTTGAACGGATGAGAGTAAAATTGAGTTGTTCGGTCGCAGTTCCTTGAATCATGTATGGAGGAAAGACGGTGAATCATACGCACACAATAACAAAATACCAACTGTCAAATTTGATGGGGGAAGTATCATGGTTTGGGGCTGCATTTCGGTGCAAACTAGCAATTATAGACGGTAGAATTAATGTAGAAAAATAACCACAAATCCTAAGCGAAAATTTATCCCTTTCTGTAGAGAATGTTAGGCTTCCTCCTGATTGGATCTTCGAGCAAAACAATGATCCAAAACATACTGCTAAGAGTACGAAGAATTTACTTTCTAATAACAACGTTAACATCTTACAATGGCCCAGTCAGTCGCCGGATTTGAATCTAATAGAGAATTTATGGCGATTTTTGAAAAATAAGATCCGCGATACAGGTCCAACAAATACCAAAACCTGAAGAAAATTATTGAGGAAGAATGGGACAACATACCTTCTAACATATCCGAATCGTTAATTAAAGACTACAGGGAGAGATTGGTTGCTGTTGAACTTTGCTACAAAAATTAAATGGAGAAAACTTGTTTTGTTCTGCTGCGCGATATTTTTTAAACCCCTAAAAATTTAAATATTACTATATTTTCTTAACCATGGAATGTTATTTAGTCTTATAAGCATGCATTTTTAGTATGCAATCTGATACAGTATATATATTCCCGTTTTGTTAATCTAATATATTACAAATAAAAATATGAAATATTTTCATGTGTACGATCACTTATTCAACCCCACTCTATGTGCTATTCTCTTGCCCTTATAACAGCAATAAAATTAAAAATTGCTGGTTAAATTGCTATGCAGAATGGATTTATTATGCAACAGTAAAGAAGAAATGCTACGCTGGTTCCAAGTCAGATAGGAATTAGACGAATACATCAATCAACATAAGGCTCAATGTTGAACAATACGAAATCCCTGATCATAATTTCAAGATCTCTTATTCTGATCTAAAATTTAAAATAAAACTTTACATTCAGTAGAAATACTTTTGAGTTATTTTTACACCTTATCAATCGTTTTTAAAGTTATTTAAAGCCAGAACATCCTTTAGAATGTAAGAATTATTTAGGGCAAATAATTATATTCAGATACCATTTCCACTAATTAACCCATAGATATGGAGAGAAGATGTTGATCGATATATTTCACAAGACTATTTGCGCGTAAGGGAATATAGCGAACCCAATGAATTCAGGCTTACAGACCTGACGTTACTTAACTTCGTTGATCGTAAAAGTGAAAAGGGCAAACTTCAAACAAAAAATGAGGAAGGAAGCACATATATATATATATATATATATATATATATATATATATATATATATATATATATATATATAGAGCAAAATCCCAAATTATCTCATATGGGGGGTATAGATCTATTTAAACCAACGAGAATTACGTTGCACTTATTCAACACCGGTGTACAGATGTGTTCGTGTCGAAATTAGAAATTTAAAATTTAACACTGAGAGCAGTCGAAAAATTAAAATAGAATTCATCCATTTTCATCTTGCAGTCAGAGGAAATGCCCCATTCGGTGGTAAGGGTTGGGTTGAAGGTATTAGCCTTAAAAGGAAGAGGTTTTATAAAATTAACCCGATTATTGACGGTATGACTTTAAAGAGATGCAGGAATTTCTGAAGTCGTCTAAAGTCATATATATATATATATATATATATATATATATATATATATATATATATATATATATATATATATATATATATGTGTGTGTGTGTGTGTGTGTCTGTGTGTGTGGGTGGGTTTTACAGTAAAAGAAAAAACAAAAATTAACTTAACATAGTATAGTCAATTTCAAGCTGATCTATACGCGGCTATCATCAGCTCACAGAAGTGCCAATGATAGCCGTGTAAAGAAAGGCTTGAAATACTATCTTCCATGTTGATTTTTTTTTGTTTTTGCTGTAAAAAATACATATGCTCTGTTATAATAAATACATCAAGCTCTCTGTGTATCGGTTTTAATAATTAATATTACTAGGATCCACACGGATTCTATACCAATAGATCGATTACCTGTACTATATATATATATATATATATATATATATGTGTGTGTGTGTGTGTGTGTGTGTGTATATGTAATTATTTATTTAAAAATATGATTCCAACACGCTACATAAGAGTTCTCATGTTTCAAAACAAGAGCCGAAAACTTCAATATAATTATTTGAATTAAAGTAAGCTCTGTTCCTTCTTCAAGCGAAATTTTTTTTGGAATAACATATTTCTGAAATTTACGTGTTTTAATAGCTATTAAAAACTAAAAATGCTATTGAAAATCTATTTGATAGCGATTTAATAGCTATTAAAATCTAAAAATACTATTAAAACACGTAAATTTCAGAAATAAGTTATTCCAAAAAAAATTTCACTTGAAGATGGAACAGAGCTTACTTTAATTCAATTTAATTCAAATAATTATATTGAAGTTTTCGGCTCTTGTTTTGAAACATGAGAACTCTTATGTAGCGTGTTGGAATCATATTTTTAAATAAATAATTATATTTATGCTCTACTTTTGTATCGCGCACTATTTAAAAAAAATAATAACAAAAATACTAAAGAACTTTGGATTATTTACCTAAGCAGTTCTTTCCTATTTTCTATATATTTTCACACACACACACACACACACACACATATATATATATATATATATATATATATATATATATATATATATATATATATATATATATATATATAATATTAGTGGTAAATATACACATACATATATATTTGTATGAACAATAATTATTCCAATAGGATAGAATCCACGTAGAACTCAATGTCCAGAAAAGAGTAAGGATATAACAAAAAGGTTACGATTCCAATGAAATGAATTATAACCAGGGAATATTAGTGTTTAAGCCTTTTTATTATATATATATATATATATATATATATATATATATATATATATATATATATATATATATATATACACTAGACTAAAAATATACCATTTTATGATAGAAAATGATGCGGTAACAATATATTTAATTGCTTCGTTAATGATACATTTTAATTTGGATTTAAGCACAGAAAGGAGGTTCATACTTGACACATTCCGTGGAAATATGGAGTAATAGTAAAAAAAATTGTAGTCTTTTGGTTTTTCAAAATAATAAGCATATATTTTATTGATTAGTAATTAATAATAAGTAATTTTTGTCCGATTCGAAAACGAATTAATAGCACTAAATATGATTTACTGCCAGTATAATCTGACTAAAATATGAAAATAAATAATTTTCCAATATCAATAGGTATATTTTGCATTAAGAAAGACATTTATTTCCATAAAATATACATTCAATACTAAATTACTAATGGATAGCAAACAGGGTTAAAGAAGGTTTATTTTCTATCGGCTTTATTTTTATAGAAATTTTTTAAAAATATTCCAAATATAGTGTAGTTAATTGTATAATTATATGTTTTATTTATATTTAAATTTATTTAATAATTTTTAATTTCTATTATAAATGTTCATTATTGTTGAGGCAGATAATATTTGCAATATGCAAGTGTCTGCTAATATACGTGAATTGATATAAGAATGTTTCTAGAAAAAAATACCGAATTTCCTATTAAAAACAGAAAAAGTGCCCCTAGCTGAACCGCTTGTCAAATTTTATTTACGTTTGGTACTGCACTCGGCAGGGGTTCAAGGTACAATATGATCCTAAAGTGTGTTATTGTATAATTTATTAAGTTTAATATTGCCATGCATCGTTTCGGCTGGAAATCCTGAACACGCAGACATACATACAAGTTTAAGTTTTATTATTATATATTTGTTTTCAGAACACACGTAGTAAAGCAAATAAAAACAAGATCAATGGGAAATGTAAAATATAGAATTAAATAAAGTAAATTAATAGAAATTTCGTCTGTCTTGCGTAATTGATGGCTTCATAAAATTTCCCAATCTTCAAACAGTAAAGTGCATACGAACCCGCAAGCGCAAATGCACACGGGTACAAATATATGTTAATAGTAATATTAGACGTGTCCTTATAGGGAGACATTGACTGAGCAGTTTGTGTTGCTGTCGTTCTAAATTTATAAAATGTTTGGCTTAAAACAATTTTACAGAAAAGTATGTTTGTCAAGATCAGTAAAAATTATCCAGAATATATATATATATATATATATATATATATATATATATATATATATATATATATATATATATATCCAAGTATATGATTGGTGTATATGTAATGAATTCCAATAACCAACAATTACTATTCTTAAAAGTGTGCTCAATACAAAGTAGAGCAGATATAATTATTTATTTTTAAAGAAAAAAAAAAAAAAATTATAACATAAATATGTTATAAAATCACTACAAAA
>OZ010605.1:9106526-9109026 GCA_963932145.1 Acanthosepion lycidas
CTTCTTTAACCCTCTTTATTATTCATTGTTAATTTAGTATTCAAAGTATATTTTATGAAACAAATGTCTCTCTTAATGTAAAATGCAAAATATTGATATCGGAAAATTATTTATTTTCACTTCTTTGTCAGATTATACTGGCAGTAAATCATTTTTAGTGCTTTTTATTCGTTTTTGAATCGGACAAAAATTATTATTAATTACTAATTAATAAAATATATTCTTATTATTTTGAAAACGACCACAACGGTTTTAAAATATTCATTTCCATGCTTGGTCGGCTCAGGAGATTTTTGTGGTCTAGCATATGTGCTGATTCCTTGAGTTTACAAATTTTCCAATGGTTTTCTTTTTCTATGATCTCAACCTGTTCTCACAGAGAGCGGTGATCTCCCTTCTCTCTCCATATGGGGTCAGCCACGCCTGATTTTTTCAATTCCCCTCGTGTTACAGCTTTCTGGTGTTCTTGGATACAGATACTGATTAATTAAAATTTATACAAACAAAGCTCTTACGCCATTTGCTTCACTAATGCTTTATAGATAATATCGCAGTAAAACAATATTAAACTTGTCATCAGGCTATCAACACGTGAAAACATCTACATTTGTGTTAAAAACACAGCTAATGTCGGATAAAAAATGTATTTCTGCGATATTTTAAACTTAAAGTAAATAATTTTTGCTTCTAGTAAGAGTAATTATACTGTAAATCAGCTTATATTTCTCAAATAATGTTTCAGAAAAGGTTATTTTTATTTTCGGAAGATATATTAATAGAGAAGTACATTTCGATGAAAGCCCTTTTGTGTGCTAATAAAAGCAAAAGAAAAAATGTCCTTCCAGTCAATTTATTTTTTTTTTAAATACACCAAATTATTTTGATCATTGAATAAATGAGATTTAATCTATTAGCTTCAAATTTAAATTAAAATAAAGTAATTATTTACCGGCTACCCCACGAAGTAAGATGTGGCACAAGGCCTAGTTTTGAGGTGGTGTATCGGAGCCCATAGACTCGGGCAAAAATTCCCTATAGACCACGTAAAAACGGAGTCACTTGCCCGAGACGAGGGTCTGCAACTTCGGTATAGTTTCGTCAGTGGGATACCGTCTGACATGTGCCAGGTAAGTATAAGCTTCAAGTAAGATATTTCATTATAAAGAAATTTATTTTAAACTTTACGTATCCGACAAAAAAGTCGAATACGTAAAGTTTAAAATAAATTTCTTGATGGTCCTGATTTTTATCATTTTATTATAGTATTTTTTTCTATTTTGTCGGAAATAATGAAGAATAGACTTACATGAGTAGAGCGGCGATGACGACCGGGGAATACTAAGGCACGAATGCCTCATTCTGCTCCGTTTGAGTAACCTTCCACTTGGATTGGCGCAATAGGTGAGGGCAGAGATATGCTATAAAAATCCCTCCACGTCATAGTCGACACAGTTTTGTTCAAAAGTGAAACAAATTTCTATGATTGTCCCTCTTTGTTGTTACTGTGGTTATCTGACCCTAGCGGAGAGGATCGCAAAGGTAGAACGTTTTCTTTCGTAGCCATGTCATTTACCAACTATTTCTAAGTTGGTGCTTTCAGTCGAATTCATTTTCGACAATTTAAAATTACGTCGGATTCTCCTCCAAATATTACATTGGCCCGCACACACATAGACTGGCAGACACCTTTTCAGCTCTCCAGGAACCATCGTAGTTATTATATATTGATATATTTATAGTAAAGACAATTTAGAAAACTTCTATTTTCACATGTTTTATTTTAAAAGAATTGCATTAGTCAGACAAAACGTGATTAAAGTTAAGCAAATGTATGTTCGAATTTTTTTCAGTGACTTTATAGAAATCTATATATAACTAATTCTACTGACTTTATTTATTCATTAATTTATTCATTATGTTATTCACCTATTTTTAGGTTTAAGTGTCACATAGAATTTGAGTACTTATTTATTAAGAGCGGGCAGCAAACAGAAATACCTCGGTTGCATATTTTTCGTAGAGCACTTATACTTATAGATGAATCTTAAGATACACTGTTTATACAAAAAGGTGTGTGTGTCTGTGTGTGAAACCTGTCTGCAAAAAAAATGAGTTATTTTCATATGATTAAGAGTACGTGAGTACGAAATTTAAATCAATATTTTTCTGTTATGTATTAATATTTAGCTTAAAGAATGAATTATATATATATATAATCTTTCCAATGATATCTATACTCTGATTTTACCGCATAGTACTGAAATGTATAGACACAGGACTACTGATTATTAATCCATTAAGTTGATATCTATATATATTAATTAGTTTTGATGGGTATACCCATAACACTGAGTACACTATGCGTACTGATGTCTGCGAGGTTTTTGTAACACAGTTATCGCCAAGGAAGGGGGCAATCTGCGAGAGGAGTTCAAATTCTGGCCTTGTCTGTTCCCTGTCCATAAGAATATGTAAATATATGTTATTATCAGGGCATGAT
>OZ010605.1:9116526-9149026 GCA_963932145.1 Acanthosepion lycidas
CAGTTAATGATTTGCAAGTTTTACTTGATATTTTGTTTCATTCTTATTGGCATATGGTCTTCAGATCAGGCATTTTTGTTGGAGCTTTCAATTGGAAGTGAATTTTCAAATAACACCACATATTCTCGATTCGGTTTAAATCCGGGGACTGACTTGGTCATTTCAAGATATTTACATTATTTTCAACAAGTCATTTCTTTGTAGATATTGCAGTGTGCTTAGAATCATTATCTTGTTGAATGATCCAATCAGGAGGATGTTCAAGATTTACAACCGAAATTATTAACTTTGATTCCAATATATTTTGATATGCTGCGGCATTCGTTCTATGATCTATTACTGATATGCTGCCTGTTTCTGTTTCAGAAAAAAAAATAATAACAATAAAAAAAATACTTCCACAAACCATTGATGTTGTCACCATAAAATTTCCTTTTTGGAACTGTGTTCTTTCATTTGAATGCGTCGCCATCACTTGTCCATACATAATTTCTAGAATTACGTCCTAATAACTCTATTTTGATTCCGTCTGACTATAATATTAGTTCCCTACAGGATTTTCCTTATCCATATGTTCACGGGCGAATTTCAACATGACATTTCTGTGTCTTTTAAATAGGAGTGAAGTTTTCATAAAGGAGCGTAATTTTAGATTGTTCCTATGAATTACACTTCTTATTGACACAGATTCCTGATGAAAGCAAATCACCGTGCAACTCTTAACGAGTAACCATTGGATTTTGTTTAACTTGACCTATTAATTTCCTCGAAGATCTTGTAATCTTACGTGGAGCACCAGTTCTTTGGTTTTCAACAGTTTTGAGTTTGTATACCTTTCAATTAATGAACTAATGGTAGTAAAGAGAATATTCAAGTTCTCTGAGATTTTCCTGTAACTTTTACCTTCTTTCCATATCATAACAGTTAGTTCTTTTTGCGAATTTCTCAATTATTTGCCTCTTGCTATGATGAAAATCCTCTTGCACGAATATCAATTACAGTATATTATGTTTGTAATTTGTAGGTTAAAATAACTACGGATACCATGATTGAAACATTTTAGAATATTCGATTTGAATAATCTGGAGTATTAAAGCTATTTAAAAGTTTTAAAATCTGAAATATGCCTTGTAAAAATAATCTTTTCTCCCATTACAATTGATTTATTTCTATTACATTATTTACATTATTCGGACTATTTTCCTCATTGTTTATTACAACGTTTCGGCCGTTATATGCTCCGGCCTTCTTCAGATGTCTGGAATGTCGAACTGAGCCCTTTATTTCGCTCACTGGGGTAGACTGTTCTAGTTACAAGGACACATGGCACAGTAGATAAAGGCGTTAGTTAGATCCAGTGAAAGGATCCAAAGAGTGTGAGTTCGATACCCGGCAAAGGCAGTGGAGAACTTTCAGAGGGAAATTAACAGGAGATAACTGATAACTGACATCCATTAAACATGGCACGTGGAACTAGAACAGTCAACCACAGTGAGCGAAATAAATGGTTCAGTTCGACATTCCAACCACCGGAAGAAGGCCGGAGCGGACACCGGCCGAAACGTTGTAATAAATATCGCGAAAAAGATGAGGACAATAGATAATACCTCATCGCAGAAGTATATATATAGTTATTTTTATTAAATCAGTTTTGTTTTTGTTTTATATGCATATTTTGTTATTATGCATCTGTGTACAGTTAATTATATGAAAAATAGGTTTATTAGTTGGAAATACCAAAAAATAAAAAATTGTATATGTACGAATATTTGTTTTCCCCCACTGTATATTTCTAAAGAATTAATGTTTTATTGTTTTAATCTGATATATTTTACTACTTCAAACGTTATTTTTAATGTATACGCGTTTCCTTATCATTATTCTAAGAACTCCCATGACCGGGTGTCGTCATAGGATGGATGGGCCTGATTAACTCCCTCTATATTTCTCGATTGCGTTTCCAATGTTCGAATTTCTTTGAATGATTCTCCGGTCTATTCACTGCCGTTACCATCTCATTTTTCGCGCCATACTTTGCTGTCATTATTACTTTGTCCGATGGCAATAGAAAGATTGTTGGTTCGTCTGGCGTGTCCATACAATTTCAGGTCACAGATAATAAAAGAAACAGAATCCGTGGAGAGCGATCATATCCTATTTCCTGAAGGGACATAGCATTAAAAAGTCAAAGAATGCAGAATGAAGGCACTCACATCGATATAAGCAAAATGCTTTTTAGGCCTGTGTTGATGAATGCGGTGAGAAATTCAGTTTTTCATGTCCCTATAAAGAATTACTTAAAACGTACCTTCCAAGTTACCGAGCGTATAAAATATGCTTTAGTGTTCCCCTTGCATTCGTTTGGAAGCGTTTCTTTATGAAAGTGAAAAAAAAATGTTTTGAAAAGCAGTTCGTGTCAATACATTCATGTGTCTATTTAAAAAAAAAAAATCTCTTTTTACTCCTAGAATAGATTGCGTAATCTCTAGGCGCCAAAATGTTGGCGCACATTTACAGGTCTTGTCAGATTCCTCAGTATATGTTTCCTGTTGGCATTCTTTACTTGTTTCTTGAAAGACGTAAAAAATCTAGTCCGTTTTCTTTGTCGTTCAACGCTGCCTCATAATCTGTGTTGTGTCAGTAGACATTATGGCTTTCTTAAAGACGCAACGACTTTTACGATTCTGGCTGTTACAAACACCGGACATAAAAGTCTACGCACAAAAGGGGGAAAAAAAGCGAGCCTTGAAAAACACCGGTTTCATGTTACTAAACTAAAGGGGGCGATTTTTATGCAGAAACCTATATAGGCAATGATATCTATGCATGTCAGTGTTTGTAAATTTGTGTGGATTTTTTTTTCTTCCTTTTGTGAGGGTGGATGTAGTTTGCTATTTCATTTACAGGTCGTGGGAGATCCTATGTGGTGGAAGGGCTGCACGCAATTTTATGTGATTCTTTATAAAAGAATTTATATCTTTATATATATTCGCTTTTGCTCTTTGAAAAGATCTCTTGATATACACGTATGGTTAGTATACTAGTTTTACAAGATCATTCACTGGTGTAGTTAGTCTTAATCAATCCAGAATTCCGCATTTTTATAGACCAACTATGGTAAACTCAGTAAATTTCAACGTATTTTCTTTCACTAGAAGACAATACAAAATGAAAAATTAAAAAGAGGATAAATCTTTATAAGATATTCCTCTTTAGCGTCACACTGAAGGGTAGAGAATTTCAAGCAGGTCATTGGCTACATCTAATCGTAGAATACTGAGATTTGCTTATATTCCAGATCACACTCCTCCCCGTGTTCCGTTTAGCATTAGATTTGCGGTTCCCTCTAAAGTCTCTTTCATTCTATTTTACTTCTAATAGCCCCTTGCGTCTTAGTGGAATTATCGAAATGCTTGTGGTAAACTGATTAAGAAAATCATCCCATTAGTAAGGCAATAAATCTGTTAATAGGATAGGTGGTACTGCTTATAAGAGAATATGAGCAAAGAAAACATTATCAAGGAGAGAGAAGAAGAAGAAGAAAATTAGGAAGATATTATATTGCATTTATATTTTTGAAGATCCAAGTTTGCTGGAAAGCAAGAAGTCGGAAGAGACTTTCACAAATGAGATGTGTGAGAGAAAAAAATGCTTTAGCATAGAACTTACGATTACCATACGCCATTCTATCTGTAATAAGATAAGGCCTTGCCGCGAATCAAGTACTACGCTTACATTCATAATGTCTAGATACTAATCTGATTACTAATAATGTTAGTGAAACATGTTAGTGTGTTTTTTTTGTGCGCTTACGTCGCTACCGAATGTGACGCAAGGCCAGTTTAAACGTGAGCTTAACGGCCTCTTCCAATGGATTATAGGTTTATAGCGTCACCGTGCTAGTTTTAGCTGCTACGGCTATTGTAGATTTTTCTTTTTTACCAAGTGGAGTTACTAACCAGTTGGACTGGGTTTCAGTTCTTCCAGACCGGTTATAAATCAAAGCTAGATAGCTCACTCTACCCTGTGATTAAACTCTACAATGAAGAGAAGAGAGGGTATTTTGAATGAAATGAAGAGGCCCGAATTGGACAATTTACACGACAATCTTTTCTAGATGATAACCACTACGCTATGTCTATATATACATTAAATATGGTAAACATCGTTATTTTTCATTTTATAAAAAAGTAATTAAATTTAATGACAAATATAATATTTAATTTCATATGAATTAGAATAAATAATGATAATAAAACATAATTGTGATCATTCGTTTCTAGTGCACAAGCTGTTATGACACTCACAGTCGGCTGTATACGTATACAGCGGGATCGCTATATCCACAGCTTTGTTTCACAGGCCGTGATCGAATTCAACTAAGAATAACCATAAATGCTTTTTCTCTGGTTGGTAAGTAGAAAACATTACGATTTATTATTAATCGGCAATGTCTTCTTTCCGTTTCATGAAGGTGAACCCCTGCTAACTTAAGGTCAATGAAAAAGGACCCTTACACTCACTCTCTGACCGACTCAGTGACTGCTGACTTACTCACTGTTGGTCCTTTCCTCACTGAATGTTGAATTACTCACTAAATAACTTATTAGGATACTGGCTGGAGGAACCACCACAAATATCTGTCCACTTGTGTTGCGTTAAAGGGGACTACCCATGCAGTTTTGGGGTGGTCTGTTTTTCAAAGGACTCTTTTTGTATTATCTAAAATCACTATTGAAATTGTATGTTTGCCAATTCAATCATTCCGCCTCACATGCTATCCTCTTCCGCCGCCCCTATGCGGCGCGCCGAACCGTCATGGAACCACTGCTTTATATGGATTGCAATTCAGGGCTCCCGAGCTCCCTCTAACCGAAATATTTTAACAATATTCCAAAAAATAATAATGTATCGAAATATTAAATTTTCGTTATTCCTTATTTGATGTTTTAAAAAGCGTCAAATTGGCTGTTATTAGAGACGCTTTCCCCGCACACACAAACACACACACATAAAAGGAAGCTAATTATTTTTCAAAGTTTATATGGAAATTGATAGGTTAATATTTTTATGTATCTTTTGGCAGTGAATTAGGAAGAATGCGTCAAAATACGCTAAGACAATACGGAAATACACTGCTTTATTTTTAAGTCACATACTTTGTTGACGTTTGTTTGGGCCCCGGTGACAATTTTCGGGTATAAGGCTTCAGAAAGTCTACTGGCACCCAGGTTAAACCAAACCTCAAGTGAAACTCATACATATGATCTCTCGATAAGAAACTGGAAAAATATCTGATTCCTTGTGCCGCTACAGACAATGTATAACACTCCTTACTATTCTCTTAATTTACAAGAGAAAAATCAGATGAATATAATGATTTTTTTAATAATATTTGGGATAGAACTGACCCATCCTGTTTCTAGCCTTGAAAGATTACAAAAGCGACTACGAGGCCGTATAGGTGAGTATTGTATTTCACCTTACAATTAATTCCCTACAGGCGAAAACTTTCACCTCGTAATTTCTACAGTAAATGTAACTATATCCTTTAGTTCAACCTGCTCATAACATTACAGTTAAGAGGCTCTACGTTACATATACAGGGTGTAATCACCGTCATTTCCTTTGAGTTCTATAACAAAGTTCCTTTCTGATATTTTATTTCATAGAACTGTTACGTAGTGGAGTGGATGATTTCAGATCACTATCATGTCAACCTCATCACATAGGGTGAAGTGTTATCTATCTTCTACGTGTTTCGCATCACCGGAATCTCTGGTTGTCTTCTCTAATAATTTTACTGCATTGTGAAAAATCTGGAGACAATGCGTTTCCGTCTATACATGCTCAGCCATATTTCAAGATCTCTCTCCTCGTAATTAATTTTTTTTTGATGTTTCGCTCGTCAATGTTTCAGCCCAAGAACACATGGTTCAGTGGATAAAAGTAATCCAGAGACTTTTTTTCAAAGAGTTGTGAGTTAAAACCTGTCCACGACAGAGGTAAAGGAAACTTTGAGAGTTGAGATACTAAAGGGGAATAACTGAAAATGAGATATCCAGAAGAGGAATGACACGAGGAACTAGAATAATCTACTCCAGTAGACGAAATAAACGGTTCGACATTTCAAAATATATCAGATAAAGAAGCCATGAGTATACAACGGCCGAAACGTTGTGAATATGTCCACAAATATGAAGACAACAGTCCGGACAATAAAAATAGTGTAAATATATAAATTGATTTTTACGGATTTCCAAAGAATTATTGGATTTATTTTATTTTATTTTTGATCCGACAAAATCAGATTCGAGAAAACTTCGTAAAGAAAATATGTTCTCAGGGAGAAATCGACCCTGTATGTCCCGTTGTGAGAGAAACCACAGTTTGAACCCACTTGCTACACTAGAAAACCTTACTCACAAACGATATATATATATATATATATATATATATATATATATATATATATATATATATATATATATATATATATATATATATATATATATATTCATTTTCTTGCAGTTGATATTTAGTTCGTTTTCACGCTTTTATCTACCAACGATCTCCGATGCCATGTATTTTACTTACAGTGTTTTTAATTGTTCTTCTCTTAAATAGAAACGTCTTAGTTTGCAGAATATTTTATTAATTTTTATTCAAAGTTAGATTAAATCCCAATAAACACACAAATTTGTTAAGTGTTTTAAATTAATGCATGTCTACCCGTTACCTGTCAGAATGCAATAAAAAGCAATGTTTATGCAAAAAAAGTTACTTAAAACAGTATTCTCTTAATATCGGTAAATGCAAATGCAGAACGATTATTAGCTCATTTCTAATGAATATTTTTCTGAGATAATCGATTGCCGACATTTTACAAGTGTGCATAAAAAATAGTATTGAACCTACAACCACAGAATGTTAATGAATCAGGTTTGATCCAAAATAAAAAATATTCTCGTAACTTCTTTCTACATTACAACTCATGGATATCACAAAACTTTTCAGCGTTTTGATTCTTACGCTTTTGTACGATTTCCGTTGAAAATGACTGACAAGGTATTGTGGTTGAATTTCATATATTATTCCCCTTTTCGTATGATTTTTGTTTTTTTAAATTGTCCAAATGTTTTCCAAGCGCTTTTGGCTATAACTTTAGCCATTATTATGGATTAATTTTATTTAGCTTCTTACTGAATATAGTCAGTTTTTTATGTAATAGAGAAATCATCAATCGCATGTAAAAAAAAATAAAATAAAAAGCCAACGCTCAATAATATCATCTATGAACTACGCACACACGTACGCGCACATATATATATATATATATATATTAGGTTGGTGCAAAAATAACGACGTAATAATGTCGTTTTTTGACGTATTTTTTAACGTCAAAAACGACATTATTACGTCAGTATTTTTGCACCAACCTAATACATATGAAGAAATATACACTTATATATAGGTGCGCTATATTTATGGGATAAAGTGTTCAATATCAGAGATAGAGCTGGTGCAAATACAAAAAGTCAACAATTAGAGGCTACAGGCTGTTTCATGCTAGACTTCAATGTTCACTTATATATGTATGTGTGTGTGTGTGTGTGTGTTTGCATGTGTGTGAGTGCACGTATGTATATTATTTAACATATATGTATTTAAAATGAATTGCCATATACATGTATATTAGAAATGAATGATGCAACTGTATGAAGTTCATACCCAAGCCAAAAATGCTAATGTGTTTAAATCCCTTTAAGTTAATATATATATATATATATATATATATATATATATATATATATATATATATATATATATATATATATATATGTATGTATATATATATATGATTTGCTTTAACTGCTGTATGTCTCATCAGTGACATTAATCATACGTAATGCATATTACTTACATAACATCCGTTTATATCATTCCTCTTTATACATCTTGGGTGTTCTCCCATAAGAAAGTTGGGTCAGCCATCGGCATAGGTCACAGGATGTTTTGACTGACCATCTGTGCCGACCGGATATTTCGCCCCATTCCACGTCACTCAAATTAGAATAAAATATTAATTTTTAACTTTGTCATGTGTGGGTGTGGAAGAACTTTTGAATAAATGTGATTTATTTATCCACTTCTTATGTTTCAGCAAAGAAGATGCAAGACACGTTACAGTTAGAATTTAAATAATCTTTGATATTATTTAATTCGTCAAATGAAAAAAAAAAATGATTCATTGAAACTTAATTTGATTATACGTTTCGTCTTTCTAGGCGTCATCAGATCCAAAAACCAAGGAAATTAATGTGTGTGTATTTGTGTGTATGCTACAAGGATGAATCATATTTCTTTTACCGAAACCGGTGTTTCTCGAGTGAAAAAAAAAAAGTTAATTTTAAAAAAACGCCGTTAATATTAATTATTTATCTTTTCTTTATAATTCTCAGTTCATGAGAAAAGTTAGTATATTTTTCACAGCTTTTTTTTTTTTGTATCGAAATAGAGGTAAATCGTCATTTCTTTTTCAGAATGTCTCGAAATTAATAGATGCATATCGCCTTTTCTTTCTGTCCATTCTTTTCTTTAATTGCAAGAAACGCTGACCTAGAAAGGTGAAACGCTTAATCAAATCTAGTTTCAATGAAACGGTGTTTTTCATTTGTCAAATTTCTTAAAAACATTGTTAGGACGCTATATCCGATTTAAAACACATATAATACAAGATATTAAATTTTAGTGAGTATGATGTGTTTGTCATTTTATATAATAAAAAAAATGTGTTATTTGTCATTTATGTAATCTGTTTGTGACCATAAGTATATCAGCGAAGTTTGAAAAAACCCGTTTCTCTTGACACTGGTATTAATTTACATTCCCGAGGTAATTTGTTGTGTTTTAAAAAAATTATATTTCAAATTTGAATAAAATATAAACGTATGGAACTGGATTTATACATGATTTTTTTTTCTCGAGAATTGATAACAAAAAATCAAACATTATATATTTATTAGATTTATTATTTACAAGAATATTTTCATAATTTACACTATTTATATTCGGAAAATTGTCCCCATCTTTTTTCTTGTAATCACGACAGTTCGGCCGTTGGGAACTCCGACCATACTCAGGTGTACATCTATACGACGAATTCTGAACTGAAACCGTCATTTAATCTACAGGGGAGGCACTCTTCTCGTTTCATTGCTCATTGTGATAACAACAACGATGAGGACAATAGTCCGAATATAAATAGTGTAAATAATGATAACCCTTCATCCCAGAAATTCAGAGGAAATACATTTAGATTTACATTCTAAACACTTTTGGGAATCTTTTTTGAGAAAGTCGTTAGTGGTCTAGATTTTACGCTATTTAACTTCTATTCCTAATTTGTGCAATTAAAATCGGGGTGGCCCTTGGCTATCAACAAAATATCTTTATAACCATAAGTCAATAAAAAAGTATCCGCAAAAACAAAAAAAACAAAAAATGATAACCGAAAACGAGAAAGTTATTTCCGTATAATTCCTAGTCACATAGCATTGTTTTTTAAAAAAAAAAACGAAAAACAAATACTCACTTTACCACAAACAAGGCGGGAATGCCACTAGTACACAGAGAGATGCAGTTAGTGAAAGTGAGAAAAAAGACTGAGTATAGGGAGGATAAAGAAAAGCATAAAAAATGAACGGGATAGAAGATGGCAATTTTCGTTGTATTTAAACTTTTGAAGATTATATTTATCAGATATAAAGGGAAGGAAATTCCACAGGTGGAAAGTACGAGAAAAGAAATTGTTGGAGTAGAATTGGCGGTTGTATTTAACTATTTCAACAGTAGACCTTTGGAAACTAGATGCACATCTAGTAGCAGCTTAAATTCATGTAATCGAGACACAAGAGAAAAACGTTTGTCAGAGCAGTTGCCATGAAAATATTTATAGAAAAACAGAGAGAAAAAACAAAACAAAAAAAAAACAAAAAAAAAACACGCCATACAGGTAAGAAAGTGATTGGAGTCGAAATGCCAAGTCAGGATCGATTAGGTAACAGATACTTATTTGGATTTTGTCAAAAAATTCGAGATGAATAGAAAAACTATCAGACAAGTTATGGCAGGATTATTCAATGCCCCGACGAATGGTAGATTGTAAATGTGAAAAATAAACTCTAACGAGAAAAAAATCCTGCTAAGAAACAATCTAAAATTCCTTGCAGTAGATGTAGCAATTGATGCAGCGGTTTCATTTTAAGTCAGTTTTAAAGGTAATAAAACCCAAACATATTCTATTCGACATTTTTTCCAAGAGAATGACAACAATAATGTAAAACACTTTTCATTTATAAGATTTATTATTTACAAGAATAATTTTACATTAAGAATTTATACAATAATGGGTATTAATTCTAAAAAAAAGGTAGAGTTCTAGAGTTTTGTCACCAAACTAATATTTTGATTGGTCATTCTAGCTTTTGTAACAACGTTTTCCCCTCGCGAAGGATCGTTAATTTGAAACTTTTAAAACCATTTATTTTACATTCAACGTCATCACTTGATATGACACCGGGGTTGTTGAAACAAGATGGCTATTTTTGTAGTGATTTTATAACATATTTATGTTATGATTTTTTAAAAAAAAAATAATTATATATAAGTATATGTATGTGTATGTGTATGTGTGTGTGTGTGTGTGTATATATATATATATATATATATATATATATATATATATATATATATATATAAGTGAAGGTCAACATTTAACACTCGTTAGGAGGCCATTTGTGTGTATATAGGTAAGGGAGATAACTATTAACCCTAACCAGGAACATCATTAAGGTTGTAGCGATCTGGGAGACATCAAGTTAGGAGTCGATTCGACAGGGCAGAAGTTTCCGGCAATGCGAGGGATTTACTATGTATGTAGCATGCCGTGTTCTTACCATGAAGGTTTGCCTTGGCGGGACCAGAGAATAAGTTTCGTGTAAGCACTTTCCATGGAAGTAGAGAGGCTTGCCAAATCTCGCTTGTGGGAGAGAAGTTGAAGGGTGGAGAATAATTTCTCCCTCATATGGTCTAGGAGACAATTTTGAACTCTATCGAGCCTGTAGCGTAAGGGCTTGGACTCTCCTTTACAAATATGACAGCAGTATATATATATATATATATATATATATATATATATATATATATATATATATATATATATATACACACACTTAGAGGTGACAGTCTGTTTCATGCTAGACGCAATCGTCAGCCAAATTGTCGCAATTGTATTACAGACAAATTATCCATGCCATAAAATGTTTAATATCTAAAACCATACTATAGTAAGAGTATCTTTTTCCAAGTTTTTAGGTGAGACGTTTAACAATGTTGATACCATTTGTCGTAAGCATCACTGAACAACTTATTTAGCTCGAAATAGAACAAATTGTTTTTTGTCAACTATACTGTCATCTCAACTAAAAAGGTCATTCAGGCTCTCAGTAATGGTATCAACATTCATACCCTGGCCATGTTTCATGTTCAAATTTCTATTTAAGAACCATGAAGAGATCGGTGAAAAAAATTTGAAAAAAAGGGAACCGCTCTAAGGAAAACTGCATCAGAAGTTTTCAAGAGGTAGCATCCTTTCAACTTAGAGATAAAGTGATCAATTACAAAAATCCAGACGTTGGACATGTGAGAGAGAAGTTTAACCTACATACAGCATTCCAAAGAGTAGTGAAAGAAGACTTGAAAATGAAATTGTACTTAGAAATTGTGAGGCATCTTGCTAATCCAGGAGAGAAAGTTAGAAGGCTAGAGAGAGCGAAGATCATCTTGCATGAGTTGGAAAATGATCCTGGAATAACACACACACACACAGACACACACACATACACGCGTGCACACACACATATGTGTGTGTTCGTGTGTGTGTACGTGTTTGAACTTTTTTCAGTCCCTCATGAGCTTCCAATCATCGATGCTTAATTAATGATGGACTTTTTCTTTTAGTTTATGATCAATTCCATCAAGACTTTTCTTTAAAGAATATATTACTTCCAACAGTATTATAAATACCTCGGAGAATTCCAGTAAGATAGCTTTAATCATTTCTAAGACACATCGGTTCAAATCTTAATCTAACAATTGTACAATTTTGCAGTTACACGGTTTGGACAATTTTGCGGTTACACCATATCTCTCTCTCTCTCTCTCTCTATATATATATATATATATATTTAGTCGTTGTTCCCTGTATTTTAATTATTCCATTGAGCTTATGTTTGAGATGAACTGAAACTGTTTAATTGTCTTAATTATTTCCGTTTTTTTTTTTTTTTTTGGCGTCTTGCCATTTATTGTGGCATTATTTTCCTCTGTCCAATTACAACTTTTTTTTCTATGTCTGCTTTTGTAGCACTAATAAAAAAAATGTCCCTCCAATAGGTTATTTATGTCGTTCCTGTTTGTTTAAATATAGTTCGATAATGTTTTTATAGCTATGTTGTTGTTGCTACTATAAACATTTGTCTTATGCCTAATCGTCTAGATTTAACATGAATCTCAATTCTAAATTTCAGAAGGGTATTAAAATATACGCTCACAGCCTATTATCTACGCGGAATGTGGAATTAATGTAGCGAGTTTAAATACCAGCCAAGTTCATTGGAATCAGTTTCTCACGAATACCCTTCGAATGTTACGAATGTATATTTCCTTTCCTATTCTATGGGATAAATATCTGGGCAAATTAATCTCTCTAGCCTTTTTTTTAGCAACTCCTCTATAGAAAGGAATAAAAGTGGATCCGAAATCAGTTGAGCGTGGGGCTGGTAACTCCACACATTACAACTGTCATGCTACAGAATCGCATAGCTATACGTATTACGTTGAAGCTGGATAACTTCCACGTGATGTAATAGTTTGTCTCGCTAATTGCGACCTCATAACGAGTTCGATCTTTACTCGGTGCTTCATACTTTCGGCCTAGTGCAATACCTAAGATATGCTAAGAAAATTACTATATTATGCTAAAGGCTGCGGTCTTACACTTGACATTATTTTAATGTATATTATGGTCTATCATATCACATTAAAAAAATAATAAACAATAACTTAAGGAGTCATGTATTCCGTCATCTGTAATAATTTATCTCGAGTAATAAATAGCAGAAACTTCAAGGAATTTAAATAAAAATGATATGAGCACGAAAGCATCTTTTACAAAACAATACAATAAAAGAATTGCCATCATTTCGCATGTATAATACGTATTTTCCTAAAACAAACAAAATCTGGGGTGCGTATTATGCACAGTTACAAAATCTTTAAAAAATTGCCTTAAAATAAAATAAAACTAAATTAGAATATAATTTTATGCTTGAAACCATTTTTTTTCAGTAAGAGAAGGAAACACTGGCCGTAATATAATTGACGAGGTACAATTTATAGGGTTTTATTAGCCAACAAGGTGTGTGTATTATGCATGAGTAGAAGCTTTTCTCACACTTTCGGCATAATTTTAGTTGTACCTTGTATGAATGACGGCGCATTATTACGGTATATATATATATATATATATATATATATATATATATGGTTGGTGCAAAAAATAATGACGTAATAATGTCGTTTTTGACCTTAAAAAATACGTCGAAAAACGACATCATTACGTCATTATTTTTGCACCATCCTAATAATTGTAATTCCCAATGTATAATACGCATTTTTTCTAAAAAAAATAATATGCAACATCAGGGGTGCATAATATGCACAGCTACAAAAATCTTTAAAAAATTGCCATAAAATAAAATAAGAACTATTATAAAACCAAATTAGAATAATTAGACCATTTTTTAAATAAGAGTAGGAAACGCGGGGCGAAAAGATATTGGTGAGGTACAATTTATAAGGTTTGATTACCAAACAAGGGTTGCGTATTATGCAAGAATAGAAGTATTTCCCACACATGCAACACAATTTTAAGGTTGCGTATTATGGATGAAGTTGTATTTACATGGGGAATTATGGTAGAGTCTCACAGTAATGAGTTTGACGTTAATTTTGATTAGAAAATCATGGCTTAGTTAAAAGAGAAACTACTTTGCTAAAACCAAAATGCATACAAATTGCTTTAATCTGTAGAACATCAACAGTTAATTTACATCCAAGTTCTTACATTTAACTTTCAAAAATGAAAAAAGAAACTAAATAGAGACTAAAATCCCAAAACCTATATGCCCCGCCTAAAAGATTTAAATTGAAATTTAAAACGATCAGCGTCTCCTTTCCTTTTTGTGCATGCGCAATCCAGACAACGTAAATATTATTATAGTCCGATTAAATCCTAAAAAACGAAACGGCCCAGGCGAAATCTTTTTCAACTTTGTGATTTTTTTCTATAAAATCTTCCTGTAAGCGTTCTGAAAGCAAAGGAAAGTAGTTGTCGCAGGTTACTTCCACAACACAAAGAAAAATCACTGTAAGTACAGACTCGAATATCGGGGGGCAGAAAGAAAACTATTCGCCGGTACTATATCAAATCACAATGTGTGTAACCAGTCATGAAAATAACTAACAAGACTCTCTCACTAAGGGAGTGGGGGAAAAGGGATAAAATATTATACGGACCTGGGAAAATATAAAGCTGACCCAGTCGAGATGAAAAATGGGGGCCAAACAAACTGGGGAGGTTAGGAATCTCAACTTGAATCATAACCAAAGAGCAGTCGGGATACAGGCCAGGAACAACACTTACTCACATTAACTAGGTACACTGAAGCTTGTCTAACCAAACCAAGGGGAGAGTTCCACAGGAAGCCACCCCGATGTGCCATAGGTTGACCTAGAAGAGAAAATCAAGGCTAGCCCCGTTCACACGAACCAAGCTCGCCTCTTTTACCCACCTTTCGCTAAAGACTGTCGATGCTCAAAGAAACGGATTAGATCCTTATAAGAAAGACGTTTGCCTTGCAAGACTTCCTCCTTTCGCGTCGTCCAAATCACCATTCGAGCCGTGGTTATCAGCGTCAGAAATACCATCCGTTTCACCCCGGAATACGGGCGCCACACATTGTCAAACGCGTATGCGCGATCAATGAGTACGAGCTGTTCGGGAGCGAGACGAGCCGTCAGATCGCCGACATGGTCCCATAAGAGGCGGACCCAGGGGCCATGGTAGAAAGCGTGCGAAGCCGTTTCCTTTAAGCCAAGGCCACACCGTTCACAGTCTGGCAAATCCTCCAAACCCCATATGAAAGCCTTGTCGTTGAGAGGCAGATGATTCCGAGCCAATCGCCAGCTAAGCGAAAGCTCAGGGTTACTGAGGTAATCCGCCGCTGGCGCCAAAGACCAGTAGGAGCGATACTCCTCCGACAAGCTGAGCGTATATCGTAGGATATCCTTCGCGGGCCCCTCCACTAATCCACGATAAAAGATCTTCCTAGGCCGTGAAAGGTCACTGGACCGAGGAACGGCCCTCAAGGCAGACAGACACTCGCGAAGGAAAACCGGTTGATCGCAGGGTTTACGACGGCGCTCAACCCGCGAGATAGAGGTGGAGCTCTGATGGTAAGGCCAGGGAACGCGTCCCTAACAATCCCCTCCAGAATTGAATCTCCTCCAGTCAATGCGCGGCGTAGGAAAGCCAACCTAGTGGCATGGATGTGACTCATCAGGTGCGACATTCCCAGCCCCCCATGACACAGATGTTTAGTGTCGACACGATTCACGCGTCCCCTCCATAAAATGAACGATAGCGATCGCTCGAGCACCTTCCTGTCGGTCTTAGAGAGAGGAAGTACGGACAATTGATAAAGAATCAGGAACGGCGGTTCCACGTGGGGCCGGACTGCACGCCTCATCCCTCAGCCGGACAAAGCCTAAAGGAGAGGCGACAGCGGACAACCCTGACGAACCGACCTAGAGAGAACAAAAGCGTCAGACAACCTTCCGTTCACCTGTACCAAAGCACTGGGGGAGCCATACAGGAGGCTAATCCAGCGGCAGAAGTTGGGTGCGAATCCAGCAGCCTGCAGGACAGTGGCAAGTTAGCGATGGTCGACCATATCAAATGCCTTGGACTGATCGAAATTGATCAGCGCGGCTTCTTCGTCGTCTTTTACACCCTCTATGATCATGAGGATCAGATGCAGGTTGCTCTGAATTGTTCGGCCATTCACAGAACAAGTCTGCTCAGGACCAAACAGAGACTCGGCAACTGACTGCAAACGCCCCTGCAGGATCTTGGCCAAAATCTTTAACTCTCTGTTTAGCAGAATTATGGGCCTGTAATCATCTAGTTTTCCCCCACCATCCTTGACTATTTTCAACAGAGTGATCACGCCTCTGGCAATCCGGCTGGGGATTGACCCCGACCGAAACCAGTTGTTGAATACTACAATTAGAATCGGAACAAAGATGTGCGACAGCATCAAGTACAATTCATAGGGCGAACCATCCAGACCGGGCGACTTGCCTCTGCCGACCTTCTTAAATACCGCGTAGATTTCGCCCTCCGTGATCTCTCCCTCGTAGCTAGCCGCCTCAGACGGCGAAAGCCGAGGAAAGTCAGCCAAATAGCGGCGAAACTCCTCCTCACAGAGACCTGGCTCCTTAGTAAACCGGCTCTCGAAATGCCGCCGAAACGCCTCGCACATGTCGTCAGTGGCCTAAAGAGTACGCCCCTCCGAGGATTTGACTTCACGAATGTAACGATCTCCACCTAGACGGACCGCTTCCTTGCGCAGATCTGCGCCCATATTCACCGCTTCGGAAGACATCTTGCTTAACTTATGTCTAATTACCTCGCCCATGAAACGCTCGCTATTCGAACGATCCAGGGCCTCCAGTGGCAATTCTGTATTTTATTTCATTTCAAGCTTCCTTCAAAGATATATTGGGAATGAAATACTATTGTCGTAAAAACATTTTGATATGTAGACTTAATCTTGAAACATTTCTCTCTAATATTGCAGTGTGACTTTACGAAAAAAAAACAACTTTTTCTTTCTCATAATGAAACTGTTGACACTTCAATGGGGTATAATGATTGGCCAGCTTGTTTCTTTGATCCAATTGCAACTGAATAGCGAGCTTGATCCTTACATACTTTCGACCTTGTGGCACATCCAAGCTACAGTTAGAAAATCACTTTTGGATACTTTGACGCGATGTAATGTTCAGCAAGTTTTGTTTAGTCACATCAGTTACGAAGGAAGATTGAGTTCTTTTTACACTGGGGTCCCAATAATTTCAGCCTTTTTGTCTAAGCTACACTGATACATTCAATTTCGGGACTTTGACGTGGTGTAAGGGTTAACAAGTTTATCTCACTTGATCAATTACGACTAAGGGAGTTCAGTCACTTTCGGCCTTGTACCACATCCCAGCTACGCGTAGAAAATCATTTCTACACTTTGATGTGTTGTAATGGTTGGCAAGCTTGTCTCGATAATAAATTACGACTGAATAGTGATTTCCATCATCATTGGGTGTCCCATACTTTCGGCATTGTGTAGTATCTAAGATACGATTAAAGAATCATTTGTTGGGACTTTCGACATAGTGTAACAATTAGCAAGTATGTCTCACTAAATCAGTTGCGAATGGATACTGGGCACGATCCTCGTTGGGTGAAACATACTTACGACATTATGACTCATCTAAGCAATGCTTAGAAAATTACCATAAAAGAGCTGATTTTGCCTGATTGGAAATAAAGCTGAACAATTACACCAAATGCAGCAAACAAACAGTGTTTATTTTTTACCTGAATGTTTAAAATAATGTTTAACTTCCTCAGAGGTGAACCAACAAATGCAAATAATGCAAAAAAAAAAATAAAATAAAATAAAAGATACATGAAAGAAATCGTTATGATAAGAATTGGGGAAAATTTTTGAAAGCAGGAAAATATTGAATGATTACAGGTGAACATAGCTGAAAGAGAGACTCAAAGAATCTAATAAATAGGTACAATGTGATCTTGCCGCAAATGATACTACTTTCTTGACTTTTATCTCAAATGATTCGAACAGTTGACATGTGCCTCTTCTTTCTTAGTGATTTAAGGCAAGCTAAAGTAAAGATCTGCCCATCATCATGTCTTTAATTATCTTGTCTAAGCTTAATATATTGGTCAGGTACCTCATGTGTTGACGCCATGTGCATCTCTGCTCATTAGCAGGAGTTTTGTTTGAAGTGGTTTCATGTTTAAATCTGAATATAAGTTAAGGAAGACGTCTTGACATTTAGATGTATATTCTTGGGAAAACCCTCAATCGAAGACCGTCTGGACATTTATTATTATTATTATTATTATTATTATTATTATTATTGAGGAGAAATTTGAAAAATGTTGTTGAAGATCATTTCAGAGAGGAAGTATTTAATGATTAAAGAGAAACCAGGCAGATGAAATAAATCGTTATTATCAGAATCGTGGACAGTTTTATTTATTTATTATTATTTTTTTTATTTTTTATTTTTTTTTTTTGGTGGGGATAAGAAGATATCACCAGGCGAAAAGAGTAGAAAGAATGTGAAAATGTGGGAAAGAGAAAATGTAAAAAATAAAGATAAAATATTTTAAAAAAATAACAAGATTGAGAGAGCAATTCAGCAGGCAAACGAGAGAGAGAGAGAGAGAGAGAGAGAGAGAGAGAGAGAGAGAGAGAGAGAGAGATAAAAGAGAGAGTAAGAGTAAAAATCGATGATGTCCAGTTCAATAACGCAGACACTTGAAAACGTCAACATGTTGTGGCTTCCAATGATTTCTTAATCGAAATTTGAAATGATTGAGTAATCTCATTTTTATGAGAAAAGAAATTTAACACGGATGTGTGATTGATCATTAGCCTCATTCTTTTACAATACACTTGGCCATGGATTAAATTAGAATAAATAACAACTACAAAAACAATAATAATAATAATAATAATAATAATAATAATAATAATAATAATAATCCCGTTAGAACTATTCAGAAAAAATGATCAGCTTGTATTAGGTTGCACGGTATTGGCAACCTCTGAATATAAAACTAGGCATAAGAGAAAAGGCCAAAATGTGCAATTTAAAATCTGCAACTTTTACAGAAAGGAAGCTACAAGAAACTTGTATGAACACCATCCAGACGCAATTACAGAGATAGGGCATCTAACAACTTTATGGGACTTAACAATACACACAGGCAGGACTATCAAGTCTAATCACTCAAACATCCTGATGAAAAATGTGTTTTCTTATAGGCATGGTAGTCCTTGAAGACTCTAATGTTTCTTTGAAGATCTTCAAAAACCTATCAAAATGCACTCAACTTGAAGTGGGAATATAAAAATGTTCACATTAGGGCATAAAACATTCCAGTTGTAGTTGGAGCCCTCGGTTTAAATAGATTCATTGAATAGACCCCGGTAGCCATGCCTTAATAAAATACAGTTACACGTCACAACTTATGAGGGATTTTGTCTGTATAAAATAAGTGTGGTCTTAGATTGTCTCTTTTTATTTTAATTTCTTTAAAAAATACGTAGTGAAAGTTTCATGATAATATTTCTATCCATAGCTCGCAGGTTGCGATCCGAATGAAATCAATATACAAGAGAAATCAAATGAAATAATAATACTGATAATAATACGGTTTGGTATCGAATAACGAGTTGAATTCACAAAACAGAATATCAAGTTGGCTGCACTTGTATTGTAATACAGTTTCAGTTGCGTAACTGGTCTATAGCAGACATTAAGGGAATGGAGGCCAAAACGAAAAAGCTTCTTACTTGCCATCGCATGCACCATCCCAAGGCTGATGTTGATCAGTTGTATGTGCCCAGATCCCAAGGAGTCAGAGCATTAGTTCATCTAGTGTTACAAAAATAGAACAATCGCCCTTCAAAGATACCTGGACACTACAGAAGACTGAATGATGGTCAGTATTAATGAACAGGAAAGAAACAGTATCCAGTAAGAAAAGATGCAAACAAATTACAAATTCAAAATTAAATTTTAGTAGATGAAGAAATGCGAGTAAGCACAATGCATTTGCAGTGGAAAAAATTAATAGAAAACAGAAGCAAATGAAGTGGACCAGATACAGAAACGATCCAAGATAAACATCTTCATGGTTAATAGTCTACTCGTTCCAAACAAGATGATGTAGACAAATACAGTAGCCATCAGTGGCTATGTATTGCTGGGTTAAACGCTGAAACCAAATGTTTTATTCTTGCTGCACAGGAATAATGTATGCTAGAAATTAACTAGCACACATACTGAAAATTATATTCACCAGAACGCTGATTATGTGATAAATATTCAGAAACAATAGGCCATCTTGTATCAGATTGCACACACTGAACATAAAACCTGGCATGTTAGTGTGGGCTAATATTTTCATTTGAAAATCTGCAAGTATTACTGTAAGGAAACTGCAAAATATTAGTGATTTAATGGAATATGCGTACACCTGTGTTCCCCCTCATTGGAGTGTGATTGGCTGGGGTCCGTCATAAATATCGACGGACGTGTAGGTGAGTCAGGGAAGAGCCTTAGTCTGAGACCTAAGTCTATAACGACACCCATTGACCTACGCCATTGATCTACACTTATTTACCTGCGATTACGCCGCGTACCAGTCGATTACTGCTACCGTATTCTACTTGGTTATATTAGCCAAAACGACTTACCTACTTCGTTCAAATATATTCTTTTTCCGGGACATATCAATTAGCATGAACACCACTAAGACCCGGTTACTGAGATAGGACGTGTTACAATTTTAAGCTTTTTTTTTTTTTACAAAACTCACTGGCAGAACAATCAAAGCTAATCGCCCATGCATCGTAATCAAAGGCCACAAAAATAAAATCTGACTTCTCATTGACATGACAGAACCTTCCAACTGTATGGTATCTTTGAAGATCTTCAAAAAACTATAAAAATACAAGACTATGTAAGGTGAAATCTCAAAAATGTGGCATATGAAGTCATCTATAATTCCAGTAGTAGTTGGAGCACTCTGATTGATGGAAATTGTTTCGATAAACACATTGAAATGATTCCTGGTTGTCCATGCCTAAAAGAAATTAAAAAAAAAATGTACTCAGAAGTACAGATCACATAATACGAAGAACTGTATCAATGTAAAATGTATGTTATGTTAGATTTTGTTTGTATTTTTTACATAAAGGATTAATGGAAAATGTCATGAAGACATTTCTGACCTTAGGTCTCTGGTTAGGAAATGTAACGCGTCGACAACAGAAATCAAAAAAAGAAATAATAATAATAATAATAATAATAATAATAATAATAATGGACAATTTTACTAAGAGTGTCCCAAGAAACATCAATATACAAGTTGCCCAGAAGATCGCTCTACTAGGAACATCCCATATACTGAAAAAAAAGTGCTATCAATTAAATGAGAATTCTTCCATAGGGCCTAACGACCATAGATTGAACCCGGCTCTCGAGGATACAAAGCAGGAAAATAACATACACTAATAATAATAATAATAATAATAATAATAATAATAATAATAATAATAATACACCGCTAGATACTGGCATGAATTAAAAAAGGAAAACGAAAAACAAAATGTTTAACTTTTCTTTTAAATGTTTTTCCCCAGTATGTCTCTTTAAAATATGTTTCACACAATTACTTTAAAGTAGTAAAATATAAAAAAAAAAGGTCTATGTTCATACAACGCTTGTCTTGGGGACAAACGGCTGTACTGGTAATCAAGGCAATAAAGTTAATGAAACGCAGCCAGCGTGAATGGAATGCAACTGAAACGTGAGTTCCAGGATAGGGAGCATGCGCATCTTGCAATTTTACATTAGTTGATTAATTGATAAGAGCAATTGAGTAAATAGTTTATTACAGATCTTATGGAACGCTGCTGTTATTTTGTTCATTTCCCGTGGTTGGGTGTTAGTAATTTGAATATTCAGTTATCTTCATGCGTAAAACGCACGACTTGATGAAGAACATCTAGAATTCAGGAAAAAAAAAACACAGAAGAAAGAAGAATCATAATATATGACATATAATCAGACATGTCAAATATACACACTGAATCGAAAATGAAGAAATACAGTTCTTCGTGAATACGAAATGCAATGGGATCATGAATTCCTGCAAAAACACTGATTTTTTCAGGTAAAATAAAAGATAGGGAATCTGCAGGAATGGTAATATCTTGACTGAGAACTGAAAACGACGGAAAAAAAAGAAAAAGAAAAAAAAATCTGAGGATCCCTGCTGTATTAGAGATTAAAAAAAGAAAAGAAACGAACATTCATTCAAGATATCAAATGGATCCAATAATCTAAGGATGAAGACAGGGTTTGGTTAGCGTAAACAAGAATATGATATTACATGATTCCACGAAAGAATAACAATGAAAGAAAAGATAGTTAAAAAAAATATATCTATTTTTAATCAATATACCCGAAGCAAGGCGATAATGCCACTAAGATGCAAGCGGATACTGAGAGTGAAAGAGAATGAGAAAAACTTAGAAGGAACTGGAAACTCAATCTTAAACAGAAAAAAGAATAAAACTCTATTCCTGTTCCAAGTATGGAAAAGCATGTTAAATATAGATTTTAATTTTATTATAGTTATCCCAATGCAAGTCCCAAGAGCTACTCAAGGTAGAAGATTGCTGAGTGAGGTTGCTGTAAGTGGGGAGTAAGTATGAAGTAAAGAGTGAATGAGGGCGTGTAGAATAGATATTGGTTGACAGACCACTTTTTTTTTTACTGTTAAATACAAGGCCCCACCGCGACTCAAATAGAGGGTCAAAGAGTGACATTTTTGTAAGGGAGGGGTAAAAAGTAAGTAAGAAATGCATATTATGAGGAGGAGTATATTTGATACCGGTTTCCCCTGGAAATTTTTTTTTTTACTCTTACTTCATCCAATACAATGCCTAAGAGCCACTCAAGTTAGAGGGTACCTGAGTGATATTGCTGTAAGGGAGTAGTAAGTATGAAGTGAGAAATGCATATTAGGCGGACGTGTTGGAGAGATATCGTTTTACTCTCAAATTGAAGATGGCAAGATTTTAGGGATTAGGAACATCCTCTTGGGAGTATGTTACACATAGTTACAGGTCTGGGAAAGGAGCTATCCGAATAGAACTTACTCCATATCAAAGTAACATGAAAGGAATGACGATGATTTACCACTGTGAACACAGCTCCTCGTTAGGATGGTATGAGCTGATGCGACTAAGATATACAGTGAAAGAATAGTTAGAGTCTAGCAAATTCTTCTGTGTGATAAACGTTAGAGGCTGATAAATCTTGTCGGGCATAAACGTGAAAAGTATGCCCATCGTTTTAGGTTGAAACTGAAGTTTTTCAACGAGATTTTTTCAATGGTTGGTGGCGGAAATTTGGAGGGATCAAGGCGACAATATTACAAATGGAACTAAAATAAAGAAAAAAATTCTGTAATAGTAGGTTGGCGCAAAAATAATGTCGTTTTCTCACATAGTAACATATGTGAGAAAACGACATTATTTTGCACCAAACTAATAGTAAAAAATACAGCCGTCAATGTGTCTCTAATACTCTTAGCAGTTACTCTTGTTACGACAATTTTATATGTGCTTTAATAACAAAAAAGAACGGTAAATTATCACTAATCATTAAAAATATTAAATGCCTAAATAAAAGAAATTGACTGATCAATATCTCTACATTGCGATTTTATAATAGAAAAGTCAATATTTTGTCAACTATTTATGCTCAACTCAGCCTACTTTATTCTGAATATCAAGTCCTGACAAAAAATAAAAACTGTCTTCTTTCAGTTTTTTAAATAAAGTGACCCCAATAAAGGAACACATCTACTATGACACAAGAGATTTACAACGTGAAATAATGTGAGGGAAATAAAAATATTTTAATGCGATAACAGTAAAAGAAAAGTAATTAAGAAGACAGAAGATAACGATTGCCATTGCATTTATATTTTTGAATATCAAAGCTGGCAGAGAAAACAAGGGTCAAGAATAGTTAGAGACAAGAAACTGCTATTAAAGAATCTACTGTTAGATTTAGCCAATTCAACTGTAATTTGACGAGATCTTGTTATCAAACTAGTATTACGCTTGAATTCATAAAATCTAGATATCATAAAGCAAAGTTCATCGGAACAATTACTAGGAAATTATTTACATTGAGTCAATAGCTTCGTCCACCGCAAGGAAAGTCGGCTCCCGGTGCCGCGGCAGGAAATTTTACTCACCGGAATCAATCCTTCAAATCTACAAATCAACCAATTGCCCTTGCATGGAGTATTGCTGCCATATATGGTCTGGAGCCCCTTCAGTTTGTCTCAAGGTCCTTGATAAAATCTAAAGACGGATATGCAAAGTAATTGGCCCTGATCTGACATCTCGCCTGCAGCCGCTCTCTCACAGACGTGCCGTTGCCTCCCTCTGTCTTTTTTTTTTACAAATACCTTCACGGTAACTGCTCTGATGAGATGCTTTCGCTGCTTCCCAGATTTCATGATTTAAAGAACTCAACTAGGTTGGATTTCTCGCTCTTACCCTTTCAATGACTAAACTGTTAAATGTATCCGTCTCTTCTTCTCCAATAGCTTCATATCTCGCACCTCTCGCCTGTGGGTCTCCCTTCTTTTTCCTATTTCTCTGATAGCTATAATTTCTCACTGTAATGTCAATCGACTGATCTATCCCCTATACTTCTCTTCATCTTTTCCTCTATCACTCCTCTTTGCTTTCATTCCAACTCCCTGTAACCCCTTGCATGATAGTGGCTTCCCGCTTTGTTTGGGGTGTAATTGCTTTAAAAAAAAGTACATGGAAACTACATTAGGGTTGTTTTTAAAGTGAATGAAGACGGGAGGCCATATCAGGAACAGTAATTGCTAATTGAGACATTCATTTTTTTAATCGCATATTAAGTCATGAATTATTTAATGGTAAAATTTTATTTTCTTGGGAGTTTTGAAGTAATAAAAATGTTATTCTACTTTTTAAATTGAATACACAGTCAACATTTATTGTATATACATGTTTGTGTGGACATAATTACAAAAAGCAGTGATATGTACGTTTTCTGTTGTACCTTTGTTGAAGATATATTTTTGAATACAGTTTGATTTCTTTAAGGAATTTCAAGATTTAATATTAATTAATATCCTAAAAGGATTATTCAAGTAAGGCTATTTGGTTTGTTGATTTTTGTTAACTGCATATCAATTCTATGGGTTATTTAATGCCGAAATCTTAATATTTTGAACTAAGTTTTATAGCTTCAACTACAGATAAAATATATATTGTCATTTTGTTAAAAAAAATGTTGGTAATTTTTTAAAAATTGTATTTTTATTATGTGTATCCTTAGTAATTTTTTTGTAAATTATATTGCTGTTATTTTTACGATAAAAATATATTTTTGTACTTTAACTGTGCTTGAGGTGGTTCATTATTTGTCCATATTTGGATCTTTAACAAGTGCTACTACCACAATTCGGGCGTGAACCTGGGAGCAGCAGCAAATTAAGAGATGGTCTCATGCTTCTCAAAACCTCCAATTAACTGATCAGACGCCTTGCTGCCCGATATAGTGTTACCCAAGACGAGGTGTCCATCGACTGACCCATCCTGTTTATATTAAAATGCAAAGTGGATGATACAGCTTCTACGTGTCGATTAACATGTCGACTTTCTATAATGACTAGCAGGATTGTCTCACTAGATAAACTACGACTAAACGTTCAATTCGATCTTCACAGTATGCCGCATTTCGGCCTTGTGCCACATCTATTTTTATCCTTTATATCGCTTACCAGTGAATGTTTATTTACATTCTTTCACAATTCCTGTTCTGCTAATCATTTATACAAACATGTTCGTTAGGTAGATTATTAACTGCTTTCATCTGTACATTTTGTTTTCGCTATGCCATATGAGTGCTAAATTTACCAATACCTCTTTCCTCATTATGTGCCCTAGAAAGTTCGAGGTTCTATTTCTGATTCTAAGTGTAAGTCTCCTTTTTAATTTCGTTTTCTCTAATACTTCGTCGTTGATCGTATTTTCAGTCTATTTTATGCTCATCAGCGCTCAAATCTGTTCTACACATGTGCGGAGATTGTGCAGCATTCATTGCCATATAGGCGAACCGATATTGCATATTAGTCCAGGACACTTTTCTTCATTTATAACAAAATTGTCTTCTTTCTTGATATTATGCTTAACTTTTGGAAAGAGTATTTCGCTTTTACAAGATGCCTTTGGATTTCGGTGTCGCCTTTTCTGTCCTCTTTCAAATTTCCTTGAGATTTATTGTTTTGTACTTACTTGAATTTGGCATCTCCAATTTATAATTCGCATGGTTAATGCTGTGTATTAAATAAAATGCTTCCGTTAAAAATTATTTGAAGATTACCAACTACAACCTAAATAATCCCGAATGGTAAAATGGCTGCAGATTTTTCAAGGTAATACAAAAGAAAGGATGACAAGACTAAACCAAACTGTTTTATTAAAATTCGGTGAATAAATGCGTTGATGCAGGGTGCAGCGAAATAACAATATTTTTAATTTATTAATTTTTATTGAATAAAAATTATGAAGGCTTAAGATCAACTATGGTTCGTGAATGCTTAAATGTTAATTTAGGACTAACGTGGTGGCTAGTTCGATGTTGTGCAATTGAGTGGCCATCATGAACCTCAGACCTACCAGAATTTTTCTCAAATGATGTAATGAATGATCTATACAACAATTCCGGAATAATAAAAAGTAACTTTCAGATAATCTTTTCTGAAATTAATGTAGAAATGCATTAAATGGTTTATAGAATTGTTGCTGATAGGGTTCCATGTTGTACTGAACATGAAGAGGATTATTTTGAATATCTTAAATATTTTGTTAATAAAAACAAATCATTTTGTTTTGATGTGACAATACGTATACATTTTCTCAAAGTATAGTAATTTATTTATATTCATTAAAAATTAAACTTAACAATGTATCACCGAGAATATAAATCTTTGAGAAATGTTGCAATATAAAATTTATAGGTAATAATACCTTCTCTATCATCGACACTTTATTCTGGTGTAAATTATTATAATGATAATATAACACTTATAATTTTCTTTCTGGAAACAACATATTCTTAAAACTACAAGTACTTTTGAAACCAAAATAAATCAGAAACTTAGTTGTAATCCAGTCAACGAGCAATCTGTTAATAAAGAATGAAGAATCATTCGTGATTTTGCACAAGGAACAGCAAACGCTGTCAGCAAGTCCCAAAATCAGGACTGCTTTGATCGAAACAATATTGAAATCAACAACATAATTGAAGCAAAACTGAATGCTTTTCTGACTCATAAATTCGACCGAAAATCGGCTCTCCAAATGATGCATTTTCAGAATCAAAAAGAGGATTCTGAAATAAAACTAAGAGAACTGCAGAACATTTAGTTTCAGAAAAAAGAATTCGAATGTCAAGACTATGTATATGCGCGTAATCTAAAGAAATATCTATACTGGAACGAAACGACTATTTGGACCAGTACGAACAGCAGCTGGATCCCTTCTAGCAGCGGATAATATAAACATTCAGAACGACTCACAAGGCATTCTCTTACGCTGGAAGAAATATTTTTTCCACATTTCTAAACTTGAATAAAACTGAGGACTTCATGAGAAATATTCCAAACCATTCTGCTCAACTATGTATGAATATGATGCCTACTTTTAAGAATTTAAGAAATCTATGATACATATTTAATTATTAGACATCTCCAAAGCCCAGCCACATCCATTTCGAACGGAGCAAATATGGAGGGTTAACCCTGTAAAGTCGCATTTTCACCCTAATTCTGAAAGAACTGAAGAGATGCACTCATAATAACGATCTTCGAAAAAGGTGAAAAGCCTGTTGTATCTATAGAAGTTATTAGTTTCGATTACTAGTCACTTATTAACCAGAACCATTGTAACTCGTTTCCAGAACATTGCCGCAAAGATACCACCAAAATCTCTCGTGGCACAATCGTTACGATTCTTCTGGGCAAAGCAAATCCAAGATAAGAGAACAACTTTTTTTTGTGAATAAGTTAAGACATTTGCTAGCGTTCTAATAGCTTCTATGTGAAAAGTTCTTCAGAAATGTCTATATCACAACCACTTTATCACTCTGGTTCAAACAAGCATGACAATATGTCTGGACGTGTCTTCCACAAAAACATGATGTCAGAAGAATTTCTCTTCAGGTGTGAAGAAAAAAAAGGATGCGACTTAGCATATGGCCTGGGTTCATAGCACCTGATAGGGTCCCAGCCTATGGGCAACGAGTGAACCCCCAAATAAATACAAACACTATGAAAATATAAAAAGACATATTTATAGTAAAGATTTCAGCAATAACATTTTATATATAAGAAAATGACCAACAAATCATATTTATAGCAAAATGACCCACTCTAAATATAATAAAATGATCAACAATACATATTTATCGTAAAATGACCAGCAATATATTTACACTAAAACTAACAATAATACATTTCTTACTAGAATTACCAAAACTTATTTTTACACTAAAAATACCAACAGTATATTTTATAGCAAAATTACCAAAAATACATTTTATATGTTGTTGAAGCCAAAATGTTCAAAATGTTTCGATTTCGGCATTAAATAACCACTAGAGGTTGACATGCCGATAAAAAAATCAACCAACCAAATCTAGTAACATTATTGTAGTTATCACCATGAAAACTTTGCAGCCGGTGTAACCGGGTGCCTTCCACTTACAAAACAATTAGAGTTTGCCGGCCACTACCACCCAGTCACAAACTTTGTCTTATGGCATCCGTTTGGATGTGTCTTCTCACAAAAATTGATTTTCACAGATAACATAGCCCGGTACTCAGTGTTAGACATTGGGGATCAGGTGACATCAATACAGGACCGATAATTGTACAAAGTAATTGTCAATGGAGTTCCGACCAACCATAGGTAGGTCGAAGGATGATGATGATGATGATGATGATGATGATGATGATGATGATGATGAAGGCCTTTTTACGTGTCTGTCGTAGATAGCTTTCAACAAATAATTTCAAACGGAATACTTTATTTAATCTACACCGTTAGATGTTTTACATTTTCATTTTCCATGCTAGAGTTGTTCAAAAAATAATATATTCAGTTTTCTGTCGAAAGGCAAGCAATGGCCTGAGGACAAATAAACTACATAAAACTAACACGCTAAATCTCCACTCGAAAGATCATGGGGAATGTAACACTATTCGCTCGTTGACTGAATGAAGTCTTCAGTTCATCATTCTTGGAATGGTAATTTTTCATCTCAAGTATTTTGAAAGGCATGAGAAAGAGAGGAAAGCAACGCGTTACATATATAAAGAACTTTCGGAAATCTGAATCAGAAACTGGATACGGAGAGATTAGAAAAAAAATTATAAAACTTTACAAATGTTAAAATGTTGTGGAGCCATGTTAACTCACGTTGAAAAAAAAGACGAATATTTCTGAAAAATAATGTTTTCTTAACTGGCCTCTCTCGTCTGAACGACTAATAGAGAGCAGTGTGAACGTAACATTATCTATGACCAGATTAGAAATCTTTATTTTCAAAGAGCCAACACAGGAATTAAGATGTCAAGATTTTCGGTATCATCTTTGAGGAATATTTTCTCAAATCGACTGTTAGGATATGCTGAACTTACTGCCTGATTATATTCCGTAGATAATGGTCTCCGTTGTTAATGTTCTTAACATCCTTTAGCTCTTCTCTCTGTTTACTTTTGTAACACAAACTTCTTCAAATATTTTCTTAGTGTTCATTCGGATATCTTGCATATATTCACCTTTTTTTCAAATGACAATTTACGAAATTCTAAAACGCAGTAAGTACAGGTTATTTTGAGACTGCTTATGATTTTTTTTTATTTCTTTTGTGACAACTGTTTTCACAATTTCGGATCTTCTGCTTCGATCAACAAGTAAATGTAAAAAGGTTCCACAAGCGAGATGTGCGAGAAAAAATACTAATTCGAATAGATCTTATGGTTAATTCTACATAATTCAACCGCCAATCGATGAGACCTTGATGTCAATGTCGCTTGGTTTCCTGTGATAGAGGTACCAAGAAGGAAATCTCATTAAACAATTGTCATGAAATTATTTATACAAAAGACAGAGGGAGGCCACATTAGGGCGGTGGGAAATTGACTGGAAGCAACGTGCCAGGTCAACACCGAGGATTTAGGCCAGGGCAGACGACATTACAAATATTTGCTTGGATTTCGTGGATAATTTCAAGATATTTTACAGAAGCATCACATGTGGTTGCAAAATTCAAAGTTTATGAGAAAAATGTGCAAGGGATGATCCCACATGAACTGAAGCTAATCTTTGCTAAATGCAATTAAGTTAAATTAGTATGACAAAAATTTATTGAAACGTCTTACTAAAATGCCTATGAACTCCTGCGTAGTTAATGACAATATTAGATGCTCCCTTACAATTAAATATATATCCGATTAGCATAAGTATAAAATAGATAGTGAAGACCAGCCTCAATACATTCCCCCTTTTCGGCCTGCTTACGATTTTTTTTTCTTTTGTGATATCTGTTTTCAGAATTTCATATCTTCTGCTTCGATCGACCAATAAAGTTAAATCGTTCCAGAAGCGATGTGTGAGAAAAGATACAATTAGAGGCAACGAGCCAGATCAAGACCGAGGTTTTAGGTCAGGGCAGACGACATTACAAATATTTGTTTGGATTTCGTCGAGAATTTTGAGATGTTTTACAGGAGCACCAAACCATGTCTGGCAGCAAAATTGTATACACGGATATACGCTAGATACAAAGTGAAAACCAAATTGCCCAGAAGCAGTTCTATCAGTTTATTCAATTAAATATATATCCGATTAGCATAAGTATAAGATAGATAGTGAAGACCAGCCTCAATACATTCCCCCTTTTTGGCCTGCTTACGATTTTTCTTTTCTTTTTTGATATCTGCTTTCACAGTATCATATCACACCAGGTCATATTAGCCGAAAATATGAGAACATAAGAGTTTAGCATCGGCCATGTTGATGGTAAGCGAAAAATAGTTCCGAAGTGGATTAAAATTCAAAAGCCATTTCTTGCTCCAAATGAATAGGGATCATTTTCAATATCACTTACAAATTTTAATTTACCAGATCTATTAGGCTTAATATTAACACAATAGTAGATAATTCTAACGTCAGCATGGATACCAAATTTGGAACTGATGGCACCGGAATGTTGTAAACGCTGAGAAGAAACAAGGTAAAACAGTTCTGGAAAAAAGAAACAGTCTTGGAGGAGACTCGCGTTAATACGATATGATATATAAGAGTGGCCTTTCCAAAAGTATTTTATTACGCAAAAAATGAAAAAGAAAACAATAACTACCAACTATAAAAAAACTTTAACTATAAAAATGTATTTAGTGTACACGGTTAGATTGGCGAGTCTCTGACGCTATACATTACAGAAGTGTCTACAGACTTTAATATGGAACTACATTTACATTGTCATGAAAAGCGCACGGGATGCAAGATATATACAGGCGCTATAAAATAAATCATAGAAAATATTTGTAAAAAGAGACGGATATTAAACATTTCAAATATTATTGGTTATGCTCCAGATATATCAAAATTATTAGAGCAGAAGAGGGAACTGAACAAAGAACAGGATACGCTAGAATCGTTTTGCCCTCAACCAAGAACTGCTATATAATCAAAACATCAAAGGAGTAAACTCGCGTCATATTCATAAATGGCCTCGTCGGATTAAGATATTCATATGAATGTGACACAGAGCACCAAACCCTATGAGGAATATCTAAATACTCAGATGTATGAAACCGCTTTCTAAGATCAAAGGTTAGAAAAGACTTTGAGGCATTTAGCAAAGATAACCCCTTCTTTCAACATTGTGGACTGGCGCTAATGAATCCCAAAGAACTGTCTCAAATAACAGAAACCACACCATCTCTTGAAGACTTTCAACAACAGCAACATCAATTAAAATGTCTAGTACATGTAACTCGTTGAGAAAATAATGACATATTCAAGAAGTTGACATTCCACACTACTTCATATAAAAGGTTAGTAAGGAAACCCCGGGCAATACTGGAGACACTGATAGAAGCAACTGGATTAGAAGAAGATTAATTTCGATAATAATTTTAAGAGAATGATTATGTAAATTTCAATCAAATATAGTACTCCTTTCCTTCTCAATGAATGCCAAATATTTCAATGTAAGGAAACACCTCATATTACCATTAGCTACGCAAGGGGTTCAGTTCGAAATATAAAACACCTGAAAAAGGCTGGATTGTACAACGGCCGAAACGACTTGAACACGTCGAAAAAGGATGAGGACAACAGTTAGAAACATGTAAAAAGTG
>OZ010605.1:9154026-9204026 GCA_963932145.1 Acanthosepion lycidas
ATATATTTTTAGTTATGCACACGCACGCACGCACACCCACACCCACCCACACACACACACACACACACACACATATATATATATATGTATGTATTCGACTCTCCCGTCGACTACAACGTATGAGGGTCAACCAGATCAGTTCCTTTGCACCAACATTCCGACACCAGCACATGAGATTTGATTATTGTGGTGAAGGTTTTGTGCAAAACCGTCGACACTTTTTGAAGTGCCATATACAGAGACCTGATGCACTACGTGCCACAAGGGCAAAAAACGACCCTTCGCAAGTTGTTAAATCAGAGTTGTCTTTCGCCTAGACTAGTTGCCATCCAAGGCTATAGAACCTAATCTGTCCTGCTATTTGCCAATACCTGGTAGGAGAAGAGCATTCATAACTTTATCAAGGATATTAGCACTTAAGTGAATGTAATATGTTCGGCTGGAATTCGAAATCAGGTCTCCCATTTCTGTGTGTGTGTGTATATGTGTATGTGTGTGTACACACGCACACAGATGAGGTCTGATAAAAAAACGTATCAAGGCTTTTGCGAAGATAACGGAGCTTAAGCAGGCAGAGTGAAGTCATATCGAATAGGTTTCGTAGGATTTCCAGTTCTCTAAGATTTGCCTCGCTGTATATGTTGAATAAGTCCACTGAGAAGAAACATCCTTGCCTAACGCCCCTTTCTATTTTTGTATATCTGCTGGATTCATTTTCTACCCGTATAGGGGCCTTTTGCTGTAATTATAGGTTCTTGATTATTGCACAATCTTTCAATAACTTATAGGTTAATATCAAAATCTAAATATTTTGAACACAATTTTATGCTTTGAACTATAAATATATTGAATACAATTGTATACTTCCAACAACAGAAAAAAATGTATTGTCAGTTATTTTGCTATAAAATGTATTGATGATGATTCTATCAAAAAACATATGGTTGGTATACAGCTTGGCATATATAAATTGCCGTCTAAATCACTCAAAAAATAAAATAACACATTAATGCCTCCAAAGTGCAACTGCTCTTCTTTACCCACCACAAATATCATTTCCTGCCTCCTATTAGAATGACTAATTCCCAACTCCTTGAGAGCACCTCGTGACGCCTGCTTGGTCTCATGCTGTCCACTGACATGAGGTGGAATAAATACATTGAATCAATAGCCTCATCTACCGCAAGGAAAGTTGGCTTTCTGTGTCTTGCCAGAAAGTTTTATTCATCTGAGTCCATCTTTCAAATCTATTAATCAACCATCCGTCCTTACATGGAATATTTCTGTCATATATGGTCTGGTGCTCCATCTGTACGTCTCAAGGTCCTTGACAAAATCCAGAGACGAATATGCAAAAGGATATGTCCTTATCTGGCATCTAGTCTACAATTGCTATCAAACAGACATGTTGTGGCCTCCCTCTGTCTCTTCTACAAATATTTTCACGGCAACTGTTCCAACGAGCTACTGTTTCTGGTTCCCAGACTTCATGAATTTAAACGTGCTACCAGGCTGGCATCTCGGCCACGGTATCACTCTTTCCTCGGTTAAATGTAAAGGTTTTTTCTTCTCAAACAGCTTCTTCTCCCGCACTTCTCGTTCCCCTTACTCGCTTCCCCGATGACTATAATCTTTCAATATTCATGTGTAATGTCAATCGACATCTGACATTCTGAGCTTGTTCCTCGTTCTCCTCTTTTTCCCTTTCCTCAAACACGCCCCTTTACTCTTGTTCCCAATCCTTTGTAATTACTTGCGTGCCAGTGGCACACCCGCCTTCTTGGGGTGCATTGCCTTAAAAAAAAAAAACTCATTTTAACGGATACGTTTACCAAAATTACACAAAATATCTTGAAATACTAAAGAGTAAATTTATCCAAGAAAATCGGCATTAGATTTAACCACGGCCTCCAGACGATTTCAGAATCTCCTGCAACTTTTCTGGACGGCTACCTTCTATAAGTTCGTGAATGCTTCTGTAACCCTTGCCTTCAGTTCATCTTTGGTGTTACAAGCATTTTTGTTGGTCTCGCTCGCTCAACTGCACCCTGCACATAATAATCGAGATTGTTGCTGTCTGGGGAGTTAGGTTGCTAGATGTAATGGGTGTCGTGGTGACAGAAATTGTTTGACACCTATGAATGTCAGACATATTGTCTTCCAGCAGCCGCTATCTTGACCCAGAGCAGAACTACCACCTCCTCAAATCACTTGATGTAGGTCTTCGTGTAGAGTCTCAGGCCCTGTGGGAAGATGAAAAGAGGCAGAGCGTTGCCATCACTAGGGATCACTCCAAACTAATTCGTAACGACCATTAGAATCATCCAAGTATTCCGAATCCTTTGCACAGATTGGCATCTACATACTATGAAATATTTCTATTACAGCTTCCGGAGCGAATGCCAAGGAGTATAGCATGCCGTTCCCAAAATTCTACAGGAGGAAACTGCGCCATGGTGCCCTTTTTCTCACAGGCGGTAATCAACTGACCCTACTATACTGTGCAGTCGATAACATCGAAAACAATCAACAGACATGCGCAAAATTAAAAAAATTAAATTGGCCATAATTTAACCATCGTACCTTGTATCTTTATATATACTGGTCTGTTCGTCATTTTGCATTATAATTGTTTGTATTGTTGTTAATTTTTTTTATATAAATATATCTTCTTGGTAATTTTAATAAAAATATTTTACTAACTTTATATATATATATATATATATATATATATATATATATATATCAACGACGAAATTATTAACTTTGACATGTTGGTAAAAAGTTGCAGCTTATTTCAAACTGGTTAGCTACTATCCTTAGATCTACGGTACTGTCCGTTATACAGTTAAAACAGTTTGGAACGACAGAGAATTTGTGAGCGAGAATTGCACGAAAAATGTGTCGCGATGTTAATATAAACCCAAGTGTTCTTTTGAAGGATATTGCCAACGGTTTGCATACGATGGTTGTCTGCGTAAGTACTCCCGCAATACAACTTTGTTTAAATAGAAATGGGTTGTATGGAATCCGACCAGGACGAACCCCACTTCACAATTCATGTCAAATTGTTGCCCGGTTTAAGTTTGCGAAAACGTTCTTGGACAAAGAAAATTGCTTTTGGGAACAAGTACTATGGAGTGATGGAAAAAAGGTGAACATTTTGGATGTAATGATGTACAGAAAATTTGGGGCAAGAAAGGTGATCGAGGCGGTTCGATGATGTTTTTGTATTGTTTTAGCTCAAGGAGGACTGGACAATTACTTTCAATACGTGCAAGAATGAAAGCTGCAGACTATATCAAAATTCGGGATGAAAATCTACAACTATCAACGCGAAATATTTATCTAAGTCGGCGATTAATTTCCAACAAAATAATGGTCACAAACATACGTCTAAGTCAGTGACTGCGTGGCATCAGAAAAAAATTAAAATTCTGCCAATGCGTTCAATGAGTCCTGACTTGAATCTTACTGAAAATCTATGGGAAGAATTGAAAGTTCGAATAAATCGTCGGTCTCCAAAATACCTTCACGAATTAGAACGTGTAAACATTGAAGAACATCTCACGAAAAAACTTTAGAACATGATTGCAGCAAGTTATAAAATTAGACACCAATCTATTTACTATTAATATTGTGAAAATTGTTTATTTTTTTTTATTTTTTATACTGTACGAATATTTTTTCATTTCCAGTTTTGCATAATTCGCCTGGCATATTTGTTGTATTTAACCTATTGTTTTAAAAATTGAGTTTACTTTTATTTTGTGTTTAATAACATACAAAGAAGCTGGAATCATACTGGCATTAGTTTCTGAGAAATGAATAAAAATATAAAAAATTGATGGGTGTACGAATAATTTTGTCGTTGACTGTATATAAAAATGTATTGCTGCTTTTTATTACTATAAAAACGTATTTTTTAGTTGCATAATCTTTGATTTTCATTTATGGTTTCAATATTTGCCAGTAGCTGGACCCTAACAGGTGCTACCGCCTCGGTTCACAGTTGAGTTGGCCGAGATCTACGTTAAATGTTATATATATATATATATATATATATATATATATATATATATATATATATATATAATCATTTCACCCCAGACAAAACAATAACGGCGCTAGACTGCATTGATTTACTGAATGTTAGAGAATATGGGAGGGGAAAAAAGTAATAGGGAGAGAAAACGATAAAGGAAATTGAATTATGACAGAAGAACGCAATTGATATTGCATTTAATTTTTTAAGAATCAAATGGTATTAAACCGGAAGAGATAGTTTCACAAGCGAGAAGTGCGAGAGAAGAATCTGTTAGGATAGAATTTACGGTTACATCTAGCTGTTTTCATTATCGGCAGATTAGTACTTCACTTGAATTAATAATGTCTCGGTAATATAACAGAATGTTCATCAGATTAATTATAATGAAAATTATTTATAGAAAATGCACAGAGAAGCTGTTAGGGATTTGTAAATAGACTGAAACCGAAATATCAGTTCAGGACCATTAAAATTGCAGATTGTTCGTAGCAATTTATCATGAATCTATAAATATATGGCAGGAGCATCAGACCAGATATGGCGGCAAAATTAAAAAACATGGAAGAATGGTTGACTTATACAATTAATTCTAGCGAGATAAACTGTGTAGTAGGAAACCGTAAACAAACATTCATCGCAGCAGACCTAGCAATAGATTCAATATAATCTTTCCACCTCATTTCAACGGAAAGCGTTGGCCGGAGATGGTGCAGCGTACAATTCTACTGGTGGTTATCATGAACCATACTGGCGGATATTTAGTAAATAGACGGATTTCAGTAGACATCCCTCTTTTTTACACAGTGTGAATGGATTTTTATCAGCTCGTGCATTGATGAATAGTCATAAAGAATATCAATTGTCTTTATTAAGATCCAGGAACTCACATGACAGGAGATATATATTTACACTCTTTATAAAACAGTGCTTCTCCAATGAATATAACGTTGATAAGGAATGATAAGAAAAACTAAATAATAAATTAAAATACATAAAGTCCTTATAAATTATTTGTCACGACGGTTAAATAACGATAAAGACACCCAACATTAGGGTTTTAATAACGCGTGTGATATATGATATATTTCCTTAAAAACGGTATATCTTGTGTGAAAAAGCGGAAACATTTATTCGTTTTTTTCCAAATTACTTCAATATTTCCAAACGAACATGAATATTAATAGAGTATAAGATTTTCTTTATTAAGATTCTTGAATGCACAGAACTGTAGACATATTCACACTATTTATAATACAGAGATGTCCACTCAAATATTTTTATCCAGTGGCTATATCATTTCAATTATAAGAAAAACGGCGAAATACTAAATTAAATGGATATACACTTATTATATATTTATGAGAGACTCTTGGACAAATATTTGTTGCGACGGTTACTTAAAGATAAAGCCAAGCAAAACCAGTATTTTAACAATGCGTTTAATATATGATATATTTCGATAAAGAGTATCTTGTGTTTAAAAGGAGAAATATTTATTCTTGTTTAAAATGATTTCAATATTTCCAAACGACCACGAATTTAAGAGTAATAGTAGATTAGCTAATTTCGAATTTCATTTGCGGCTGTTGCATTCACTTACGCACAAATACTCTTGGGAAAAGTATAACTCGATTCCTTCTTCCCTGCAACTATGTTTAATAGCATAACCGACTGGGTTCTATCGCCTTCATTGGTAACCAAAAGAAAAAGAAAAAAAAGGCGACCTACTGAGGGAATATCTTCTGTTTAATCAGTCATCAGGATCGAAAAAATCATGACAGCTTAGACTAGATCGGTAGTTAGGTCTCATAATGTCATTTCTTTAAATTGCCAATTTACAAATAAATTCTATGCTAATAGTTTCTTCTCAGGCATTTCTTTCTTGCGGAACTCTCTTCCTGTTTTCCTGTGAAATCTTCAAAGATTTAAATGCAGTGTCAATCTTGATTATCTGTCGCATTGAATTCTGTTTCATTCTTCTTTATGGTTCTTTGATTTTCAGTAACTACTGACATCCTAGTTTATTTTATTGCTTTGATTTGTTTTAAAATATTAAAAGTTGGTTCTTTCCTCTTGCCGCAAATTATCAATGTTTCTGTTCCTAATTCTTCCAGACTTTGTAACCGCTTGTGTTTTAGTGGTTTTACTGTCTTGCATGGGGTGATACCGATTAAAAAAAACAAAAACATTTACGTATATAACCGCATATAAAATCCGCCACATTCAGTGGGGAACTGACAAAACGGTATACAGGAAGATTTTTTCCCTTGGGCTGTTTTGTTGATAGCATATTATTTTCAATTTTAATGATCTTTTACAAATGTTATTTGTTTGTTGAGATATTAAACAATTTATTATATATATATATATATATATATATATATATATATATATATATATATATATATATATATATATCTTTGGGAACTCCCGCTTAAGTTTTCCTTATCGTCTGAAATCAATGGCGGCGCTGGTTACAAAATCACCTGTCACTAGGGATTCGGCGATCTGGGAAAATGGCATGATATTCCCTATTCGTTTTTTTCTGCATGTTTTTAAATTACAAGTGGCTCATATTTAGTCCTCTAGCGCTACATAGCAACGCCACACCGTTCCCACCTAATACATTTATTTTCGCGCAAATTTGAACGGCGACAGTGTTAATAAAAGTCGGAATATATGATAGATGTATTTAAACTTTAAGACAAAGTGATTCAAGTATCTAAACCCCAAAAGAAACGGGTGTGATTTTCATTACTTCCACATCCACTCGCAATATCAAAGCATTTAGAAGAAAGTCACTCTTTTATGTTAAGATTTAAATGTTTACTGATTCCTTAATTATCATCCAGCACCCACCAAAATGTACAAATGAAATAAAAAAAATACATATTTTTTTTAACTATTTTGATAATTTTGACATTTAGCTCCCAGCTATGGGTTAAATATGATTTGGCGAGGATATTATTATTATCCCCAAATTATACTGGCAGCAAACCGCCTGATACGGATAGAAAACGATTTCAGTAAATATACAAAAATAGAAAGAGGTTTAAACATAAACTCACCGGACTTAATCAACTTATACGTTGAGGTGATTCTGGGAAAAATAGAAGTGCAACAAGAATTCATTATTGGCGATCAAAGTCTTAAAAAGTAAAGGTATGCGTGTGAAACGGTATTGATAGCAGACGCAGAAAGACAATTATAAGAACTTCTATAGAATATAATGAAGGAAAACGAGAATGAAAGGACAAAACATTAGTTGCGGCACAGAAAACTGAAGTTAGAGAAAGATGCCTTCCTTATCTGGGTGCCAAAGTTGGGCCCACAGAAATAAAACACGGAACAGCCATTACATGTAAGAAAATATAATAACAACAGGTTACAGAGATAGTGTAAGCAGAGCTTACTATAAGTTAGCGTCCAACACTGGTAGTCGTACGAGACTCTCACTGTCTCTCTGTGTCACTTTCTATCACTCTCTTATAGAGTGCTATGTCGCCTACTTAATATAGGCCTGGAAGAGTCTATTGTGCAGGTAGTTTCCAGTCTAACAATACTTCCAAAAGTTAAAAGAAATAATAAGAATGTGAAAAAATTAGTTAGAATCACAGAAAATGTGTAAAGAACTGTTACGTAATAACTTTCCTCTTATATGCCGAAGAATGCTGAACAATCCCCCGCCAGCTGTGTATGGAACTATGAAATCTATAAAAAACATATTTCCTAGAGATGTTGCCGCAGCAACGGCTAGTATGTTGAAGCTGGCTCCATATTCCACACTGGATTTTCTGGAGATGACACACACACACGAACACACAATATATATATATATATATATATATATATATATATATATATATATATATATATATATATATATATATATATATTTCCCAGTGTGTTTTCATTGAGAGATTTTTAATGAATTATTTAGCCAAGTATTTTTATACTAATTTTTAATTAAAATTATATCATTTCATATTCATGGACGAACTTTTTGGTATCTTTTATGGAAAAAAATATATTTATGTTGACAACAATACGACCATGTTGTCTCAGCAGCTGAGCTTTCATTTGAATGATGAATCCAACATTCTAAACTTTTACAAAAGCAGACCAGTCCTCATTCACAATTTATAAAAGATTTTGTAGGCCGTATATCTATACTTCTTCATTAAAATAATAAACATAAGCTACAGATCCTTGAAGCTATCTATATTAAAATTTTAAGTAGCCTTTAATGAATTATATTATGGATATTGCACAAGTATTTAAAAAAATGTTTACAGTTTAAAATATTGAGATTTGTACGAATAGTTCTTAATATTTGCTATTAAAACTAAAAGAAAAAAACTCTCAACACATCATAGCTTATTTACCTCCCCTGAATTTTCAATCGTTAATCGCACTTAATGCTGTTTCTTCAATGATGAACACAGCAATTTTGTCTTTGAAAATGATTAACACTATAATAGTGGAATTGAAAAGAAAAAGCAAAATAAGAAAATTTTCGTATTTGCTTTGATAATGTCCACATTGGACGAAACGCGTCAGCAATTACCAGTTTTCCTATTGTCTTTTTTATTCACACACACACACACACACACACATATATATATATATATATATATATATATATATATATATAGATAGATAGATAGATATTAGAAATAACCAAATTATTTACAAGTTTTCTAGAAAGGGTGTTACGGGTAGGGTTTTGCATTCTGTTTTCTTGTTATAAAGTGATACTGGTGGTGTCTAGTTCCAGGTATTTGTAGATTTTGAAAGCTGGGTTTAGTTGAGGATGACATGATGCATGTAGTGATGAAGGCTAATTGTTTTCTCCATTTATTTCTTTTTTTAACTAAGGTATCTAGATATGTAACCCAGAATACCTAGGTGAAGAAGGGGAAATACTTCGAGAAAACATTTAGACCTGTACGCAAAAGAAGTCATCTCAACCTAAATGCTAGAAAAAGACCTTACAATATCCCCGAATAAAATAATAACTAGCCTTTATCTAAGGAATATCTATCCATAAAATTGAGACAAAATTTATAATCTTACCTTTACTGGGTGAGAAAAATTTAACGAGGTCTTTTATAAATTAACATTTATTGAATAAGTATAAATTCGATCAGTTTAAGAAAATGTATGAGTATTGTTGCATCGTAAGCAAAATGAATTATGGTCCACTTCCAACTGAACCGAATGATGAATACTATCAAGAACACTTCCTATTTTAACAGAGGAATTTTTTTCAGTTTATGACTTGAAACAAGATATCTCAGTTCACACCACAAGAAAAAAAGTCCGGCGATACTAGGTCTGTTGATCCTGATTGTCACTCAATTACTCCACGTCGTCCTATCCGCTTATATATATATATATATATATATATATATATATATATATATATATATATATATATATATATAATTTCCAAGAGGATAGAGCCCAGGTGGAGCTCACTGTCCAGGACAGAGCAATAAGATAATATAATACAAAAGGCTCAAACTCTAATGTTCCATGGTTATAATTTAGTACATTGGAATCGTAATGACGATCATCAGACCTACAAAAATTACACACACACACACACACACACACACACACATATATATATATATATATATATATATATATATATATATATATATATATATATATATATATATCGAGAGGGGAATGGGAGGTACGGTGAAATATTGAATAGTGGCTCCGATTAAAGAACCTGTTCTAATTTCCGTCAATTACATTCACTTACATAATAATACCATTGGGAAATGGTATGAATCTTCTTCTCCTCCTACCAGCTATGGGTAAATAGCAAGGCCAATAGCAGATCAGACCGGTCTAGGAGAAGGAATTCAAATCTGCCTGGAGAGCGTTGGGCTCCCTCAAGCTAGCTTGCTCAACACCTATACTACTTCCTTTTATGGCTCACGTGTTTCACGACCGTAACACACACACACACACACACACACACACACACACACACACACACATATATATATATATATATATATATATATATATATATTTATAATGACGATACTAATGTTAATAATAAAATTGTTATGCCTTGCATAATCGTAATATCGTGCTCCAGAAAGAGTAAAAACGATCGTATAGTAATTCATATTAATATGCTTTTAATACAGAATGAATTAACAATAGTTTCTACCGGAGTAATCAAATCTCTCGATTCTTCTGAATCTATCTTGAGTTAGACGATTATGCAGACAAGATATGAGACGTTTTCGATAAACGCGTGTATGGCCCTCAATTGGCAACTGTCAATCAAAATAGGTGAAAAAGTCGCTATTTTGAAATGTTTTAAGTATCTTAATTTTCCTGCTGACGTATTTCCTTCTTCTTTTCGTAAGGTCCTATGTGTGGATTATTTACATTTCAATCAAAAAAAAAAAATTAAAAAAAAATAGAAAGCAAAAACATAGATATAAAAATGTAAATTCAAACTTTCTAGATATTTCTAGATATTTTTTAAAAAGAAATAAAATGAAATCTACTTATCTAATTCCGATGAAATATTCAATGTGGGGATTTCTACAGCTTGAAGATATTACTGACTAAAAAAAGGAAGGGACATTTTGTTTAGTTTTTTTTTTTTTTTGTTAATTTTATTTTAATATTTTTTTTGTTTTTAGCATAGAATAAATCAATATGCTGGGGCAACTGTCATTTTAAATTCTTAGAAAAAAAAAGAATCAATAAGAAAAATTGAAATATCCCAAAGTCGGATTTTATCAATGTCGTTCTTTTTTCTTTGTATTTTTAGCTGAATTTTAAGCAGATTTCATTGATTATGTTTTAATGTGTCTCGTTTGGTTGACGGAAATATGGAAATGATAAAAATGTCAAATTGTCAATCAAGATTTTAACAGAAGATTTTGATATTCTAAATGAAATTTAAGAATTTCTAAACGGAGAAGAAAATTGGGTAACACACGCACACACACACACACATATATTACTTTTTCTTCTTCAATGCAAACATAACTCTCCACATGTCTCCTAATTCGTATGGCTTTTAGCAGATTTGGTCGTTTGGTTACTCATTCACACAATCTCATCAGGTAAGTGTCTCTCTGCCTTCTTCCATCACTATTGTCTTCATTATGCTTGGTAAGTTTTGCAAGGCCATCTTGCTCATTATAAGACCAAAGTATTTCAGCTAAACTGATGTTGAGTGTAAGTGTTCTTCTTGTTGTCAAATTATTTAGGATTTTCATATGTCTTCCTGGACTCGTACGACATGATAAATTTTTAGAGACAATCTCATTATATGTACTGATGTATACACACTCATATATATATATATATATATATATATATATATATATATATATATATATATATATATATATATGCATTGTGTTTCGAGCAATTTTTCATACAAGCATTTTCTGGGCAAATTTGAATATGACCGGATAAAACTGTTTTAACTGGTTGTGTTCAGCAACAAACAGCCTGTCCCTTCGGTGTGTTGACTTCAATGTTCACTTATATATATATATATATATATATATATATATATATATATATATATATATATATATATATATATATAGATAGATAGATAGATAGATAGATAGATAGATATTGACGTTACTGCACGTGTATGGTTACATCATAAAATTAAATATAAATATTAGATTGGTGCAAAAATAATGACATTATTAAGCCATTATTATTGCACCAACCTAATATGGCAAAATTTACTGTATTCCAAGTATGGGACATCAGTACTCCTGCTTTACGTCATGGAAATCTGCAGGAGAACCGTCCGGACATGTTACAACTCCGCTAGCTACGACGTATCCTCGCTACTAGATGTTGAGATAAAGTTCCTAATATTGGTTTCCTGAAGCATGGATCTTTGTCAACGACGTCTTCGTTGACTGGATCTCCTACATCTAATTATTGCCGGAGCTATACCAAACGAAATTATATACGATGAGCTGGTTACGGGACACCATCAGGTAGCCTACCCTGCACTATGTTCCAAGGATGTTTGTAAGAGGGACCTCAAAGTCAGACAGGTCGAATCCAGTAGCTGCGAAAGGTAGCAGACAATCGCAGTGGATTGTGCAATGCTATTTAAGGAAGATTCAACAATGGCAGGAACACGTGAAACAACTGTTGAAGATCAGAAAGACAACTTAACTATTTATTAGGTTGGTGCAAAAATAATGACGTAATAATGTCGTTTTTTGACGTATTTTTTACGTCAAAAAACGACATTATTACGTCATTATTTTTGCACCAACCTAATAGATCAATCTGAAACACCCATTCTATCTTGTAGCTTCGTCTGCTACACCAGTAAATCTGAATGCCATGCAAATGTTGAAATGTTTAACCATTCTTTTCTTTCATCTCAAAAGAAGGGATTTTTTTTATCAAAGACGGCGTTACGATTACATAGTGAAATAAATGGATGTCTACTCTTTTTTGTTTAATATCAATTTACACTATCTACCTAATATACTGTTGTCCCTATGTTTATTGTAATATTCACGACATTTCGGCAGTTGTACAATTCAGCCTTCTTCAGGTGATATAAGATGGAATTTCGAACCGAACTCTTTACTTAGAACACGTAGGTAGATTGTTCTAGTTCCACATACCATGCCTTTTTATGGATATCTCAGTTTTTGTTAATTCTCCTTGGTAACTCAAATGCCCATGTTGATTTAATCCAAAAGTTACCGAAGAAAGCCGGATCATAAAACGGCCGAAACATCGTGAATATGAAAATAAAGATAAGAACAACACTCCGAAATGAGTAAGTACTGTAAATAGAGAAACTATCTCATCTCAGATATAGAGAGAGCTCTTTAATATTTGGTGTGTTATAGCAGATCAATTCTCAGTATCGGTTATACACTATTTATAGCAATAGAACAGGAAATGAACGATGAATGTTAGTTTCACGATACAGTACTATTTTCATATCTGGTCTGATATGACCCTTATATATGGAATTAATTTAATCTTTATTTTATCTATAATACGACATTAATTTATATTTCTTTACAAGTACATTTAACGTATAAACAATAATAATAATAATAATAATAATAATAATAATAATAATAATAATAATAATGCGTAATCTGAAGGTTTTATACTTGCTGCGCAGGACCAATGCTTGCTAACTAGGAATTATCAAGCACATATACTAAAATATTGTGTCAGCCGGAAATGCAGAGTATGTGGTAAATATCCTGAAACGATTGATCATCTTGTATCAGGTTGCACGATGTTGGCACCCACTGAATATAAAACCCGACATGACACAGTGGGCCAATATCTGCACTGGAAAATCTGCAACTTCTACGGGAAGGAAACTGAAAGAAAATGGTATGAACACAATGAAAGAGACATTTGAAATTTTCATGGTATCTACTAAGGTTTGGTTTATTTTGTTTTACGGCCTATCATCCTCAATGGGTTATTTAACGCCAATAAAATGTTTTATTGCTGGTATATTTTTGTTTTGTCAAGAATCTGTTTCTGGTCATATTTATCCTTCAAAATTGTATTGCTGATAATATTTTTTTCAAATAAGTTTTGCTGGTAATAGTTAACTATTTGCCCATAGCTGAGACCCTAACAGGTGCTACCACTCTGAGTCAGCAATTTTAGAGGTGGTTCCACACTCCTCAAAACCTCCTGATCAGATGCCTTGCTGCTGGATGTAGTTTATCGTCTTACCCAGGACGTGGATATAGTTTAACGTCTTATCCAGGACGCGGATATAGTTTATCATCTTACCCAGGACGAGTACCTAATAAGGAAAAGCCTGATAGGAAATTTGACATTGACAGTGCCTATTGATGATAACATGTGCAGAGGGAAGCAGCTCATAGCTTTCTTAACGTTTTTGTGTAAATGGTTGTTACAAAAATATTAGAAGTGATACCAGTAAATAAAAAAACAATCATTAATAAGAAATATGATCATACCCATCCTGTAAGTAAACAACACACAGAAGAATCGATAATTCATTTTTTTAACCTGTAATTAATAGCATTAATAATTATAGTGAATTATACAATAGGCATTAAAATGTATAACTTTCAGGTGAAAAAGACAATAGATGATCGTAGTTAATATAAAGGATTTCACGTATAATGAAAGGAAAGTATTAAATTGAATAAAGATATCCTGAAATTTTAAAGGGTACTACGTATTTGGGAAGAATTGATTACTGATATGCAAATGAGTGTGTCATGTGCCAAAAAAGTGGTGGGGGAGCTGTTGCTGCTATGATGACGATGATGATGATGATGTGCACTTTAATTATAAAAGGAATTATTGCAAAAATTAAGTCAGATCGACTTAGATGTTTATTTATCTTTATATAAGTTTTAATTAAGTTTGCCCCAGCAAGGTACTAAAGCCAATAAACACAAACGGTTACCGGATGTGGAAGAATTAGAAATCATAAACATTGCTAAGGATCGAGAAAAAAAAGTCTCGTAATCAGGGGGAGAGTAGATAGCGATTGATATTACACTGAATATTTTGAAGATTAATGTTACCTGGAATTTATAGAGCCGGAACCGTGTTCCACTAGTAAGAAGTGCAGGAGAAGAAACTGCTAGCATAGAACTTACGGTTACATCTAGCCAACACGTGTAAATGGTTGAGACCTCCTACACAGTGTATTACTGCCCTTAAATTCATAAAGTCTTGGGAACATAGCGAAAAGCTTAGCCGAAAAATTATCCTGAAAATATTTATAGAAAAAGAAGTGTGAGGCAAATTTATGGCGGTAGTAGAGTTACTGAATCCGAGATGTCTGAACCGGACCAATAATATTGCAGATTTTTTTTTTTTTTTTTTTTTACACCGCGAATACTAAAATAATAAAAACTAAACCTTTCTGAATACCAAAGAGTTTTGAGTCCCTATGTCTAAGATAAGTAGCAAATATGGCACTTGACTCCAAAATCAAATAGACATGTTTTTTGATCTCTTCAAGTTTCGGAAAAAACACGAAATTAAGATGGCAAAAACAACGCCAACATCTTTCATTTCCCTTGTGCTATTCTATATCATTATTACCATCGATGGTATTTTCTCTGAATATTGCCTGTTGAAAAGTTTGTGTGTGTTCTAATAGGCCCTCGGCTTTTATATATCATCAAATACGGTAACTCATCCACATGTTGTATATAACAAAATTTGACCGTTCTGTTCTAGATCTTGAGTAAAATATTTACAAATACGGTGCCTATCAACTAGAATCGAGGCAGTTTTAATTAAAAGTCGGAGCCACGTATATGAAGCTTGTCAACTGTAATATTATTTGCTTAAATGAAAAGGAATGCTTCAAAGGAACATTTACTTCTGCGATTTTGTTCCCGTGAGCAATTATTTTAAGTAGATAATGACACCGGAAATATAATTATTGTAATTACCTCATTCCCAAGAAAATATTCGCTGATATCGCTTATAATTTAAAAGCTAAACCTAGATTCGAAAAATGCTACACTTTTACGTAGATTATATTTACTTCTTAATTTTATAGCGGAATAAAACATAGCAATTTGTACGAATCGACTTGGCGATGATATATATATATATATATATATATATATATATATATATATATATATATATATATATATATATAATTATTTATTTAAAAATATGATTCCAACTCGCTACATAAGAGGTCTCATGTTTCAAAACAAGAGCCGAAAACTTCAAAATAATATTTGAATTAACTTGAGTTAAAGTAGGATCTGTTCCATCTTCAAGCGAATTTTTTTGGGAATGAACATATTTCTGAATTTTACGAGTTTTAATAGTATGGTCAGAATTGAAATCAAAAAATCCCTTTCATAAAGAGATATAATAAAAGAATAAAATAAAGATAAATAAATAAATCTCCGTAGACGCTCAAGCCAGACTATGCGAAAACTTCCTCCGTCGTAAATTTAGCCACCCCAACCTTACCGTGACCCGGCATCTATGTAAGTAACTCTATACTGATACAAATTATTAACACCCCACCCCTGCCGATTCTAAACAATCCGCCCTTGATGTTACCATGGAAATTTTTGATTTCAATTCTGACCATACTATTAAAACTCGTAAATTTGAAACATGAGACCTCTTATGTAGCGAGTTGGAATCATATTTTTAAATAAATAATTATATTTATGCTCTACTTTCGTATCGAGCACTATTTTTTAAAAATAATTACAAAAATACTAAGGAACATTGGATCTTTTACCAAACTAGTTTCTTTCCTATTTTCTACAATATTTTCATATATATATATATATATATATATATATATATATATATATATATATATATATATATATATTACGTTTTTAGGCAATAGAACGTTCGAGAGCTACTCAAGATAGAGCAATATAGTCAAGATGTTATTCTTCAATGAGATTTGTGATATTAATTGGACAGTAGCTGTTCAAAAGGGAAGGCAATTAAAACAAGTAACGAAGATGGCCGTGGACTCCTGAGTCAAATAGGCGTGAATGTAAATGTTTAACGACGAAAGATACTGAAGTCCTTTCAACAAAGGGTTGTGATGACGACGTATCTTTGCTTGACACTTCGTCTATGCCAACGTAGTAGAAACTTTGTAATCGCAGATAGTAATTATAATAACCGTTGAACATTATTGATATTAGACGTCTTACTCATACTAATGGTACCTCATATAGTGAGAAGAAAGTTACAGGTAAGAGCGGAGAAATAGTGAATGCTCTACGTCACGCGACTTCCTCAATATAAGCGTCTTCGCTATGGTCTCTTCATCTACCTAGTTTAATGATATCGCCTGTGTTTTTTCACTTGGGATCTACGTTCAAACACTGACACTTTATTTCTACATAACACAGAATAGCACTTGGGGAAAATGGATAGGAATTTTCTTATATTTAGAACATAGAAGAAATAATGATGATTACCACCCTTCGAAGTGGCATGGCCTGTCCGAGATGTAAAACTCTGAATTAGTGCAAAAATTATTCAGGCTCGATTTACCGTTTCCCATGGAAATACCGATAAAAATCCAAAGTGAATTTTCTGAGAAAAAAGTTGCAGAAATAAATATAAATATTTGCTTCAACGTTGAAAAGGGAAGACTGGGCAAATACCAACCTTTCTTCTCTCGCATTTACCAATATATAATATTCATTATATATATATATATATATATATATATATATATATATATATATATATATATATATATATATGTATACATATATGGGTGTGTGTGCGTGTGTGTGTGTGTTAGAAATAACCAAATTATTACAAGTTTTCTAGGAAGAGTGTTAAAGGGTAGGGTTTTGCGTTCTGTTTTCTTGTTATAAAGTGATACTGGTGGTGTCTAGTTCCAGGTATTTGTGAATTTTGAAATCTGGGTTTAGTTGAGGATGACATGATGCATGTAGTGATGAAGGCTAATTGTTTTCTCCATTTATTTCTCTTTTTCACCGAGCTCTGTAGATATGCAGCCCAGAATACCTAGGTGAAGAAGGGGAAATACTTCGAGAAAACATTTAGACCTGTACGCAAAAGAAGTCATCTCAACCTCAATGCTAGAAAAGGACCTTACAATATCCCCGAATAAAATAATAACTAGTCCCTATCTAAGGAATATCTATCCATAAAATTAAGAGAAAATTTATAATCTTACCTTTACTGGGTGAGAAGAATTTAACGAGGTCTTTTATAAATTACCATTTATTGAATAAGTATAAATTCGATCAGTTTAAGAAAATGTATGAGTATTGTTGCATCGTAAGCAAAATGAATTATGGTCCACTTCCAACTGAACTGAATGATGAATACTATCAAGAACACTTCTACATAACATTTACCATATTTCAGAAAATTCATCCGAGATTTCGTATTTTAACAGAGGAATTGTTTTCAGTTTATGACTGGAAACAAGATATCTCAGTTTACACCACAAGAAAAAATGCCAGGCGATAAATAACATATACCTTTTATATTGTCTCTGTGAATTCTACTTAAAGTTTGAAGGGAACACGAAGCTGAATTGGTGCTGAAATGGTGGAAGCCTATTGAGAATGCAGTCGTTCATCATGACTGGAGAAAATTGATTTTATAAATAATGAGGATGTAAACCTCAAAGTACTGTGTTTTTTTTAAAAGCATTTCACCCCAAGCAAGGTGAGAGGACCACTAGCACGCAAGCGGTTACAGAGAGTGAGAGTAAAGAATATAGAGGGGTGTTTAAAGAAAGGTTATAGAGGAGTACCGGAATTAAGATGAAGGCATCAGAAGATGTCGATTGACATTACATTTAATCATTAGAATATGTCGATTGACATTACATTTAAATATTATACCTATCAGGCAAGCAAGCAAGTGGAAGAGAGTTGTACTGACCGGAAGTGCGAAAGTAGAAACAAATACGGGTAGAAAACGTGTGATGAGAAATGTGAAATTTTCATGACTGAAATTAAATATTTGGATAATTCATCGATGAAAACAGTAGCAAACCAGACCCAACTAGAACAAGTGCGATTAAAAATATGCCTTCAATATGATTTCTCCAGAAAATGCGTCATTTTTACAAGTATTTTTAGGTTTCACATATTATTATAATGTTGTTTTATTTTTTTTTATTGTTTTTTTTTGGGGGGGAAGGAGTGGGAAGGTGAACAAAAGCTAAGGTCAAGTTCCAGTTAAAGAAAAATGACATGCACCTTTTCGGCTTTGGATAGGGTAAACAAAGAATTAGGTCGTTTGAAAAATATGGGCGTCAACACCAAAGTAGATATAGCAATTGGACCTCCCCGACTGTCTACATAAAAGAGAAAAATATCAAAATCTGTGGATGTGTCGATTTCTCCACATGATTGTCTACAAGATTAGAATTAAACCCTGTAAAGCCCAGAAGAAATTTTCGCAACGTTAAATGGCGGAAAGTACTTTTTAAAGATGAACTTGTCAAGCGCATGTTTCCAAATCCAGAAGCATGTTCAAATCTGTTAGAAATCAATACCATAACCGATTATACAATTTTAAGAGATTACCTTTCGGAATTAATGTATTAATAGCACCTGAAATTTTTCAGCAAGTAATAGATAGAATTTTGATCGATCTAAACTTTGCGATCGCCTACTTTGATGAAATTAAAATAAAATTGAAAATCGAGAGCAGCATAGTCATCCCGTAAATTAGGTAGTCAGAAAAATAAACGAATAGGCGTTTAAATTGTGTGATGAGAGATGCCAATTTTTCATGACGAAAATTAAATAGTTGGGATAAATCATTGACGAAGGAAACCAACCCAGTCGAAGCAAATGCAATTAAAATAAGTCGTCCCCAACAAATAGGTCATGATTGCAAGTATTTTTAGGTTGCGCAAATTATTATAATTTTATACAAATATCATAATTTTTATAACGAACAAGAAATTTTTGCAAGCGCCATTAAGTAATTTAATAAGAAAAGACTCTCAGTGGAATCGGACGGCCAAACTCTGAAAAGCATTCGAAAAAATTAAAAAGATTCTAAAATCGGACTTGTTTCTCTCGCATTGTGATCCAAATTGAAAATAATCGTGGCAAGCGACATTAGTGATTATGGTATCGGTGCCGTAATTGTACATAAGCACGAAGATTGTTCGGTAAAAACGATAGCCGAGACGTCAAGGACATTTTTGTCGGCTGAGAGGAATTATAGCCAGATATAGAAAGAGCAGTTAGGAATATTTTTACCGTGATAAATTCTCAAATTCATCCACGGTAGAATGTTCAGCCTAAGGACAGACCACCGTTCTTTGTTATCTATTTTCAGGTCGAAAAGGGTATCCGGCACAAACAGCGAATCGACGTACAACGATGAGGGACAATTCTGTTGAGTTTCAATGTTAAAATGGAATTCATGCAATGAAGAAATTTAAAGTCAGGCAGATATTTTATTGAAACTCATTTGTAAAATATGTGAAGCTTTAGAAGATACGGTACTTGCCGGGCTAAGAGCCGAGAATTAAATTACGAACATTCTCTACAATACTGTAATCTACTTGTGACATTGAATGAAATTAAAAGCTCAGGTTGATAGTTGTATTAGAGAAAAAAGAAACAAGTAAGGTAGAAATTGAACGAGATAAATAAAATCAAATCGAAAACTGACAATGAAATATTTTCATCATCTGCGATAGAGTCTAAATGTATGGTGAAAAAGCGGTAATGACTGCATCCCTTCAGAAAAGAAAAAAAAGTTGAATGATCATCTAGGAATCTCTAGAAAGAAATCTCTGAAGCACAGCTATCTCTACTCGACCAATATGAACAAAAACGTAGACAGATTACTAAATCCGTGCAGGGGCTGTTCCATGGCATCAAAATCGCCACCATATAAATTCCACCCTTGGCCAAAGGCAGACACAAAGTTATCGCGATTAGACATCGATTTCGTCAGACCGATAAATGGCGTCTACTACTTTATCCTTATCGATATTTTTTTCCAAATGTCCAGAAATTTTAAAATGCAAATGTCTATCTTCGAGATAGACAATGATCTTCTTGCCTGAATTATATGATACATACGATGTCCCAGATACCACTGTTTCGGCTAACGCCACACAGTGCACTGCTTAAATGTTGGAAAGTCTTTAAAAATACATAACAAAACTCTCCCTATACTTCAAGATCGAATGGACAAGCAGAACTCTTCATCGATACATTCAAACGGACATTAAAAAACAATGGGGTGAAACTAAGGATATGTTAAATCAATTTTTACGTGCACATCGTGATACATAATCCTAACCTTTTAGAAGTTTTGTACCCAATAGATCTAATGTTCGAAAGGAAAATTAGATCGATGATGGACAAATTGTTGCCGAATAAATAAAACGTAAAAAAAAAAAAAATCACAATATCCAAAAATATTTTTAACCCGACGACATAGTATTCTTTCAAAATTACAAAAATGGAAACGAGTACTATGAAGATGAGATACTCAAATGTTATTGTATATGATAAAAAAAAAGTTTAGATGGATTGCATCAAAGTCAAATACAAAAAAAATAATAAGACAAACAGAGCATCCGAGAGGAGACGGTTTTGGATGAAGATGCTTTCGACTTACCTATGCCCCAGTTAACTCCGAAAACTTAAAACAGAAAGTTAAGACAGAACATGACCGTGCTTTTCCCCAATCCCCATTTTTTGGCCTTGTGCCACATTTTCTGTAAATAAGCAGAAATAAATTTCAGTTTTGTGTCTTGCCAGACCCTGAATCATAACAAAAACAAAGCAGCTAATGGAAAGTTTTTTTTGTTTTTAAATGATTTTCATGCTGTACAAGGGCCAAAATCCATCAAGTTAGAAAGTTGCAAACTAAGAAATAATTGAGTGAGATAACGGTTGACCCTAGAATTGTACATGTTAAGTGTGTACTGATTGACGAGGCATCCTATTGGGGGTCAGTTCTACAAACCAGTGGTTCTTTGTAAGGACTTAGTGTTAAATATACATCTCATGCAATGGTGTTTTCCGTGGCATGGCAGGTACTAGCCGTGAAGGTTAGAACTGGTAGAACTAAGGTAAAGAGTTCATCTGAATACTTTATATTGAAATAGCGATAGTGCAGCGAGTTGATGCTAAGTTTAGTCTTTGGGAAATGGGTTGTAGGGGGAAAATAATTCATCGACTTCGAGAACGTGGATAAGCATTTTGATTTTATCGAGAGTGAAAAGTTAAATTTGAATATTTCCTCTTCATAGGTATCAGCAGTAATCCATTTTCGGCCTGACCGAATTATTTTAAAGGTAGAAGATAGCAGGTTTGCTGATGTTCTGAGAGGATCGGTACAGAGGATCGGTACAGAGGATCGATCATTCTGCAGCATCTTAGGTGATAGATCGTATGCACGAGATCCACTTCAGGTCTGGGTTAATAGGCGGTCAATAAAAACGAATGCGACAAGTCTGTTATATATATATATATATATATATATATATATATATATTTATATGAAACCATTTAAAAATGTACCGGCATTCAATTTGTTAAGCACAAACATTGGGCAAATTATTTACAGGCGTTAATATTTCTTGAAGTTATGCTCTCTGATGGCTAACACTAAATTATGATTTCCATATGTTGGAAGAAAGAGTAAAAACATTAATTTTAAAACACACATAATACATACGAATCATTTTTGGTTCTACCCTGGTAATAGTTTAAAGGAAAATTGCAGGTTCTCCTGATTGGTTTAGGTAACATTAATTATGAATTTAGGGTTTGCAATTGTAAATTTTATGGTCCTAAATAAATTAGTTTCCCTCGATATAGTGGACATGATCAATTATACGTTATATTATTCCATTGTATATTATTATCCCATGTATTACTTTTCGCTTTATATATAATTGTATACCTGCCAAGCTAATAAACCTACTTGATTATCTTGCCCAAGTTACCATCTATCTATCTATCTATCTATCTATCTATCTATCTATCTATCTATCTATCTATCTATCTATCTGTTGGTATTTGTTTATGTCAGTCTATAGGAATATATTTCAGGGGAAAACTATGGGAAAGTGGAAAATGTTCGAGTGACGCGTTTGGTCGTATAGGACACCATAGGACTAAAGTGGCGTTTACATTTATTCGATTAAACATGTGCACAAAGGAGAGGGGATACTCATAATTTTTAATTTATTTTTTTTCTAATATGTTTTGTGTTTGTGATTTAGCCGATGTCATTAATATCATTTCTTTGTTTATTTTATTTTTATTTTAATTTTTTTTGTTATTTTTGTTTTTTAAATATCGCACCTTGTTAGATAAGGAGATAATCCAAGAAAGATGTTTGTTGTAAGATGTTTGTGATCATATCTTCTTTTATTTAAATTCTTTGGAGTTTCTCAAATTTTAGTTTATTATTTTATTTCGCATTAATTAAATCATTTAAATTTTAGAAATAATTGTAACAATTTTATCTTAAGATTAAATAAGTTATTTTCAAATGTAATTGTGAGATAATCGGTGGATATATATATATATATATATATATATATATATATATATATATATATATATATAGGTAACTATACTCGTCTCGAAAAACATTCGAATTTTTGATTTGCCAATAATCAAATCAATCTCGAAGGAAAAAAATGATTTAAAAATAGAGCCAGGAACATGAAATTCTGTCGAAAAAATCGCACAGTTACAGGTTCCCTGACGATCCGCTTAGGTGAAACCTGGGTAGGTTTTTCTGGCTCACTAGGTTTGATTATATATATACATATATATATATATATATATATATATATATATATGTGTGTGTGTGTGTGTGTGTGCATGTGTGTGACACGGGTTCGTCTCTCACCACTGGGGATTTGACAAGAAGGAGACTTGCCGATGTTATCCGTCAGAAGGGGAACAATCCCTGCGTGCGCCACTTTTTGGAAAGTGCCTGCAAACCATACCACTGGTTGACCGAATCCTTGTGAGTGAAATTGTGTAGAGGGAACTCTTGTGGGCCGTGGATAGTTGTGCTAGGACGAAGTCGCAAGTCATCGTGACAAAGGGTTTGAGTGTGCTAGCCGTGTTCAGATTATTGAACAAACTCTCTCCCCGAAACTGTAACTAAGGTCTGCGCAGTATATTTGCAGTATAAACCACAGGTAGGATATGTGGGTTTGAAACAAACACAAATGTACCTGAGCGAGTGTCTGAATAAAGGATTGGCTAGCCACCTTAGTAGACTGACATCCTCGAATACGAGTTGTCAGCTATATATATATATATATATATATATATATATATATATATATATATATATATCAAGACACTTTTTATGTTTATACGTTCTTTTTATATATACAAATATTTAAGTAAAATTCTCTGTTTATAATAAACTGTATCAACAACATTTACTGGTCTGAATGTACGAGAAATTTTCATAGAATATATGCGTCCTCCGACAGGAATCAAACCTGTATCATATACGGAACCGTCATATTAGCATGGCGTGATTTTATCGATTGAGCCACTGAGGAGGGTGTCGCTTAGTACGGTCGGTTTTACTGTTTTTAAACCACAATTCACCATGATTTTCTCACATACATTCATATCTGCTCGATGCCTATCGAAATCTAAACAAAAGATCGAATAGCAATGTTAATGTGACGAATGGCGAAATCACTTGGCTCACAGGACAAAGAGACATCAACTTAGTATCAAATCCTTGAATAATAAGATCGGGTAGTTGCCAGATAGAACACACATGCCAAGTACTTTCGACAATTTCAAATAGCCATCTCAAGGTCGCAATTTTCCCATACACATGCAAACGCTAAAACAAAATATGTGTAAACAGAAAGATTTTTTTTTAAATTATGCTATTTCTTGATAATTTAAAATATGTTTTGTCGCGTGCGATACTTGACGCTAGATTTCTTGTTCAAATCGATCAAGTGAGAATTTTATTTGAATTTTGAAAGGATATAAATCCATGAAATTTTCTTGTTATATCAATTTATCTGTTGAAGTGAAATGTACTTATATACTACAATCCGATTAGTAGAGGAAAAATGTATTAGAATTTTTACACCGAATTTAAGATTCTGATTATTATTGTGCTGCAGATCTGATGTCATAAATATATTATAGTGTGCAGCTAAGATACATACATACATATATATATATATATATATATATATATATATATATATATATATATTCGATGCGATGAGAACGAAAGAAATATAAAAATTCCAACGTTCATAGCATTAATCAAAAAGATGGCTCGATACCGATAGTAAAGCGATAATAACTTATTTTTTAAAAGTTTATCATATAGACAAAACCATTTTACTCACTACAAAGATGGAACTTCGTTTCAGTGTATTTCAACTGCACTTTGACGGGTGAGAATCGCAAATAGTTATGAACAATCCTGTTTGTAGGCATGCCGTATGTGAAACGCCATTTCATTTTTACATTTGTTTGAAAAGAAAAAATCTACATAAAGCAAAAATATATGTGTGTGCATGTATGTTTGTGCGTGTTTGTGAGAGAGAGAGAGAAAGTGAGAACACATCTTTTAACAAAATAGCCAAACCACTATGGGAGCATCGTATTGGCAAAAATGTCAAAATCTAGCTAGGAAAGTAATATAACAATTGGGATGGAGTAATTTAAAAAGAATTCGAATGCGGCAGCAAAAAAAAAAGATTCACTTCCAAGAGAAACATATCAAACAGAAACTAATAGCTTATGAAGAGATAGGAAAAGTCAAACGACCATCGGATAATAAGTAAGAAGATCTAAAGTTGGTAATGAAAGAAACTGATAAGAAAGCACTAATCATCAATTGCAAGAAGACAGAATGCATGGCTGAGAGCAAAAAAGGAACGGCCTAAAATACAAATTGCAAATCGGAAATACCAGCATTATACAAGTGCAACAATTTAAAGGAAATCCTTTAACCGAAGATAGAAAGTACGACACTGAAATCCGAGGGTGTATTGCGATATAGAAATCTGCCTTCCGAAAGTTAAGCAAAGTATTAAGAAACAGAAAAAAATCGACATCAACAATGAATAGCGTAGGAAAGTGTTATGAAATATTAACTCTCCTTGACCTGTCGAATGGGGCTTCAAAATACGCCGACTGCACCTCCGTAGAGGGGTGAGAACCCACCCCCAAATGTAGCGTCCTGGATATGACGATAAACTACGTCCAGCAGCAAGACTCTGATCAGGAGGTTTTGAGGAGCATCGAACCATCTCTTAATTGCTGGTGTTCCCAGGTCAATCTTGACCCGGGTTTGTAGCACCTGGTAGCTGATAGATATTAAATGGAGTGTTAAATCATACGTTATGAATGTTTAAAAATATGTTTTAATACTAGTAATACATTTTCGTAAAAATTATTACCAGCAAGGAATTTTGAAGAAAAAATTATTACCTGCAACACAATATTACCAACACTACATTTTTGAAAAATATTACCAGCAATAAAGATCTTGACGGTATTAAATAAACTAATTGAGATTGATGCGCCGTGAAACAAACCAAACCAAACCGAACCGAATCAATCCTCCTATATGGCAAAGAATGCAAGACAATCACTTTACAGATATAGAATAGCTCTGAAGCAATAAAAATCTGATTCTACAGAAGGGAATTGGGAATACCATGAACTGAAGATGTCAGAAACAATGAAATTTTAGAAAAATTGGCAACAAAAACGACCCTCATATTTAACATCAGAAGGAGAGAGTTAAAAATTCTAGGACACATAATGAGGAAAGAATGTTTGGAAAATTTGATACGAACACAGCTGATTAAAGGCAAAAGGAAAAGTCAGACAAAAAGAAAAACATTAGAGTTCCAATGGCAAAATATTGTTGTAAGTAATGAGCGCCAACATCGTGAACTGACACTAAAAACATTTGAAGAATTGTCGATATGGTTTGTAATGCAATGGTAAAAAAGTGATTCACAACGACAGAATAGGCTTCTATCCACGAATACTTGGAATACTAGGTTCAAACCACGTGGTGATTTTCTAAGGGTAGCTTTGATATGGCACAAGGCCAAAAGTACAAGGCACGTTGTGAAGCTAGAACCCACTATTCCATCGTAATTAATCTAGTGAGATAAGCTTGTTAATAATTACTCCAAGTGGCCAAAGATTAACATCATGTGCGCAAAAAGGTAATTTACAAAGAAGATGGAACTACAAGACATATATAGTGATAATCAAAAGTGACATTTAAAATGCAGAACGATAGGGTAAAATATTAGCAAAGTTAGTTTAATAATGTACACACAGCATTGAATGAATATATTCTTCTCGAAAAGGCAAATGTGTTTATGTTTATTAAAAAAGAAACTTGAAATGTATAACTAATATCAAAGGACTAACTGCAAACATTTGGAAAATTATTAATTGTTTTCATATTCCCTTAAGTTACGTATAATGTAACTGATCTGACAAGCATAGTTATTTGTAGCAGTGACTAAAGGAGAGGGATCCATCCTTAAACTGCGGATTAAAAGAATAAAGGAGCTCTCTAATGGATACTTGTTCATAAGTACATTAGGAATCTTGCGGCATAAATTCATTACCAACTGCTACAAATAACCATATTGATCAAAGAAGTTAAGATGGGCTGTCAAAAATCACCAAAAGTATTAGCTGAACTCCAATATAAATAAAAGCCACAGAAGATAATCACATTCAATGTAAATCCAATACCTTACACAAACGTCATCAAAAAAATCTTCAGAAACACCAACATGCAGATTGATTATTCTGAGCTGGACATGAAATTCAAAAAAATATCACCTGGAGGAGGACGAAGTTTACATAAGCCGAAACGTTATGAATGTGTCAATAAAAATGAGGACAACAGGCCAAACAATGTAAATAGTAGAAATAGTTAAAATACCTGATCTCAGAAATACAGATAGATGTTATTTATTTTTCTTCTAAATATATGGCCAGTTAGGGTGTTAACTCTAAACAATTTTCTGTTCTTTGTAGCTCTTTGTAAATACTATCTTTTTTCTCTCTCTCCTAATCCCTATTCTGCGGTTTATTTACAAGAAACCGCTAGATAGGTTTTCCACTGTCTATCTTGCCTTCAGTATGTGCGGAGAGTGTCAAAACTTCTAAGAGTCTTTTCTCATTAAGTAAATTCAACTGTCTCTTTCATTTGATGCTAAGTAGAAGTGTCATTTTTTTGTTTCCACATTCTTTAAATTTCCTAAGTTGTTCACATACAATACTTAGAACAGTCATTTGTAAATGGCAGCGAAATTGGTTTCGTTTATTCTATTTTTAAGCATATCAACCTCAGTGGGTTTTTATTGTCGACAAGGATAGCTTCGTATGAATAGAATTTGTAAGAAATCAATTTGTAGGAGATCAGGCTTCATTGACATATTTTCTGAAGAGAGTTTTCTTCGAGTGTTAAATGTACTGTTGGTAATATTTTTTCTTTTTCAAATATGTATTGCCGGTAATTTTATTTTTCCAAGATGTATGTGCTGGTAAAATCGTTTAAAAAAATTGTTGCCAGTATTTTTACTATAAAAATCTATTTTTATACTTTCATAGCGTTTTGAACCGAGTTTGGGGATTAGCTACTTGCCCATAGCTGTGACACTAACAGTCTCTACCACCCCGGACCAGGGTGAACCTGGGAAAAACATCACTTAAGAAGTGGTCCTACGCTCCACAATACATCCTGATAAGAGGTCATGCTGCCGTATGGAGTTTGTCGTCATAACCAGGACGAGCCCGATTGGTTTTATAAATGGAGCGCATAATTTAAGGAGAAAAATGTTTATAAAACTTTATTGGTTTTATTTTGTTCTCACATGTTCACTCACAAACACTCGCAAAACCATATGCATAGTGATAAAAGACATTTTGTCTTGAACTTTGTAAAATTTTGTTGATGATAATTTGTTCGTTTTAAACCATTGGCGATAATCATTAAATGAAATCAGACGTGTAAATTTAATTTGTATAAACAAGAAACTTTTATATTTTTCTCTCGAGAAGAAATACACATTTTTAAAAAAAATATTTGCATACTGAAATGAATAAATTAAAAACAAATCACACGTATCTGTGTATGTTAATCAAACTTGTCAAGAGTGATCATATTGTAATAGAACTTCAGCTTTTTAATTATAAAAATAATATCATCATTTAATAAAAAAAGTCGAAAATCCATCATTTATAAGGCAGATGCTTACGAGTATGACGTACTGTGGAGTAACGATAAAATACATCCGGCAGAATAACCTCTGCTCAGGAGGTTTTCAGAAACATATAACCAACTCTTAATTGCTATTGCTCCCACCGTCCACCCTAAACCGGCGTAGTAGTACCTGTTACAGCCACAGTACTATGCAAATAGTGAACACCGAAGCAGATACAAAATACGCAATACATATTTATAGTATACCAATAGTATATTTTTAAAGCAAAATGACCAGTAATATATTTCATCTCTCGTTGAAGACATATGTGCCACTATTTAGGTCGCTAGAAAGAAAGAAAGAAAAAAGAAAGGCGAGAATTAAATTTAGGTGATAAGAAGGCATCACGAAAAGGACACTAAGCGATGTTATTGTTTTTAACAAAGAAAAATGCTAAAGTTTTTATTCTCATTAGCGAGGGAAGTAAGGTCGCGGTTGTTTCGGATTTAATCTGATTTATGTTACGGGGCGGATTGACCATGGCAATGGTAAAAATTTCAAGTTGGACAAGCGACCTCCCACGGAATTCTAAAGAGATAAAAATAAAAATTAATTAAGCAGGCACTGACCGAAAAACAAAATGCCCGCTAGACCTCCCGCAGGGTGCTGGGAGATAAAAATTAATTAAGTCAAGCTTGACCGAAACCAAAATGTCTGTGGAACCACCTCCATGTCATTTGGGAAAAAAACACCTGTTTATTGTCAGGGCTGGCTATGATAGCAAAATTATTTTATCAGAACGAATAATTGGCACCAAGGTGCGATACGTCCAATTGACCACCCACTTGATAATTGGCGAAAATCTCGTCGACGAATTCCATATGATTCGGTGAAGATAAGAGTCTAAGGTTTGTTGTCGGGCAGAAGAAAGGGAATAATGAAAAAGCAAAAGAAAAAGGTAGATCATTTTTTTTCTTTGAGCAAAAATGTTTAAACCCAGGCTAGTCTGGCCTCACCCACACTGCTGGGCGCCCATTGGCTGAATGCTGGCGTGAGCGGCAGGCGAAGGTAATCATGTGAAGTAGGAGGGGAGGCCTGTTGGAACTCATTGAAGAGATCGGTATGAGATGCCACTGTCAGAGAGAGGGGAAACCCGTTGACACTCTCTGAGGGTATGGTGAGATACCAATATGAGAACAGAAGAAGGTGGGAGGACGAAAAGACTTCGAAAAATGGAAAACAATAAATTTTCCTGACCGAAAACAAAGAAGTGGAGTGTGGATTTAGAATTATCAAGGAACCTCAAACCCCGACAAGCCCACCCCAGTTTGGGTCGGAGTTCATATAAGCAGAGTCGCAGCGAGTGAAAAGCAGTTCCAGTTAAGTTCGCAGTGAAGTTCGCAGTGAAGTTCGCAGCTGAGTTGAATTGAGTTGGGCCCGCCTTGCAAAAAGTTGACTGAAAGATTCCACGCAATTCCGAACTCAACTTCTAACCAAGAACAATTTATTTTTGAAGAAAGACTTAGACTCACACCACCAAAACAAGTTTCACGAATATCGCCTGAAGATACACCAAAACCAGTTTCTGAAAAGAACAAATTAAGATGTTAAGACTCGCCTAACAAACAGAAAGTGTTACGAATCCATATAAGCGGGTTAGTAGAAAGACGCAGTCCAGTATCCAGCAACCAGATATAAAATATTGTTATCCTTTTTTTAACGCATTTGAACTTTTCGAGTAATTACTTTATTTTCTTTTACATATACTTGTGCGGTGTTACCCTTGATCGAACTCGGCTTGCATTACGGCCCGGCGACTGATTGATTTCGTCTACCTACGATCAAATCACAATGTGGGTAGGTTAGACTGGAAATCAAAACAGTTACTTCGGTAACCAGACTTTGAAGGCGAGCTGGGAACGACAAGGCTGATACCGAATCTAACCAGATTCCCATCCGAATCAGCAAAAGGTTAGAACGTCACATCTGGTGCCGCAATCAATACCAAGCCAGTTGGTCGTCACAGGACAGGATAGCACGACTGACGCGGCCAGGCAGACGTCACATTTGGCGCAACGAGACCGGGGGACGTCACACATAGAATTGCGTTCAAAATCTTTAGAGTTCGGGATGAAACAACCCCTGGATATTGATACGCCACTAAAAATTCAACCATCCAGCTAAGAACTCTTTCATGATATTTAGCCAAATTCTTAAAGAAATTGTAACTGTATTGAAGATATAACTTCAAAAGTAAGATACACATATCACCAAACATACAAAAACTGAGCATCATCTACCATGTATTCAATTGTAAAAGTAAAATAACATATATCATATTTTTATTAATTCAAGTAGACAAGACAATAAAAATCCGATATTAAATAGCCGATAAGGAGTAGATATGCCGTGAAAATAAAACAAATCAAGTCTTTCTGTGGAGGAAATGGCAAGGTTACATCTCCACAAAAATATCTTGAATTTTTCAGTATTATGGCCAGAGTTCTGATAAACAATATCTTATGCAGCCTATTGCTCGAAAAATGTCGCACTTACAACACTTAGAGCAATAAAAGGAATTTGTTGGAGTCGTGGCCGTACATGTCCTGAATTTACATAACACAGAAAATTATAAACATTAGCTGTCATTTTTTAAAATTATTTCACCCGCAAAAAATCGATATGTCTACTGGGAGGCATAATTTACAAAAAAGAACTTAAGAAAAATGCCGTTGGAAAATACTAAAATTCTATATAAATCATAGTTACCGGAAGCATCTCGCAATTGTATATTAAACAACTCTCTGCTATTATCAAGCTCTCCGTATTTAACAGTTGTAATTGTGTGGTAATTAAAAACATATATATATATATATATATATATATATATATATATATATATATATATATATATAAGCTAACGCGAATTTCAGCAGTGCTAAACATGAAAAGGCTTAGAATAAACTCTCCTCTTCAAAACAGCACAAGTATAAAATACAGCTTAAACAGTCAAAACATGAGGAAACGACATGAAAAAGACACTTTGAGAATGGCTAAAGAAGATTTCGAAATCTCTTTATTATAACCTCTTATAATAAATATATTATATGTGTGCGTCTATTTGTGTGTGTGTTTATTTGTGTGTGCGTGTGTGTGTGAATGAAATATGTTTTTATATTTTTTCATGAAAAATATTTCTTAAAATGTATGTCAAAGTGGAAAAAATGTTTACTTGTGACGTATTACGTCCCTCAGGACTTTATCGAATTGCTATGTTGGTCCGACTGTATATGCGCACAAACCAGAAGTGCTGATGATTTATAACTTTATTTATAAATCTAGCCGAATACATTGAGAGTCTTGTCTACTTTCTCTTTCAAATACTTTTGTAAGTGCTATCCCATAGTGAGATGATAAAAAATGTTCTAAAATTTTCAGCACCCTTTGTTCTTACGCACGTGTAGTCGTATCAACGTTACAAATTTAGTCCGATGATGTCCTGAATCACGAAACAAGTAAACTTTTTCTTTGTCATACATTTCCCACAATATATATGTGTGTGTGTGTATGTGTGCGCACACGCGCGTATGAATTTCGAATGTTTTGAAGAAAACAATTACATTTTTGCTCTTGTATGTAAATAGTTTTTTAAAAAAAAAATCCTTGGATTGCCTTGACAAAGCCTACCAGAGGACAATATGTGCCAGCTAAGATTAGTTTTCCTTTTGTCTTAATTCATATATATATATATATATATATATATATATATATATATATATATATATATATATGTGTGTGTGTGTGTGTGTGTGTGTGTGTGTATTGGGTCTCGCATGTTTTGATTTTACAAGAGATTTTAACGCACATTGCCTAAAATAAACTAACATTTATATAGCATGTTAACCGGGGGGGGGGGCTCTTTAAATTCCGTTGACAATAGATCACAATTATCTGCTGAAGTTATCGGTTCGTAATTTCAAGGCATTTGATGAAAGCAGAATGGACAAACGGTCGAAACATGATGAATATAACAAAATGGTTTAATATTCTGTGTCCAATACCAAAGCATATAATAAGGAATAAAAGAAGTTTCTAGCCCCTGAACCTTTATTGGTTCCTATCAGTATCAAGTATTTTCAGACTGCGGTAAAAACCAATTCTATTCATAATTCCTTACTCGTATTTTCATCCCTTAAAACCTCTTTACGTTCGAGCAAATTCTTGATATTTTATCTTTGTAACAGAATTTAGTCAATAAGATGTTTTGTAGATATTTTGGCTAGATGAAGACAAAGCATGAACTTCGTCTCAGATAACGCGGATCAGGATTGATAGAGGAAGGGAATGAAGTAGGTGGAGTGAATGATATATTATCCAAACGCTTAGAATAAATAGCATTTTTGACACGATGTCTCAACTGAAGAGATACTTTTCAAATCGGACTTGATCCAAACGGAAAAATTGATCCACTCACTTGTCCGATGTTGCTAAAGAAATCGATTCTCCTGCAAGAATCAATTCATTTTTTCCTTTATTTTCAGGTCGAAAATTGACGTAACAAGGAGATCGAATTTTGAACAGGGTTTTTTTTTTATACTTAATTTTATCACATGTATAGAGGTCTTTCTTTTTTTTTCTTTTTGTTTCGAACAAAAATAAAAAATAAGATTCTATCGATTTTTGAAGGAAACAAAATATCGGATCAAGATACAACATTCAGTAACTGGGGAAAAAATAAGAAAATTATTAAAAAAAAACAAAAACAAAACAATGAAATAAATAAAACGACGCAGGAGAGCTCTTGAGCCAAGACATTTTTTCCTGAAATGGATTTCATATATGATTCAAATCCGAGCGCATGATGGTAATACTTGAGCTGGTCTCACAAACAAAAAAAAAAAAAAAAAAAAATAAGAGATAAAAAAAGAAAAGAAATAAAGAATGAAAAAGAATGAAAAAGTAAAAAAAAAGAGGATCAAAGAACTCTGTAGTCCCGTGGTTTTACTGAATGTAAATGTAGAAAAAGAAAAAAAAAAAATAAACATTAATATCTCTATAAAATAAATGCAAACCAAAAAGTTTTTAAAAAATCGAAAATAATCGATCATATAGTCCAGCCAAATACGATAATTGATCTTCATGAGAGGAACGATTCGATCTTTTTTATATTGCGAAATCATTGTCCTTGCAATCGATCACTTGATTATATACAGCATTGCTTAACATGACGTCGCATTTGCATTTGCTGACTCTTTTCTCAAGTTCAGTTAAGGAAATTCATTTTTTGTGGCCTGTTCGTTGCGGTTACGTAAGGCATCCTCGGAAAATACGTAAAATAAATATCAATATTCTCATTCATTTCAACGCCCCATTCAAATACGTTGTACCTAATGTTCCCCAAACAATATGCCTGAGAGACATCCATGGTTGAATAACAGTGTCAAATATTTACAATGAATAATATATTATGAAATTAAGCCCGAAAATTCTTTAATATATTTTATGTTTGTACGTTATTTTTATAGTCACAATTTATTTAAAATAACGTGTAAACAAAAAATATATATATTAAGTAGTTTTTGGTCTTAATCCATTACAAATTATGTTGTCAATGTTTACGTTAAGGTATGTTTTGTGAGAAGATATGATCGTTCGGGAAAGATTGCCGTGGATTTGTTGTTTATAAAGAGTAATTTAGATTTTGCTAGAGACGCTTCTCTGTAGCTGAGCGATATAGCAAGTCAGATAAACTGACTGTTCAGTATAGGAGATAGGTTGGATTCCTGTCGAAGAACGCATATTCTAGAACATTTAGGCCTGTAAATGCAATTAACACTGTTTTTTTTTTTAAAAAACAGCATTTACTTAAATAAATTGTCTCTATTAAAATAATGTATAAACAGAAAATATAATAAATGAATTATATGTATGATAAGAGATAAAGAGGAAGTCAATGCTGTTGAGTAATATGACTATGAAGAAGATGGATTACGACAGAGCATCTGTCTGTGGATGAACGGGTTGTTTAATGCGGAGCGACTCGGGATGAGAATTATGGAGATAAGAGATTTCCACTTGAGCTAGTTACATTCAATTACGCGCAAACACTGAGAAATGTTTGAATCCATCTATTCTCCCCCCAGATATGGGTTAAATAGTATAAATTGTAACTTGCGAAAATTATCACTAACTGGGGGGAAATTGTTAATGCAATGTTCACTCGCAAAAAAAAAAAAAAAAAAAAAAAATAGTCCAGAAAAATATTCTTCTATTTTAAAAAGAATTTGTAAATATTAGGTTGGTGCAAAAATAATATCGTTTTTTGCCGTTAAAAAATACGTCAAAAAACGATATTATTTTTGCACCAACCTAATACTACCTGAATTTCTGGGAGAAAGAGTTATCACGATTTACATTGTTTATATCCGGACTATTATCCTCATCTTTGTTGTTCTTATCACAACGTTTCGACAGTTGTCCGTTCCGGTCTTTATCTGATGTATATTGATCTCGATAACCTACATGTTATTCTTAACTGAATCACTTATTTAATATAAACCCATATCTAGGGACATCATTTAGGTTTTATTTGTAGTACAAATCATTTATTGCTCGCTTTTTAACACTAAAGTAAATTATCCTACGGAACAATTGCCTAGTGGTTCCAAGAGTTGTTTTGTAATTTTGGTGATTTTGAGTTCAATCCCTGGGCCCGATAGAGTGGAAACGGGGGAGAAATAATTCCCAAGTGCTCAAAATAAGACCTAGATGATATCCCTAGATATGGAAAGTGTAACTAGTAGATTTTACCCATGTAAATTAAAAACAAACAAAAAAAAAAACAGGTTTTCGTTCAGAATTCTCTTTTGTTTACTCTGATCGATATACTACGGATTAAATAGTTCGTATGTATCCGTTACTTTTATGAATAAGCAATAGGGAAAAGGAGTCTAAGGTCGTAAAATTAGCTTGATACATTATTTAACTGCATAAAATTTATCCGTATCTCAAAAATTCAAACATCATTATTTTTCATCTGTTCTTTTAAGTTATGCTTTTACAACATTTACTACCATATTATTTTTGTTCGGCCGCCATTGCTCGCAAGCTTCTTAACTAGATTTTTTTCTTCTTATGCTTCCCTTCCTTTCAATATGTTTGTGGGTGTTTAATTCTCCAGGGCCTCTTTTGGCGTCCTACAAATTAAAACTCTTGCTTTATAATTATATGTATCTCTTTTTCATCATCATCATCATCATCATCATCATCATCATCATCATCATCATCATCATCATCTTCTTCTTCTTCTTCTTCTTCTTCTTCTTCTTCTTCTTCTTCTTCTTCTTTGCTTTATTTCTGTTCTTCTTGCCTTAAGTCCTTTGAGTATCAAATTATCCATTACCTCTTTTCTCATTATAAGCCCGAGAAATTTCAACTGCCCTTTATTTTTACAAGCATAAGTATCCATTTTATTTCCATTTTCCATAAAAATTCCTCGTTGCTAATATATTCAGCCTATGTTATTCTCAGCATTTTTTCAGTAGTTTCACAAGTCCGACGTCTCAATTATTTTCTACCACTGTGAAGACATTGTAACACATTCACGACCATAGAGGAGAACCGATATTACATAAAAGTTCTTAATACTTGGTTTTGCTTTGCGAAAACATATTTCGCTATTCCAATACATCTTCGGATTTCTGTGTCACATTTTCCGCTCTCTGTTAAAACATTACCTAAATTTTTAAATGTTAGTAGTTGCTTGATTTTTATATCTCTAATTCGGAATTTTTTCGCCGTTTCTCTTTCTGACAATCGTTCACAATATATTCTTACAAAAGACGATTCCTCATTTCTTCTCACTTTCTTTTACGACCGGCATTACTGTAGATAATTAACTCTTTATCTAGTTTTTGTTTGAAACCGAATCCTTGTCTTCGCAAAACTTCTCTGATTCAATAAATCTTCCTTTTTGCAAAGCAAAAATGCTTAATGAAGATTTGAAAGCAATACTCGGAATCATCTGATTAAGAAAAGTCTATAAAAACCAGAAAGGAGATTTTGGTCACTGGTTGTTGGAAATATCGATTTTTTTGAAACCATATGATATTTAAATCCAGCCATTACTTGAAAATAATTAAATTGATATAAAAAAAAATAAAATAAAAATGTGGCTAGAAGTTGAAACTTTTCAAAAGATCGATATTTCAATCCGAGGCCGATCATAACAGGGAAATGATTCAACACACAGTATCGATTATTGTTATTGGTTTCTTATTTCTTTTCATAAAATACTGCGATCGATAACTAAACCAGGATGATTAACCAAAAGTTGATCAGTACGAGAAAGCCATTGTTAGAGATCGATTCACAGAACGGCTATAAATATCAAGAACAAACTAATGAGGCTGTATGATCAACACTCTTGGTTGACGGTTCAATACTAGAGGTCGGATCGATATTTGCTATGGAACAAAATTATAATATTAAACAGGTCAATATGGAAGAAGAAATAATGAAAAGAGACGTGACGTCATCTGGTTGAATTACGCGTCTGTCTGGAGTTGACGATGAACTTGATCATCAACTAAAAATGAGTTCCTTTAAATCGAACTTATTTCTTGTGTAATAACACTTAGCTTTCGGCTCTCATGAAGCATACACACACACAAAAGGGTAAGTCAAAAAGTAAAAGTAATTTCTATGCAACTTAATTTCCACTGATGAAGATAAAAATGGAGTTGTCACTTTTCATCATAGGCTTCTTGCAGAGCGATGCATTTCTGGCATTGTTCAAAGAGTTTCATGCTCGACATAGCACCCAACGCCCACGAACTTTAGAGTAACTCATGTCATCACATAGTAGGGCTTGTGCAGATCTATAGTTGTTGCGCACAATTGCCGCTACTGAAAGTAAAATGATTTGTGTGTCTTCTATGATGAAGACATTCACGCTCTGCATGTTCAAAATCAGGTTCTGTGTGCAAACATTAACATCCGTGCCCGAAGATGATAGCCGACCAGAGTGCCTCTCGTCAGTGACAACTGTTATTGCCGCTTTCAACAGTTCTACCCACTCATACAACTTTCGTTGGTACACAGTGCATGATCCAAACTGCATCGACAGGCGACAGTGAATTTACGCAGGTTTGAATTTCTCTGCACACAGAAAGCGCATTACGGCACCTTCTTCCTCGATGGTACAATTACAGAGTAGATCCTCCTTATATATATATATATATATATATATATATATATATATATATATATATATATATATATATATATATATATATATATATTGTTTTAAGCAACAATTCCTCATTATACATGTTTCATTAAAGACGAAAGACAAGGTAATGCGATTAGATATTTAATTAATTTTACTTGCTTTTTACTTGTTTTTTTTTTTTTTATTTGTGTTTCAACAAGCGTTATCTTTTCGGGATACAGACTGAGTAGAAACTTTTAAAATGTTCTGTAATTCGAGCGCCTTCGTCTATACATTTAACCATTATCAAGGATAAATTTATCTTTCATTTTTAACTGAAATTGGGATATATATATGTATATAAAGTTATAGGGATGTTTTATTTTCCGAACACAGCACATTGTGGCAGTGTTCGTAGATAAAATTACTGAGTTTTATTTTTTTTCTATTTTTATTATTAATGCTTCCCTTATTTTGAATCTTTTTTACATATGGATGAGATTATCATATTTGTATTTTCTACCATGTTTCGGATGGGGTCTGGTAAATTTGTGTATGTATTTAAATGGATTCTAATGGAGCATTAATTATGACTTCAAATGTGACTTAAGGAACGATCAAAGCAAATACTTAAGTAATTACATCAGTAACATGACTACATGCCTCTCCAGACGCCTTACATTACAGCTATCCGACCACAACTCCAATGGAACCATTTCAAAACACAAACTTACTAGACTCCATTAACTTTATTTCGGAATCAAAATTTCATGATTTCGCGTCCGGATTCCACCACGGGATGTTTTTCATTTGCTCGCGGAGTCGACCTGATTCGATAATGGCATGGTACCTATTTTCAATGTCTGGGGTATATATATATATATATATATATATATATATATATATATATATATATATATATATATATATATATATATATAAAAATATATGTGTGTGTGTATTATTATCATTATTATTATTATTATTATTATTATTATTATTATTATTATTGTTATTAAAATTTTCGCATATAATAAATTAATGACAAACATGGAATTTGGACTCTCTTTGATGGAGTAAGCAGGATATGTGCGGATCCGTAGTTATATTTATATACCGTTTTCTATAACAATGTCATGACTCGAATTTAATTCACAGACAATGGACCAACCTGTAATATGGTTTTCAGACATTTTCTAGTTTTGCTGCATGTTAGGAATGGGTAACCTTAGTTTACTCGAGAACTCGCCCAGTCATATTCGAATCATAGCCTAATGTGTGAAACGGTAACTCTCTAATCTCTCGCCCAAGCCCTTTATACACACACACACACTCATATATATATATATATATATATATATATATATATATATATATATATATATATATATATCAAGCCAGACGTTTTTTCTCGTCTGAGTTCATCCTTCAAATCTACCATTCGTCCTTGCATTAAATAATGTTGCCATATATATTTTTGTCCCTCACTATTAATCCTGAGGTTCTGTATAAAATTCAAAGATGACATATGATAGGCCCTGACGTGATGAGGCGTCCCTCTGTCTTTTCTGCAAATATTTGTTTATGGCAACTGCTCTGACGACCTATTTTAATTGGGGCACCAAGTGCATGAATTTAAGCGTGCTACTGGGTTGACATCTCGCTCCAACAATTTTACTGTCGAAACAGATACATTATATCAAACAAACTTTTGTATTAAAGATTCCTTCTCGTTCTCTGAATTTATTAGGAATCTTGAGACCACTGATGGATTTATGTGTTCCTTTGATATCTGCAGCCTCTTCACTTGCGTTCCATTGTCGGAGACTATAGATATTTGCAGTGATTTGCTATATCGTAGTCATTTGACACCTCCGACAATACCTGAAGATGTTTTTATTGAACTCATGAAATTTGCTACCATGTCTGTCGATTTTAGTTTCGATAATATTATGTATCGACAGATTGATGGTGTTGCTATGGGTTCCCCTTTGGGTCCTGTTTTAGCTAACATTTTTGTGGGTTTCTATGAACAGAGTTTGTTTACAGATTCCTCTAAGCCCACTGTTTACTTCCGGTACGTTGATGACACTTTTTGTGTGTTTCGTAATGAATTCGAGGTAGACAAATTTTTCTCCCTACTAAATAGTGTTCATCCTGCCCTTAAATATACAGTAGAGAAGGAAGAGGATAACAGTTTACCCTTCCTTGATGTTCTAGTTCGTAGAACACCTTCCTTATATACTACTACAGTTTATAGGAAGTCTACTTTCACGGGTCTTTACACTCGTTGGGATTCCTTTTGTCCCAAACAGCAAAAGATTAATTTAATTAAGTCTTTGACCCATAGGGCATTGAGGATTTGCTCAGATGACACTTTGAAAGATGAGATTAAGTTTTTAACTAACATCTTTACTAGTAACGGTTATCCTTATGATATCGTTCAAATGGTTATTCGTCAAAAGTTGGCGGACTTTAATAAAGTAAAACCAGTGCTTGTTAAAAAATGTCCCGTTTATTTACGAGTGCCATATTTTGGTAGGGATAGCGAAATGTTGGCTAAGCAAATTTTATCGAGTTCTAATCAATGCTATTTTGCAGCGAATGTACGTGTTGTGTTTAAAACAAGATCTGTTCTTCCATCCATGAGTAAGGATGTTCTACCTCCTCATCATATTAATTCTGTAATTTATCAATTTAAATGTAGTTGCGGTGCCGACTACATAGGTAGAACTACACAACGCTTGGATGTTAGAATCAAGCAACACGTGCCTGCTAAAATTTATAATAAAATTTTTTCGATTGGTGATACCGTTCGAAACACATACGGGTCATCTATAGCGGATCATTTCATAAATAGTCCTGGTTGTGCGGTGGACTTCAGTGTGAATTGGTTTTCTGTGGTGTCCACTTCACACTCGTTGTTCCATCTGAAGGTGTTGGAGACGCTGTTTATCAAGTCTGGGCGACCTTCTCTTTGTAAACAGAGAGATTGTTTGCTTGGGCTTGCTCTTCTGGGTCTCTAGCATCTTCAGGTGTTACAACTGTCCCTTCCGTTTATTCACGTCACCCATATATATATTTTTTTATTTTTTTTTTCTCTCCTTGTTCATAATTTTTCCCCCGTTTACAGCTCTGAAGAGAGGGGGCGAAACCGGTCGGCTGGTATTTTATTTTAATAACATCATGATCCAATGTAAAAATATTCATGTTTTTAACGCCGTAATATATATATATATATATATATATATATATATATATATATATATAAACATTTTTTATATTTATATGCTCTTTTTATAGATATTTCATAGAAAATATGCGTCCTCCGACAGGATTCGAACAAATGACATTATACATTATGAAATGGACAATTATTTTAAATATAATCAAAAAATGTCTTGAAATAATTCTCGGGCTTTGGCCATTTCATAATGTATTACGTCATTTGTTTACATTTGGATACGAATCGAGCAGATAGAAATGTACGAGAGAAAACAATGGAGAATTGTAGTTTCAAAGCAGTAAAATCAACCTTGCTAACCGAAAACCACCTCTGTGGCTCAATCGTTAATGCACATCAAGCTATATGACGGTTCGATTCCTGTCGGAGGACGCATATTTTCTATGAAAATTTCTCGGACATTCAGGCCAGTAAATGTCGTTAATACTGTTTATTTTAAACAGATCATTTACTTAAACATTTGTATCTATAAAAAGAACGCATAAAAATAAAAAATCTTAAAATAATGGTCGGACTTGTCCATTTCTATATATATATATATATATATATATATATATATATATATATATATATATATATATATATATATATATATATACAAGAATATTAAACATGAGGAGGATTGAGGAAAAGACAAAAAAGGAACAGGGTTCAAATGACAGAAGATGACGATTTACGCTACATTTCCATTTTGCAAGATTTCAGGCAAGCAATAAGTAGAAAACGAGTTCCAGAGGCGAAAAGTGTGAGAGAAAGAACTCTTAGAATAGAATCGGTAATTACGTCTAGCTAGTTCAACTGCCAAACTGTAAAACCTCACCGCCAATGTAGTATCACGCTTAAATTTATTTAGTCGGAACACAAGGAAAAAGAGCACATGCATGCAGTCGCCATGAAGATATCTGTTCAGCAGTGTAAAGACATGTCCAGTCAGTGAGAGTGTGACTGAAGACAAGAGCCCGGGCCAGCATCAAGTATTTGTGTATTTTGTAAAGAATCACGAGATGTACAGTATTTAGTAAACGAAAGAATGGTAGTTTTATAAATGAAAAAGATTGATCCTGACGAGTGCATGTTATTGGGACGGCACACAGAACCAACCTGTCTCTTTGCAAGATATAGCAACTTACTCGATAGAGACACTGTACATTATGTCAGTGGAAAACGTGAGAACAAGAAAGTGTATAGTGTTGCTCTTCACAAGTTCAGCATCAGTCATCCTAATGCTAGGTAGAAAGGTTTCTCTGTGGTTATTAAAGAAAATAACTTTTGCTTTGGAGACGGGGGAATTTGCAAGCCATTTCTTGCCCCAGTTAACAACTGAGATGTCATTATGAGTATGCATTTGTATGCAATTGTGTGTGTACGCCTGATCATATCTTAATATTCATGTCATTGTTTGGTGTTCTAGAATAAAATCAGCATGAAACATCATGTTGTAAATAGTTTTAGGATATACGTACAATTATATGAATTTCGACCGTTTTTTTATTGTAGATCTCCGTAATTTTATGTAGTCATTTTCTCTACCTTTTATAAAAGATAATAGATGTTTGATTCGAATTTGAAACATTTTATTAGGTTGGTGCAAAAATAATGACGTAATAATGTCGTTTTCTGACGTAGTTTTTAACGTCAAAAAACGACATTATTACGTCATTATTTTTGCACCAACCTAATGATATGTATATATGTCCAATGAGTTTCATACATGCTGAAAACTAATATTCGTCATCTTCTTCTTCAAGTTTCGTGTCTTTCAGGGCGTGTGGGATCATGACTCTCCACTGCTTTCTATTCTTTCCTGTATAATGTAGCAGTAAATAGTTTTTGTCTTACTCCGCGCCAGTACACACTCGACTATTCATTCATATAAACTCTTTATCCACATCTATCTACCCATCTTACCTCAGTGTATTCTGTGTGTGTCAATTTCTCCATGCTCTCTTTTCTCATTAGACGTCCGGGAAATTTCACCTGTCTCTTTTTGATTGGCGCCAGATCTGCATACATGACTTGATATTGTTTGATTTTACTTTTAACCAAGTCCGAACCAAATTACATGTAGTATTAGTTTTGAGATCGAGGTGAATAAAATGTCAAATTCATTACCAAGGAAAGGAATCAACATTCTTTTCCACTTATCTGCCGTGTCCCTTCAGACTCGTGACTAATTCTTATCATATACAGTGCTAAGCAATATTTATTGCCTGAATATCCTCCGTAGACACTGCCCTACTGTTCATTTCCAAAAGCTCATTAGATATGCTATTAACTGTTTTTTTCTGTCACTGTTCTCTTTAATATACTCCGTGTAATTGAAAAAAAATCTTCTTCTTCTTCTTTTTGATAAAAAATAAAATATATTTACAGTAAATAAAAAAAGTTTGGCCAAATGAAATTAAATTTCATAAATATATCAGCATATATCGAAAGATATATTTAAATACAAAATTTTAATAAAAAGAAAATAAGATAAAACATTTATTCAGGTGTATTTGTATTGGCCAGGTAAGAACAAATTACATTTATTATTCTATCTCTCACTGTTTCAACACGTTCACAGAATCCACTTTGTTCCTATTCGAAACAGTTATAACATAGGTACGTGTATGCGCAATTCAATATATATATTTATTTCTCTCTCTCTCTCTCTCTCTCTCTCTATATATATATATATATATATATATATATATATATATATATATATATATATATATATATATATATATATATATATTCATACATGTTTCATTAAATAATATAGAAAACTGTTGTCTATTTATTCTATGTAAATTCGTTTCAAAACGTCTGATAAGCTTAATAACATTATCATTAAAAGAAGAAAGAAAATCACAATACTGATACATATTTTTTAATCCAATCTAAGCTTTCGGCTTACATAAGCCATTATCAAAGATGACAATTACTGTACAATATATTATGCAATACAGGGACAATACAGTGATGATAGTCTATTTCTGTTTACATGGATGATTTCCAAGCAACAATAAACAAGTGCATATAAGACGCTGGAAGAGAAAATCGCACCGCAGCTCATGAGGTCACACATGACCACTTGTCTATATTATTTAATGAAACTTGTATGAATGAAAAAATGCTGCCTAAATACACACAATACATACATACATATATATATATATATATATATATATATATATATATATATATATATATATATATAATGTGCGATGGAAACACCTCCTACATACTAGAGAGCTAGCAGCAAAGCCCGGCATTGCCCGGGAGTAAACTTCCTCTGAATTTAAAGTCATAACCGCCATACTCATTTTGTACACGCATGTAAGGCTGAAGTCGAGTAGAACTGATGGCCGCCCACGTAAAAAAAAAACGTTATGAACACAAGTTGTCGGTATTCTTCAGCACAACGGAAGAAAAAATGTAAGGCTTAAAAGGAAGCAATGGACAGCCATGTGAGCATCTGCCCTTTGCCATTACAAAGACATCTCCAATTAAAAGTTGTCAAGTTCAATATGAATATGGTCCTCAGAAAGTTTTTGATGAAGTGTAGCAGATGACTTTGTATTCCGATGGCATGGTTTTATTATCCCTGAGTGCAAGACATTACATGAAACCCTGTATCAGTTGCAACGTAGGAAAACGCAATAGCGTGAAAGGTAGACCCGTCTTTTGCCCAAAAGTCGGCGCTGCCACTACCGCAAATAGAATCACATAACAGAAGTATGGGAAGGTGCCGGGGCAAGTACTTGTAAGTGGCGCAAATTTTTTGTAGTTTTTAATAGCCAGTTGAGGCGTGCATGAAGCGCATGTAGTGTTACATAAAGCAGCGCTATTTGTAAGAGAAGAAACACATCAATGGTGTACGACAGAGAATGCATATTATAATTCTTCATGCTGCTATTCTTTTATTATCCCAATTCTTTTTGCTGAGGCCTGAATTGCGTGGACGCACTCGACATCTCTGACAATTAAATCAATCCACTTTCCTCTGCATTGGTTTTGTGTTTCAACTGAATGTGGTTACGTGGTGGAAATGTAAGTGCGAATGACGTTATGGTGGGGTCCAAGTGATAAGGAGGCATCTGGTGATCAAGACAACCTTTAATGAAATGTCTTAGTAATGGCAAGTGGATACTACGACGAAGTTAAAAAAAAATGTTAAAAAATGAACGAACCTACGATGCTGCCTACATGACGATTTGTACATTCCCTTTAAACATAACCGACCATGGGCTATAGGACTTCTGCGGAGGTAATATTTTTAGCTTTGTTTGTTGGAGAATAAACGTAACTTTTATGCTTACTCCGGACTCGGGAGCAGCCTACGTAAAGCTATCCATGGGCGAAACACTGTTCACCTAAATGCAGACTCGCGACGCTGAGCGTCAGTTCTTGCGATTTGGCCATTATTGTTGAGCTGTGCTCGGCGTTTCTGAAGCTCTGGCAGAGGCAGTAAATCTGGTATTTCTCAAACGACGTTTAGCGGTTCTAAATCTCTGGCAGACGCAGTAACGCTAGCATTTCTTAAAGGACAAATAGCGGTTTGCTCAGGTTGTTCCGAAAACCTGGAAGATTCTGTAGCCCTAGCATTCCTAAGACGACTCAAAGTGGTTTGTTCAGGGCTTTCTAAAGGTCTAGAGCATGCTGTAGCGCTGGGATTCCTTAAATGCAGAAAGATTGTCTGTGTTGAGGACTCGGAAGATCTGGCCCTAGAAACGCGAATTGCGTCCTGTGAATTCTGTACTAAACGCTCCTCAGTTGAAAGTCTAGCGCGTCGTGATGACATAACTGATGTTACTGATGCCAGCCTTTCAGTCCGTTCAGTGGTACTTTCCGTGGAGTTGCGGGCAGCAGAGCCTGAGGTCATTTGTTGTAAAGGCGCAATGAATTTTGATCTGTTGTTTCACTTGCCCTTGCGACTCTTGTATTTGAGGCAGCAGCCCTGCGCCGTCCCAAAAAGTTTTCATCTCTTAGGTGGCATTTTAACCAGTTTTAAAAAGGCAAACGTAATAAAAGGTACGTAGGTTTTTTGAGTGTAAAAATACGTGTAGTCTAAACGTCGGCAGGTTAGAGGGATCCCAAAAATGTGTGTAACTGTATCAAAGGGGGATCTAAGACAAAAAAGATGTTTAAAAATTCCAACTAAAGCTAAAACGGTAGTAGGCAATTTGGGAAGTAAATTCGATAAACGCGGAAACGAATGTAGTTATAACTAAGAAGTAAAAAAAAAAAAAACTGTTTGGACACGTAATCAACAACTTGCGGTTTCCGTAAGAAGCGAATGAAGTGAGCCTAGTGCGGGGCAGTAATCGAAGAAGTGTGAACACGCGTGCGACTTAAGGTATAAAGAGACTGTTGGCCGGTTGAACTTGAGCGCACATACTTAGGTGACGTACGTCAGCACATGCATACGCTTGCATAAGAGAACTGCTCGCGCGTATGATTGAATGGGGCCAAGATTAAACGCTTTGAACCGTGCCAATGAGCTCACGAGAACCTTGAACAGCTGACGCGATTGGTTAACCTCTAGCTGGGTTAGTCAAAGCAGTCCACAGTGGCGGATGGCGTTTCAAAATACTATCTGGCGACTTTATTGGATCGGGAATTCATTGATAAATATGAAAGCTATGTAGTTCCTTATCCCAAAATACGCATTGCCTTTTTGATTTACGTCGTCACCGATGTAGCACAGTCTCTCAAATTCAGCCAATCAGAAAATGGGATTTTCAGGCTTCATCTTTCTTTGAAAATTTTGAGCAGCCAGGAAATATGATGTAATTTTATTGGTCAAAAGTTGAAAATACAAGCGGTTTTACACTTCGTACGGACAAATTTTGAAGCAATGTTAATTTCGTTTACTGATGGATGATGAGGCCATTTAAGTAGCACGAATTTAGATGAAAACCTGTGAGAACTTTTTGGGGCAGCTATGCGCAGTAGGAAAATTATAGCTATTAGGTGCCTTTTGCTACACGTAAACGGCATGAAAAGACATAACAGTCTCCGGTATCTCCTTGAATGAAAAAATGCAATCAAAAGTGAAAAAAATGGACAAATTCCACAATTGGGGGGAGCCAATTCTGTCCAATTGGGTTAAAAGTGGTGGCGTGAAGTGGCATGAAATGTGTTCAATGAATTCAATTCTATGCTTTAGTTGGCTAAATGGAACCACCTAGAAAGCAGGAGTTTCAACTTGTTGTTTACTGATTGACCTGGTAAAATTTGATATATAGCTCTTTAAATCCATTTTAAAATGGCCTTGATGTTTACTTTACTGTGCAAATACAGAAAACATTGAAAGTAATGCACGCCTGCATTGAAACATTAAAAGTTCCTTTTTGGGTTGTTTTTAAAAAAAACATGTTATGATCGTAAAAATCCTGAAATAAAAGTAGGTTACCTGAAACCTCTACCCCATTTGGGATGTTTGATGCGCGCACACGTGACACCTCCACCGTTCACACATGATCTCGCATGGCCCCGAAGCGTGAGTGGGCCAATCAGCAGCAAGCGTTACACATCACGCGAAACACGCGTGACAAATAATACTAATCCGATAGGCTTTTGGAGTGCAAAGTTCGGCTGCGACAGAAATCCTTCATTGTGATAACTTTGGGATCCGAAACCAAAATATGGCCATTCTTGTCCTTTCTTATTTCCATATAACCAATTAAATCCGATTTTTTTCTAATTATACTACCGCTATTAATTCTGAAATTAAAAGTGCCCTTATTTGCTTGTGTGCAGTTAACGAACATAATTACACACACATGCGTCCGATCATAAATGAAAAATCGATAATATTGATTTAAGTATTCACTTAAATCAACTTTTGGACCATTAGCAGTAAGTGTGTCAAACATGGTTGAAATCGGTTGAAAAATGTAGGATGTACGATCAAACATATAAACGAACACATACACACACATGCTGCATGTTATCATATGTATAGATTACCTTTTTGCTACTAGTGATCAAGTAGCAATGGCGTATTCATCTACTTTTCCTTGCTGATTTCATGTTACGTCAGAATTATTCGATTACGGTTAGAAAATCGATACTGATATGTGTTGAAAATTCCGGGACGACAGGTTCAGCGCTTAAAAAAACTGCTTGAAAGACTTCGAAGCGCAAGGAATTCTGGGCGATGGAAAAGTTTAGGAACCTTCTAAAACAGTGATGGCGAATAGGAGATGTCATTTTAAAAACCAAATGAATTAACACGGTAATTCTTTGTTGACAACAGTGAAATACATTTTATTAATAGCAGTTACCTTCTTTGGAAGGTATTTCTGGCGAAAACTCATCACTTACTCACTCCCCGGTTCTCTTTTTTTTGTCTCTCTCAATCCCTCTTTCTCTCTTTCACAATATATACATACACATATATATATATATATATATATATATATATATATATATATATAGTCTCAGTTACGGTGGACTGGTCATGTCTTGAGAATGTCTGATGACAGGATAACCAAGATCCTAATGTGAAGCCAGTTAAATCAGGGCTACCGCAATTTAGGACGCCCATGTTTAAGATACAAAACAAGCTGAAAAGCAACTTGTCAGCAGGCAATATACCACATAACACCCTTGAGCGTTTAGCCTTGAATCGGGTAGAATGGAGATCAACGTGTTTTAGTGGACTCAGCAATTTTCAATCTGCTTGTCTGAATCATCTTCAAGAAGCGAGAGCAAGATCTAAAAGGTCAGCCAATCTAACAGTAATCTCATCTCACAATCCTCACACTTGCTCCATATGTGGCCTCCTTTGTAAATCACTAGCGGGTCTTAAATGCCACTTAAGATTATCGCAGAAAATTTCATAACTGAATCAATAAGCTGTCAGATCCTCATACTTCATAACCCCAAAACATGTTTTATGAATATGTCCAGAAGATGGTCTCCTAGACCGAAACATCCGACGTTGACATTAAAACAGCATAATTGCATATTAGGTTTTTGTGTTTGTTTTTTCCGTATATTTTTCTTCATATATATATATATATATATATATATATATATATATATATATATATATATATATATATACACGCATACACACATTATTTACATTATTCGGACTATTGTCCTCATCTTTGTCGCAATATTTATCACAACTTTTCGGCCGTTGTACGCTCCGGCCTTCTTCAGGTGTTTCGAATTTCGAACTGAACCATTTACTTCGCTCACTGCGGTAGACTGTTCTAGTTCCACGTGCCATGTTTGGTGGATGTCAGTGATCAGTTATCTCCTGCTAATTTCCCTCTGAAAGTTCTCCACTGCCTTAGCTATATATATCTATATATATATATATATATATATATATATATATATATATATATATATATAGATATATAGATATATATATATATATATATACATATATATAAAGGTTTGTTCGTACTTGTTGGATTCACTAAGATATGAAAATTGAAATAAATGATTGATCGAAATTTCAGGATGCCATTGACACAGTCTTTGATTCCCACAAATATACTCCGATAAAATCTTGATTAAACAAACTAATATTATATATAAGTAAATGTGTGTTATCATTGTCCCTAACCGCACATACACACACACGCACACACATATATTAGGTTGGTGCAAAAATAATGCCGTTTTCTCAAATAGTAACATATGTGAGAAGACATTATTTTTGCACCAACCTAATATATACACTGCGAAATCTTGAAGGTCGATTAAAATTTAAAAAAAAAAAAATATATATATATAT
>OZ010605.1:9209026-9294026 GCA_963932145.1 Acanthosepion lycidas
ACTTAATTTGGCTTCATAGCACTCTAAATGTTCAGCAACACACAGGAAATTCTAAAATGTAATTTCTTTACAAGATACCCAAAGCGAGTAAATCTTTCCGTCGACTCGCTATCGGATACTCGACATATACATATACATATATATATATATATATATATATATATATATATATATATATATATATATATATATATATATATATATATATATATATATATATATATATGCTGAACAAATCGGTTCAATCCGTGGTAAACACACACAAAGAGACGCACTTCGATTTTGCCATATATACAATATGGATGAAAAAAATCAAAATGCTGTTTTAGTGATCCTGAAAACTGCTACATAGCCTTTGGGAATTTTCTGCAATGTAGATTTCGTCATCAAACGAATGATCCGGACAGATTTTAGAATTGAATCTGTAAGTTTCAAGTAGCGAGTTAGAAGAATATATACTAAATGTTCTAGTACCTATTTAAAATTCTATTTTGCAGTACTTAATCTTCCAATCTATTCGAAAAAAACGGGAAACTTGAACTACAGTAATTTCCTATGTATAATACGCCTTCATCCATAATACGCACCCATAAAATTGTGCGGAAAGTGTGGGAAAATTTTTCTACTCACTCATAATGCGCAATCAAACCCTAGAAATGATATATATGTTTAATTTCATTTCGGTTAGCGATGGTTCCTCTTATTAAAAATGTTTTTTAAACACAGAAAAACATTATTCTAAAATAGTTTTATGATAATTATCTATTTTACATTTGTGAGTATTCTTAGGTATATACGAACGTATTTGACATCCTTATGGGCTGCAATCTTTCAAGAATATGATGTTGAAATCAATGAATTGTGGTTCTTTCCGTTTCTTTCGGGCAGATATTCTTTGTGTCTAAATAAAAAAAAAACTACTTCTGTTTCCGTTTATCACATTCCTAGTGTCTGCAACAATCATCTTTGTCTTTTTTTTTATTATTCATCCAGACCAACTGTTATTATTTTCACAAGATGTATCCTATTTTCCATTTGGCAAACGCAATGATTCTAAATGAACATCTCTTCTTTCATTCTTCAGAACAATCACTTCATATACTTGTTCATCAATTCGTTTACCATCAAAATGAAATTACCATTTCTTTTTAAGTATAATGTTTACTCCATGCTCTAAGTTTAACAGCATTTTTATATCGGACCTGTAAATAAAAAAATGAGAAAATGTTCCAATGTCAATCTCATCATGCTAACAAACACTTGCTGATTTGCTGGTTGTTCAGTTTGAAGATGTTACTAATTTCGTTGCTGATTCGGAAAGTGAAGCCGTTGATGTTACTTTTGGAGAATTTCGCTCCAAGGTTCTTCTTTTTTAATGTAGCAATAGTTTTGGAATACTCTTTCTTTCCAGTTGTATATCCAACATATTCATTGCTTTCGATCTGAATATGATATACCGTAATTTCTCGAAAATAATACTCATTTTTTTTTACTTTAAATTACAGTAGTAAGGGTGCGTATTATTAGTCGGTTTAAACAAAAATATTTGTTCGTTATTGGTTTATAATAATAAATACGTAATTGTTCCTAATTTTCATTTGAAATCCAACAATAATAGCTGTAACTTATTTTTCAATAAACTTATGTTTATCAGTAACCGCATTTTTTATTATTATAAAAAAGCCAGTTTCGAAGAAAAGAGGATATCAAGTTAACAATTTATTGAAATTTTAATTTTCATCATCATTGTCACCACATTCTATTATAAAATATATATCTAAATTATCATTAAACAAATTATCATTCTCAGTATTATCTTCGTCCTGTTCAAAGTTATCTTTGGCTTCTTCATTCTCTTGCCAACGGATGTCATCTTCAGGGCCATCCATGGCTGTTGCGAGACAACACTTCTTGAAACCTCACTGACATTTATCGAGGAAACCGCATGGTAATTTTGAACATTATTTTAGCAGTTTAGTTTTGATTTTATTCTTAATGTCAATGTCGACAAAATGTCTTCGTAATTATCATTCTTTTTGACAAAATTTATACATGCGCATTACACATCGGGATATATATATATATATATATATATATATATATATTTCTTAATTTTTGGATCATTTGTTGGGGTGAGTGTTATTTATAGGTGCGTATTATTTTCGAGAAATTACGGTTATTGTCTGTCGCCGATACACAGCCATTCAACATCTTCTTTTGTAGTGACAAAAATTTCATTCAATGGATAGTTTTTTTTCCTTATTTCATACATTCATTATAAGTGTTCAGCACTTGATCCAGTTTACTTGTAAGACTTGAGTTGAAAAATTTGAGAAATTTAATTACTTTTGCCATAAACTTGTTACTTCTTTAGCGATTTCATATACACGTTCTTTCATTCATTTGGTGGATGTTCCAAGTAACAGATAGCGACCAACTATTTGGATATTTACTGATAGCCAGCCTTTTGTTTTTCAGGGATTGTTCTGCTGGAACAGATTTTCTTTTTATATGATTCATGAAATTCACGAGATTTTTTATCCAGATATTCTTATTTCTCTCACTGGTAGAAACATGTATAAGAAATGAATACTTGGAAAGAATGAAGCAAATCAATCAGGGTTTGAAATCAGGAAGATAATATAGTCTGAAAAAACAGAACACAATTTTCCCAATCGCCTTATCTAAATGACTGCCCCAACAAGCGTTCGCGCTTATATAGTTCCACAAAAGGCAAGTCATAAATTTGTGTAAAGGTCTAGAAAGCTTCAGAAATTTCTAGAAGGAACCGAGAAATTCTAGAAAGGCCGGGAAAGTTACTACGTATATACGATTTTAGAAAATTCGTGTCGGGGGTGCCATTATAAAAAATATACTGAATTTAAGTTGATTCATCATTTTGTAAAAAATATTTACTGAAATAGGATAAATCAATTAAAGTATTTTACAAAAAGTCATATCCATTATATATATATATATATATATATATATATATATATATATATATATATATATATATATATGTGTGTATATATATATATATATATATATATATGTGTGTGTGTGTGTGTGTGCGCGCGCGCGCGTGTGTGGGTGTATGTATATATGTATGTGCATATATATAAATATATATATTTATATATATATATGGGTATGAAGAAAAATATACGGAAAAAACAAACAAAAATCCTAATATGCAACTATGCTGTTTTAATGTTAATATAACGTTAGCTAGCCTTATGGATACATTTGCCAGTGTTTGATTGATCAGCGTGCTTAATAAAAACGATTCACTAACCAAAACAACTTGCATAACCCATATTTGAAACGTGAATCATACGAAACGCTCTGTAAAAAATATGTTTATGCAAATGTCAATCAGTATCTTGTGATATTTTCGTGTATATTATAGCATTTCCGTCAGCTATGCAGATACTTGCAATATAACTCTTCAAATTACGAAATTTCATAAAGCATAATTTTATATTATATTATATATTTCGTTTAGTTCTATGGCCTTCAAGGAAGTATTAGGTTGGTGCAAAAATTAATGACGTAATAATGTCGTTTTTTGACGTATTTTTAACGTCAAAAAACGACATTATTACGTCATTATTTGTGCACCAACCTAATAGTTTTTAGATAGTGAATATTTTGCGCGGTTTCTAGATATACATATTGCTGCGTGGATTAAGTGATTCGGGTGTTGCATAGCTCATGACTGCCAACAGGTATACAACTCCCGCGGCACGCACTCCGCAAAGTAAAACTATGTAGTAACGGCACACAGAAATTAACCATCCCAAAACAACATCCTTGATAATGCCTAGAGAACGAGACGAAATCACTAGGAACAATTATAGCGATGGACAATTCCTATATTCTGTAACACAGAAAAACAAATGTTAGAATGCCGGAAAAACTCAATAAGGTATTAATTAAATCTCCCTTGTCAACCGCTTTCATTATATATATATATATATATATATATATATATATATATATATATATATATATATATATATATATATATATGTATGTATATATATATATATAAAGAAAAATATACTGAAAAAACAAACAAAAATCCTAATATGCAATTATGCAGTTTTAAAGTTAATATAATGCCAACATCGGACGTTTCGGTCTAATAGACCATCTTCAGGACATATTTATAAAACATAATTAACATTAGACCATATTCAATTCAACATGAAAAAGACGATGGACATAAGAGCAAGACCAATCCAAAGAGATAACTGAAATATTTTATAAGATCAGCGTTCCGTTTAAATATGAAACGCCCGGCGTTGACATTATATTAACATTAAAACAGCATAATTGCATATTAGGATTTTTGTTTGTTTTTTCCGTATATTTTTCTTGATACTGTCGGATCTATATCCATATATTTGCTTACATATATCGGTATATATGTGCATATATATGTATATTTACGTATATATATATATATATATATATATATATATATATATATATATATATATATATATATATATATATATCTATATGCATATATATATATATGCATATATATATATATATATGTGTATATATATACACGCAAACACACACACACACACATATATATATATATATATATATATATATATATATGTATGTATGTATACATATGATATAAATAAAATTTTATGGTATGCTGTATTTATGGATAATAGTTATCAATATTCAGAGATAGCCCGTGTGCAAATAGAAATATCGACTGATGTAATACCAAGCGGAGACAGACTGTGGCATGCTCCAACGCATTCCCCAGAAGATGAAGATTGCATTGCTGAAGTTTCCCTATACGTATTATGTTTGTAATTATAAAAGTGTATACTGAGGTCAACGACGAGTGACTACAGACTGTTTCATTGTTGAACACAGCCTGAAGATTGCATTCTGAAACAGACTGTTGCTAATCGCCAGCAATAATTTTCATTTTTTCTGCTGTTTGTTTTGCCTTTCTGTGAAACGTAACTTTCCTTACAGTCGTTTCTACGTACTGGCCTTATTCTATTTTTTCTTCACTTTTTTGTCAATTTACGATTATTCAAATAGTGTTACTTCTTGGTACTTAGAAAGCATATTTTTAGAGGTGTTCATAGTTTTTTTTTTGTTTATTTTTTTTTCTCTACAAATACCCAGATTTTACCAGAATTTATATTCTAATTTTTTCTTTCCGTGTACTTCAAGCTTGACGGACTTTTTTTCAGGTTTCTTTATTTCATGTCACAATCATTTCAAATTTAAATGAAACATCAATCGCTATATCCTGAATCTTCTTCTTTTAATAATCCTTCTCTTCAGTAAATTTTCCTACACTTTTTTTTCACTCGCAGTAAGTGACGCTAGGCGATCACGACAACTCGTGTGTACCATATACTGTCTGCAAATCATTTCAAGAAACACTTACGTTATTGAACTAGGGGTACCCGAAATTCACTCAAGTCTGGTGTTCCGATGATTTGGTTCGAGCCACAATATCACATCAACAACAGTGATTTCTGTTTGAGGGACACTGCTGGCCGGAACAAGAGCAAAAATCTCTGTGGTACACCCTTCTTTCTATTCACCTACTAGAATTGTTCCACACTCCGATGAAATCTCCATCCCTGTTTTAAAGGGCTTTACGTCCATTAACCTTGATGAATCAGACACTGATAATGCGAATGAATTCGTTGACTTGGGCAACAATGACAATGAAAATGACAACGTGTTTATAGGATTAACATCTGAACCGATATTGTTCAATCAAAAAAAAAAAAAAAAAGAAGCTGAACAAATTAGTCAAAAGAATATTTTAGCAAAAGAATCGACAGAACTCTTAGCTTCAAGACTGAAAGAGAACATCTTCAATTTTTACGTCCATTGATGAATCTCATAATTAATATTTACTGTAGTTTGACGATTTCATTTCTTGAGATCAATGATGTCTTCACCTTTTGTATAATGAAAGTCGTCTTTAACATATCCCCATACGAAGTTTATAGCCGTTATATCTGTAGACCTGTGTGGCAAGGGAGCTGAAAACCGTTTGGAAACGTTACTACTAAGAAACTAACGAACAGCCAGCCACAATGAGGTGTTGCATCGTCCTGCTGTAAAATAACTTTTCGCTGTTAGAAGTGCAATGATGTTACTATTTCATCAAGTTAAGTCTAATACAGATAACTTATAGACATTATGACATAATTAAACATAACTATTTTCCTTTTTAATCTGATTGAGTTTCGTATTACACTCGCGTGTAATACTTTGCTAATGTTCATCTAATACAAGCCGCAAGAGCAACCCATTGTAGAAGATTACTGTGTAACGTTGTATAATGTAAGAAAATATTTTTAGGGTTATGCAAGAAATACAACGATTAGCCCTATATTTGAAGAGTCGGTTTCACAAAGCAGGAGGTCATGCAAAGAAGCTGTCGTAAATGAACTTACTTTTTAAATTGGAATGGGGATGATTCACTCTGATTGACGTGACATGGCTTGTCCCACTAGTTAAGTAATAACTGGTGAAATGTAGCTCGTCAGAACATATGGCATGGAAATAATGATAGTGCAACCACAAGCTCGGGACGTTTCGTTTGTGGGAAAGTGGTTGTAGGGTGAAAGGTAATTAATCACACACAACGTCTCGTATACATTTTTGAACTTTATAAAGAGAGGCAAATGAGGAATAGCTTACTTCAGGCCTGATATGACAGCAATAACCCATTTTTGGTTTCATTTGGTTCATGTAAATACAGCTTATATCACTGGGAATCAGATACTCAACGGAGCGTGTAAATTGTTTGCAAAACGGGATTTCTTACGTATTTTATTGATATTATTTTATATTTAGATTAATTATTTAGTTAACAATATTTTCATATCTGTCAATTGATGTAACAGATTGTATATTTTCTTTAAACTCTGTAATTCTGATTATATGGCAGTCAGTGGTGGACGTACTTCTCACTAATGAAGAAGAGACTTGAAGCAAGAGAAATGAGGCTTTACAGAATGATGCTGGAATACCATGCACCGAAAATGTGAGCCATGACGAATTTCTAGAGACATTGGTAAAAAGCAAAATTTATATCTCAAAGTAGGAAAAGAAAGTTGAGATATCTAGGTCGTATAATGTAGAAAGAAGGCTTGGAAAATTTGATACTCATAGAAAATGAATGAAAGAGACACAGAGGAAAGCAACACATAACAAACCTGTTGAGTGAATGGATAGTTGCGCCATAGCAAAAATACAAATTTTGTTAAGAGCTACAGAAAAATGTAGAGAGTCATGATTACCAACGTTCTAAAATTTAAATTTCCTGGTTAAATCTTACCGAAATAATATAAGAGATTATTGAAAATGTCTCAGCCGAATTTTTCAAATTCATTATACTGATGCTTAAAGGAAGTAGCATTATTATAATATTAAATTTGAGAAGCGTGTTGTACTGAGATCTTCTCCCACACTGAAGTACCCTCTTCTTGGAGAAAGATATGAACAGAATTTTTCATTATGAGAGCTCATAGTCAAATATTTTATGTGCAAATAATTAGTTTATTGGTTTATTGACAGTTACAACAGAGATTTAAAGAGAGAGAAAGAGCGATATAACATTATGCCTGGTATGCGAAAGGATTTGCATATCGACGAAAAATTAGAATATAAATTTGTGAAGAAGCAGGGGAAAATTATTTGTATTTGGGCTGGTAAAATGTACGTGCTTAAAAACGCACTTCCAAATCATTTGATCTTCATACAAACTAGCAGCATAGGCCGGCGTTGCCCGTGCTCGATTCAAAAAATCGTATGATTCATACAGCAATCGCTATCACTTGACTTAAAATATTTTTGCCCTTCCTTGACTTTAAAGGAGTGTCCTTTTCGTGCTGATGTTGCTACATGCCTTACTTCTTGCCTATCTCACACTGCGAACATTTTCTAAGCTCTATACTAATCATTAAATCTGTTACAAAAAAAAAGAACTAAACAAAATGAACACAAAACGAACGGCTTTAAAAAAAAGGACTCGTAACTGGAAAAACTGAATGTAAAAAGAATGTTAACAACAAATATTTTTCACACCGAACCAAGTTCTGCGGAATAAGAATCAACTTTGATTTTAAGCAAGCGAATGAGATAACTGGAGTTAAGTGGCATGCAAATTTAAATTTTTCCCACTTGTGACGAATGCATCTATCGATTTTTTTTTGTATGCTAGCATGCAAGTTTATATTCGTGTCAGTCAGCTGTTGTCTCTCCAATAGAATCTTCCTGCCTATTCGTGGTAGCCAGCTATAGGCTCTCACTCTGACCTGTAGAAAATGGGCGCAAACTACATGAAAACTGCCGTAGAAGCATGAAAAAATCGATTATTTCCACTATCGATGGGAGTTGGGAAATGCAAATTCGGTCTTGGCCTTTCCGCTAACTTGGAGCATGTGCATGTAAATTTTGGTGCAAATCCGTCGAAAATTGCGGCCGTGCATTCGTTACACACAAACGCACACACATCCTGCCTTTTATAGATAGAGATATATAATTTTTACACAGAGTAACAAAAAGCGAAAATGCGCACGCACGCGCACACACACACACACACACACACATATATATATTTAAGCGTTTCACCACAAGCAAGGCGGGAAGCCAGGACGCAAGGGGTTACAGAAGATTTGGAGCAAGATCAGATAGGAGTGATAGAGGAAAGGATGAGGAGAAGGATGCTGGATAGATTGAGTCAACTGGAGATGTCGATTGACATTACATTTGAATAGTTGGAGATTATAGCTCTCAGGGAAACAGGAATAGGGAAGGGAGTTCCACAGGCGAGAGGTGCGAGATATAAAGCTATTGGAGTAGAAGAGACGGCTACATTTAATAGTTTCAACAGTGAAAGGGTGATAGTGGGATGCCAGCCTCGTAAGACGCTTGAATTCATGAAGTCTGGAAACCAGGGAATGCAGCTCCTCGGAGCAATTGCCATGAAAGTATTTTTAAAACCGACAGAGAGAGGCGACGGCGTGTCTGTGAGAGAGCGACTGTAGACGAGATGCCAGAACAGGGCCAATTTATATTGCATATCTGCCTCTGGACCTTTTCAAGAACTCCAAGGGACAAAGAAGGGGATCCAGACCATATATCCTCCGTGCAAGTGCGAATTGTTGATCAAGGATCGATTCCGGGGAGAAAAATTTTCTGGGGCGGCACAGGGAGCCAACTTTCCTTGCGGTGGACGAAGCAATTGATTCAATGTATTTGTTCCATCTCAGGTCGTATATACAGACATACTAAAAAGAAAAATAGTAGGCAAGTCTAGAGTCAAGCCAATGTTGGTACAATTTTTAAAAGAAAAATTGAATTTGTAGAGCTGGTAAAAGTATACGGTCTCGTCAGAGCAGTTACTTGTGGATGGTTAATCTTTAACACTATTCATGCCCGGTGTATATATATATATATATATATATATATATATATATATATATATGTGTGTGTGTGTGTGTGTGTGTGTGTGTGCGTGTGTGTGTGTGGATGTAAGTATTCTGTATATTTAGGCAGCAAGCTTTCAGGCAGGCAGTAAGATCACCATATGTATGTATGAATGGACTCTCCCGTCCTATTCGACATATAAGGGTTAAGCAGCTCAGTTTCTTTCTGACAGCCCAGACACCAGCACATATGATTTGATTATAATGGTGAAGGCTTTGTCAGAAACCAACCACACTTTGTGACGGGCCACAAGGTCCCAAAACGACCATCCGCATGTTTGGAATTCAGAGTTGGCCTTTTCCTACGCTAGCAGCTATCCAACGCTATAGAACGCTGTCTGTCCTGCTATTTACCCATAGCTGGTAGGTGCCGAAAAATACACACACACACACACACACACACAGATACATATATATATATATATATATATATATATATATATATATATAGCCGAACAATTTTTAAAAGGATATTTTATTTCGATTAATTTTAAATTACAAATAATTTTAAGGAGGAAATCCTGTCAGTAATTGACCGTAGTTTATTTCTGAATAATTCTAAAATAAATGTGATCCAAGCTTTCGACATGCTTGAGACATCCTCAGGGTAGGTACAGACAATTTTAGACTTTCATAGGTCTAGTGAATGCAGTGACTTACAGACACATCACAATAGAACACCCCTTCCCGCATAATCCTCAAATTAAACAAAGTCAAATCTAGTCAGTAACTAAATGGTTAACCGCTTGAAATACCAAATCATGTAAGCTTGGTTGTGCGGGTGATGTAAAGGATAAAAGCTCAGAATTTATAATCGTAGGACCGATTTCCAGTACCCCTTTGGCTTCGTGATATTCACTTAAATATAAATACACATAGGGAAAATTATGAATTCAGCTTCCACCAAATATGTGTTAATTAGTATGATTTGTATCACTGAGCCATTATTTTCTAAAAATGATTCTTAAACTCAAAAAATATTTTCTGGATTTATAATAATCTGAAATAGGTTGGCAAGCCGTAAATAACGAATCAATCAATCAACTATATGCTGTGACTTAGGTAAAGATTGTTTAGACGTAGGCCATGTTTGACATGCAAGTTTTTTATAGGATCAAACAGTTATATGCCATGCGTGATACACGCTTAGGCGATCATGTATCTTTCGATACCAGACTGACGAGGCAGATTTATTTCCCCTCAGTAGGTTGCCATTTATTTCTGCGATACACCTGTTGTGGTATGTTAACAAGAATAATCATTTGTAGATGTCTGTTTATTAATATGAACATACGATTTATATTTAACCCTAAATACCACAAAATATGAAGCACAAGAAGGAATAAAAGGTTTTTATAACAACAACATTTACATTTATTTTTGTGTAATGATGTACATACGTAGATATTAATATTTTGTTGGTGTTATGTCCCTTTGAACGAATTAATATTTTTATCTGAGCTAAGAAATGTTGAATGAATTATAAAGCTGAGAAATACTGAATAGCCTGTAAATTTAGAAAAGTATTTCAAAGATAAATCTTCTTGTTGCTTGTTTGGGAATGTTTGTATGTTTTTAATGTAGTTTAGAAAATTTTGGACGTACATGCATGCGTGAATATGTTTTTAACATCTGACCGCACGTAGTCGAGATCCTTAAAGGTTACATCTTAGGCGAATGAAGAAAGAAGGAAAAGAAAGAGAGAGAATGAGCAATCTCGAGTCTGCTATTTATAATTATTGTAATCACGTGACAGGATAGAAAGAACATGGCCGAAAAACTTGACTTGATCTCGCGCTGGAAAATATTTGTACGTGGATGGATTGCAACGCCCACTTGTGGGCTTATTGACCAATTAGAAGTTGATATTTCCTGAAAATCTGCATGAAGCTGTGTAAGCTCTGGATCCACATTTTGCACAGAATTGTCGATAAATTCAACATTGATAAGAAAGTTTTGGCGGGATGCTAAACACCAGTTGCCATCCAAGCTTATAGAACCCGGTCTGTCCTGCTATTTATAGAGAACTGGGTGGGCATAGAGATGATGAGGAAAGTAATGGATTTGACTGAAATTCAAACTTGGCTCTCCGATTCGTTAATCGAGTTCGAATTTCAGTCAAAACAAGCTCATAAATTATAATTGTTTTTTTTTAAATTATTTTATGGTTGCTTTTGGTGTATGAACATTTCTAATTTGTCTTGTTTCCAGTTGTTTATTTTAAGTTTTGATGATACGCGTTTTCGACAAGATATAATAAAATTAGTTCCATGCTAAACGGAATGAGAATGTTAACGTAGTGAAAAGTATGTATGTGATTGAATTGTTATTAAAGAAGTATTAGGTTATTTGAATTTAGTTTGTGTCTTCCCCTTTTTTGTTAAAATATATTATATACGCTGAGCGTGAGTTTTAATTTCATTTTGTTGATCTTTGTATGCTAGATTGTTTTTAGATCAGTCAATTGCAGTAGCTATTGGAGTTCATGTTGGGACAGCTGCTTTGTGTTGTTGATAAGGAATTATCTGTTTTCCCGCTGTGGTTTTCTTTTGTGTTGATTGATATGTCTTTCAATGGAACGTCTGTTTGTCAAGTAGGTTTTTATATATGTATAATACGTACATTTGAAGTAGATTTTATTTCGTCCAGCAATATTTCTTATTACAATAACCGTTATTTCTAGTGGGAACCCGAGTTTGATTTGCTAGGTTGATTTTATTAATCTACTGCTGAAGAAAAACAACACACAAAATCCAATAAGCGTAAGCAAAAAAAAAGCAAAAAACGTTAAAACACACACAATATATATATATATATATATATGTATGCATGTATTATTTAAAAATATGTTTTCATCGCGACACAGAAATTACTTACTGTTTCGGAACTAAACATTAAAAATAAAATTGCTGCTCCATAATCAAGCGTTGTTGAATGATTTAATATTTAAGCAAAGTAGTATAAAATATAAGTTTAAGTTGGAGGGGGAATGATATTTCAAAATTGTAAATGGGTGTTGCCTATTTTGACGAATCAGGGAACAGGTCTAATAATAGATGGAAAACTTTAAAAAAAATTATTATTACATTAAAATACAGGCAGTCATTTGTATCGTGCCACCGGTTAATTCTGCAATATATATTTTTTTTTTTTCATATACCTTAGGGACTTTCTTAAAGGCGTTTCAAATCATATTTCATATATTTATATATATATATATATATATCACATTTTTTAATAGCAATTAAATAATAGATATATAATTATGTCAGTTTTTTTTTTATTTATTATGGTTTAAACTGAATATAATGTAATGCCTACCAAAGTCAGTTATTTCTTTTCGTTGATTTAATAAATCTTTATTTTTAAGACACTTAATAATATATATCTTTTCATGTAGGCGCAAAAGACATGTGTCATTCAAATGTTCTCGTTTTTTTTTTTTAATTAATATCCATTTTACTGTGGGGTTTTGATTTATTTCTTTCAAATGCTAAAAATATTTAGTTATCTGTGTCGTCATCTGGAGATATATTTGTCTTGTTAATTTCTCTCAGAGGACAAAGGTTTTTCTCTTTACTTTTTATTCATACACACACACACGCGTTTGCGCAAAAACACACACACGCGTTTGCACAAACACACACATACACACACACACATCATATATATATATATATATATATATATATATATATATATATATATATATATATACACTTGGGTTAATTTTTAGGAAATCCATGAAAAATCGGGAAATATTTTTCTGTAAAGTGCCACATTCTTTAGGGCTTCATCCCCTTAAAGTCGTGTTGACGTTCATGCAAATACACATATGCAGGAATGAGAGGAGGATATTAAATTTACATTTATTTTCTTTTTTAATATATATACATATATATTTGAGTATATACGTTCACTTATTTCCCTTAGTTTCTTTTTGATTCTGTTTGTATCACTTTTCTTACTAAATCTTCCTTAAACTGCCAGGAAATGGGAGGAGTTGTAAGAAAGTTAATCTAAATTTACTGTGGATGATCTAGCGATTAAAGCACGTTTCATACATTTTTGTCTTACTAAATCTTTTAATTAATAGTCTTATTTTAAAATAAAATTATGTTCAGACTCATTGCGCTGAGAACTAATGCATTTAAGGTGTTATTTTGCGAAATATCCCTTTTTTGTTCATACGGACTTTTATTTAAATTTCCTTGATGCAGCATTAATACAGGTGGAATAGTAAATTCATCCTTCAAACTTTTGCTTATAATGTTGATATATATATATATATATATATATATATATATATATATATATATATATATATATATATGCATTAATGATGATTATTAATATATATATATATATATATATATATATATATAATTATATATATACAGTGCTGTTCGATAAAAGCGACTCACCTGATTTTCTTTACTAAATGTTCTCTTCTCTGATGAAACAAAAGTTGAGCTAAATTCAAAGGGTAAGCGATCTAAAATCCGAAGAAGAAGCTTTGACAGCTCTTTGAATTTGCCAGTAAGTACTGTCAAGCATCTGTTAAGTATAATGTTCTGGGGAAGCCTTTCTTTTCATGGAAGTGGTTTCAGAACCCTCAGGAGCAACAGTACAACAGAATTTTAGAGTCTTGTCTGCTCCCTTCTGTTGAAATGGTGCAAATCGAGCCCACCAAGCTCATTTTTATGCAGGGTAATGCTCCCTGTCACAAATCAAAATTGATGAAGGAATACTTTCATGATAAGCAGGTGAGTGTTATGACATGGCCGCCCTAATCTCCTGACCTCAACTCTATAGAAAACTTATGTAGCATTATAAAGTACAAGCTTTCTAGAAATCAGTACAGCAACAAATAGGATTCGATTGTGAATTTCATATCCGAATGGAATTCAATTCTTGGAGATGAGATTTGCCAGAACCTAATCAAATCAATGCCAAAAGGGTTGAAAAGGTTATTCAAAATAAATGAGGACCCGTAGATTATTAAATATTTTGAACTATATTACCTATTATATCTAAATTATAAGTTTATTATTCCTTATATAAAGCTGTTCAGTTATGTTTCTACTGATTACTAGTTGCAGGAAGTAAGTGAGTCACTTTTTTTGGACACTAAATCTCATTTATGTCCAAAATTAGAATTATCAATAGAATACCTTATGGTGAGTAAACTTTTTTATTAGATGGGCAGGAAGGGGTCTTTATATTAGTAAATTTAAAAATTAGTTTGACCCCAAAAATAATGGGCGAAAAAACTTTTAAGTAAAAAAAATATCAGGTGAGTCAATTTTATCGAACAGTACAGCATATATATATATATATATATATATATCTTCAAACTATTAAATATAACAGACAACGGGGGAAAATAAAGACAGCATTTCGGTATTTTTTAATGTTGTTACTTAACCTAAGTTTTCGGCTCACATGAGCCATCTTCATTGTGGACACGATTTTTTGCCATACGTGATACATGCTTAGACGATCATGTATCCTTCTATACTTGACTGACGATGGAGATTTTTTCCATAGCAGGTTACCATTTATTTCTGCAATATACTAGTTGTCATCCAAGGATATAGAACCCGGTCAATGCAGCTATTTACCCATAGCTGAGGGGAGAAAGAGGATTCATACCTTCCCAAGATTATTAGCACGCAATTGAATGTAATGAATTAAACTGGAATTCGAACTCGACTCTCCGATGTCTCAATCAGAACTACTTGTTATATGTGTCTAAATGATAGTTTCATACTGTTTTAAAAACATGGCACACATAATATATATTAGGTTGGAGCAAAAATAATGACGTAATAATGTCGTTTTGTGATGTATTTTTTACGTCAAAAAACGACATTATTACGTCATTATTTTTGCACCAACCTAATATATATATATATATATATATATATATATATATTATGTGTGCCATATATATATATATATATATATATGTTATGTGTGCGATTTTTTTAATATTTTTTTATAATTTTTTAATTTTTTAATGTTTTATTATTCAAATATATATATATATATATATATATATATATATATATATAGATAGATAGATAGATAGATAGATAGATAGATAGATAGATAGATATTCCTAATTTTGAGGATTTTAGTAAAAGGGACAAATTTGTTTGGTGTACTAAAACTGTGAGTTTTATCTCAAGCGTTCAGAAATCTGGTAATTGTGGTTCTTAATGCAAGATTCAGAAGAAAAAAAAGCATAGCATATTGTGCCACATACAGTTTGGACACTAACTATTTGCCATTCAAGCAGCATTGGAAAGCCGAATTCATTTATTATTGATCAGCTAGCCTTATTGATACATTTGCCAGTGTTTGATTGATCGGCGTGCTTAATAGAAACGATTCACTAACTAAAACAACTTGCATAACCCATATTTGAAACGTGAATCATACGAAACTCTCTGTAAAAAGAATATGTTTATGCAAATGTCAATCAGTATATTGTGATATTTTCATGTATATTATAACATTTCCGTCCGCTACGCACATACTTGCAATATAACTCTTCAAATTACGAAATTTCATAAAGCATAATTTTATATTATATATTTCGCTTAGTTCTATGGCCGTCAAAGATGTTGTTTTTAGATAGACATATTGCTGCGTGGATTAAGTGATTCGGGTGTTATATAGCACATGACTGCCAACAGGCATACAACTCCCGCCGTACGTACTTCACAAAGTAAAACTATGTAGTAACCGCACACAGATTTTAACCATCCCAAAACAACACCCTTCATAATGTCTAGAGAACGAGCCGAAATCACCAGGAACAATTATAGCTATATTCGGTAACACTAAAAAACAAATGTTAGAATGCTGGAAAAACTCGATAAGGTATTAATTTAATCTCCCTTGTGATCCGCTTTCAATATATATATATATATATATGAATGATGAAAAATATACGGAAAAAACAAACAAAAATCCTAATATGCAATTATACTGTTTTAATGTTAATATAATGTCAGCGTCAGGCGTTTCGGTCTAATAGACCATCTTCAGGATATATTCATATGACATAATTTACATTAGATCATATTCAATTCAACATGAAAAAGACGGTGGACATAAGAGCAAGACCAATCTAAACAGATAACTGAAATCTTTTATAAAATCAGCGTTCCGTTTAAATATGATCACGTCGACGTGACGTGGGCGATGTTGTGAAAAAGTATTCCTAAAATTTGAGTATTTATTTTTTATGAATATGTCCTAAAGATGGTCGGATCTATATCCATATATTTGCCTACATATATATATATATATATATATATATATATATATATATATATATATATTAAAATAATATCAAAGAAAAATGATATTTATAATTCAGATTTCTTAGCATTTATATTTATTGAATAAAATACAGTGCTCGGTACAACAGTAGAGCATAATATTAAAATTAAAAAAAATATATATATTATTACCACAAAATCCAAATTTCCAAGATTCAAAACTGAAACTTCAATACAAATTCGATTATGAAAATTAAACTTAAAATGCAAAGTTCCGTTCCATTATCAAGCGATGCTAAGAATAGATTTTTAGAAATTGATTTACTTAATTTATAGGTCAGGCAAATTTGATATTGTCCGAAGTTGGGGTTAAGGAAAATTTAATCTGTTTTTTTTTTTTTATTCAAGGATTTGTTCAGATTGAGCTTATTAAGAAAACTTCTGTATCTAAATTCTTGCATTTAAAAGAAACCAATAAAAAAAAACAACAGTGAAATGGAAATTAAACTAAAAAAAACAAGAATCCGTAGAATTTTATGGGCCCATGTCCTTTGTGCATACATGAAAAGTTAAATACTCTTCTCAATAAGAATACTACGATGATTATCAACACGGAATTTGTGAGTAATGGCGCTATATCAAGTCTATTAAGATTCTTTTGTGTTACCGAAGATGGTTGGTACAGTTGATATGATGCTTGCGTTATATCTAAACGGTCCTGGTTTGAATCTCGGTAGTGGATGCCCACTGCTGATGAGACGCAAAATAGGACTGCATTGTGTTAAAGATTTTTCTTGACTTGATAAATTAATATAAGTATTTGCCTAAATCCCTAAAATTATATATATAGATAATAATAGTGGCCAATATATATATATATATATGATGGATTCTCCCGTCGATTTCGACGTATGAGGTCCTGACAAATATCCCTGTTTACGGTTCTTTGTGCCTGCACACGCTCAGGCGAAGATGGCATTTGAGTCCATCTAGAGACCTGCACACAAGGCCACAGTGGATGCAGGAGTGAGGGTTGAGAGAAAGCGTCGCTGGTATATTTGCATTCGCTTTTGTTCTAAGCCGTGGAGAAATGTTTGATTCGCTGGTGACACATACCCTTCCAAGCATCTCCATCATTAACATTGAGCTCAAAATTTCTGCTATCGATCTGGAAAGCTGCAAGTTTAGCTTTCAATTTGTCTTTGTAGCGAAGCCAAGGTCGTCCAACATTTCGGATACCACCATCAAGCTGACTGTACATGAGTTGCTTTTGTATCCTACTATCGTCCATGCGAACAACATGACCTGCCCAGCGAAGTTGTGATTGGATCAGAAAATTTCAATTCCACTGATGCCACAAAATGTAAACAAATCTGCATTAGATACCCGGTCTTTAAGAGTAAAGCCACAAATAGTACGAAGACATCTCTTCTGGAAGACGTCAAGTTGCTCAATTTGGTTACGATAGGGTGTCCATGACTCTGATGCATACAGTAGTGTGGTAAGTATGACGGCTTTATACACTGCTATCTTTGTTTTCAGGCTTATTCCTCGGTCTTTCCATAATCGGATACTCAATTTTCCAAACGCACTACTAGCACGTGAGATTCTATTCACTATTTCATTATCGAGTGGTGCACTTGAATTCACTACGCTACCAAGATATGTGAAGTTTTTCACATATTTCAAATTGCTTCCATCGACTCGGATAGGGGTTACTGAAAAATTTTGGGCTGGCTGATTTTGTTTCACACCGTGCACCTGCTTTGGTGTAGGTTGGGGCTGATGTATGACTTCGGTTTTCTTTATGCTGATGGTTAGGCCAAAGGCTTTACATGCAGCAGAAACCGATCAGCAAGAAGTTGAACTTCCTCGAGGGAGGTTGCAACCAGTGCAGCAACATCTGCAAATAGCAAATCCCTGATGATTGTTCTACGAAGGGGCGTTTTTGCTTTGAAGCGCTGGTGATTGAATATTCCACCACTTGTACGGAACTGAAGTTTTACTCCAGGAACAACATCTGAAAATGCGTGTTTCAACATAACAGAGAAGAACAGAGCAAACAGAACCGGAGCCATAACACATCCTTGTTTAGTGCCATTGGTTACATTGAACTGTTCCGAAGAGTCCCCATTCGATACGACTGATGCTTTCATACCGTCATGAAAAGATATAACTTTTATCATGTTGTCTGGGATGCCAATTTTCTTCAATATCTTCCAAAGAGCTGTACGGTTCACAGTATCAAATGCCTTGGGAAGGTCAATAAACACCATGTACAACTCCTGGGTTTTCTCGCGAGCTTTCTCAGATACTTGACGTAAAGAAAATATCATATCATTCGTTCCCCGAAGAGCGCGAAAACCACACTGCGATTCAGGATAGATTTATCAACAACATGCTTAAGTAATCTGTTGAGTATAAGTCTGGCTAGAATTTTACCATCATTTGAAAGAAGAGATATGCCGCGATGATTATCACAGACATTTCGAAGACATTTGTTTTTGTAAAGGTGAAGGATGGAGGCATCCTTGAAGTCTTGGGGAACCTTCCCAGTTATCCAAATGGAAACAAAAAGAGCATGCAACATTTTAGCCAACTTTTGACCACCATTCTTAAACACTTCCGGTGGTATAGCATCGTTGCCAGGTGCCTTACCCATGGCTATCTGTTTTGTAGCGTCAAAGACTTCTTGGAGTCGGTAGCTCAGACAATATTGTTTTTTCAGGAAACTGATGAATTGACCCAATAACATCGTCATCCGTAACAGAGGAATGTTTAATACAGTCTCAAAATGTTCTTTCCAGCGGTTTAAAATATCACTTCTATCATTCAATAAATTTCCATCTTCCGCGGAAATAGGCGAAGCTCCAGATTGTTGAGGACCAAATATGTTCTTGATTCCCTCATAAAAGCCCTTTGTGTCTTTCCTATTGAATGCTGCTTGAATAGATTCTGTATGATCAGCCCACCATTTCTCTTCCATCTGTCGCAGTACTTTTTGCACTTGTGCTTTACAGGTCTTGTAAGCCTTCTTTTTCATTGCAGAATTTTCGTCATCAATCCATGCCTTGTGGGCCCGTTGCATTTTCTGGATTTGATCTTGCGCTTCAACATTCTGATCGTCGAACCAATCTTGATGCTTACGTATTGGCAAGCCTAACACTTCCATGGCAGTGGCGTGTGTGGCATCGCGTAGGGCTTTCCATGATTTTTCAATGTCATCATTCACTTCCACGTTCTCTAGGTTTTCATCCAGCTTGTTGGATAATGCTATCTGTACTTCAGGATTATTCAATGGCTTAACGTTAATACGTCTAGGGACAGTTGATTTCTGAATTCGACGGCGATAAGACAAAGAGAAATTTTGCTGCGCAGCAGGGCATGGTCTGATAGGTAACAACTGGTATGAAATGAGCGCGTTATGAAGTCGCGAATATCGCGTTTCTTTGTGATAACATAATCGATCATATTCCAGTTATTTGAACGATGGTGCATCCAAGTAGTTTTGTGGCATTTCTTCTGTTGAAATACTGTGTTGGTGATAGTGAGATTAAACTCCCTGCATAAGGAAAGGAGACGGAGACCATTATCATTCATTTCCCCAACTCAATGACGTCCCAAAACCCCTCCCCACGTTTAGGAATCAGCACCAACCCTTGCATTAAAATCCCCCATCAGAATGAGCTTATCCTTGTGGCGAATGCCACCGTTCACTTCCCGTAACTGCTGATAAAAGTCGTCTTTCTCTTGATCGGGTCTACTCATTGTTGGTGCATAGCAACTTACAAGTGTTACGTGCGCCTCAAGCTCTAACTCAAGGGTTAGAGTCATGATACGATCTGACAGACCTTTGGGCAGGGACTGCAATGAACGCGCAGGTTCTGATTTCACAGCAAAGGCTACTCCAGAGAGACGTGGCTCATCTGGATCTTTACCACTTATGAAGTAAACGTAACCACCCTTCACTTCCTTGAACTGAGCGATTCCAGAGAGACGAGTTTCACCAATTTCTGCAATATCAATGTTGTACTTTGAAAGTTCAAGAGACACTAGAGCTGTTTTTGCGTTTAGGCGCATCGTCAGTGTCTTGGAGGGTGCGAACATTCCAAGACCCAAAAAGAAATTTCTTCATTGATTTTCGATTGTTTTGACTACGATACTGGATACCCAGACAACTGCAGTTATATATATGAAGAAAAATATACGAAAAAAAAAACACAAAAATCCTAATATGCAGTTATGCTGTTTTAATGTTAATATAATGTCAACGTCGGACTTTTCGGTCTAGTAGACCATCTTCAGGACATATTCATAAAACATAATTAACATTAGACTATATTTAATTCAACATGAAAAACAATGGACATATGAGTAAGACTAATCAAAACAATCAACTGAAATTTTTCAAGATCAGCGTTCCGTTTCAATATGATCATGTCGGCGTAAGGTAGGCGATGTTGTGAAAACGTATTCCTAAAATATGGTATCTTGAATGAAAAATGAAAAGAATTTTATTTTAATGTAAAACTTATATGTACGTTTGTCAAGCATTAATCTTGCTAGAAAAGGGGAAATATTAAAGAAGCCATGTCTAGTATTCACCGTGCGTGAGATAGATACTATGCCTGCCTCATAAATCCGCCTAAGATTTTTATTATGAATATATTTTAAAATCTTTATATATATATAATTTCACAGGAAACGTCTGAGCATTCTGTGTACTTTCCAAAACAACTAGATGTGCGGTTTGTGTAATAGCTTACAGCACAAATCTTTGATTCTATTTTGAATTTCAGTTATGTTACTTATTCATTCATACGCAAATACCCTTGTCAAAGATATGAATTTCTCGTTCCCCTGCGTATGGATTAAATAATAGTTATTGCATCTGGAAAAATCAGTGTTATTCTCAAAAACGTAAGTTAAGGCAGCATTCACTTGAAAGGAAATAAATATATTCTTAAAATACAAAAAGTATTTCGGTTTGAAATAACCAACAAATGGTTGATAAGCCGTAAAAAAAAAAAAAAAATTACGGACTCAATCCCAAATAACGTCGCGAAAGGATAACTTTGATTCTCTAATGACTGCAAAAATGTATGAAATTTATCAGACCCAATAGACTTCGGGCGTAAAAATAAATTTACAATAGAAAACAAATAAATTACAAATAGTGTTAAATTTCCAATGTACACTATATTTGAATATGTAAAAGATTTTTTTTTTTTTATCTGTAAACGTGTCCGTATTTTTTTTCTGTGGATATATATTTTCATTGTAAAGAATCTTTGAAAGTTTCTTACACTAAGGAAATATCATAACCTACAATTTCTTCTGTATGTACCATGTCCCGTCGGGACATACACGGTCATGGATCTCCACAATTACCTGTTATTTGCAGCTCTTAGTAATTTTTTTTTCTCATTTCTCCTGGACCTTGTTCAGGCGTCCATTTAGTTCATCTCATCAAGTATGTTATGCACTGTTATCCTCTGTTCCTCTGTCCTTCTTTCTCTCCTGTGAGTATCATGTTTTCCACGCCATCCTTCCTTATTATGTGGCCCAGAAAATTCAATTTCTCTTCTTGATGTTATGTATAATTTTCATTTGTTTTCCATTTTATCTAAAAGCACGCCGTTGTCCACATCTTCTTCCCACGGTATCCTAACCATCTTTTTGTCACAGATAATGCAGATATATTTGAGAAAAAGAGAATTAACAGGTCAAAAGGCTTGCTAATCAACAGGTTGCATAATATACAATTACGAGTAGATGATATTAGAGGAAGAAAAAACACTTCAAAGATGAGATGAATATATCAGAACACATTTCCTTAACGAAAGAGAACAGCTGGCAATGCAGAGAAATATCAGCAGAGAGGCAATATCAAAATGGAAGTCGATGTTGCACCTCCAATAAACACACAAAATTCCACATCATTAAGCCAATTATCACTGAGAAGTGCAGATTTAACCTATATTTTACAGAATATAAAAAAACGATAAGATTATTGGGTTTTTTAATGCATAAAGTTGCAGTACTTAGTCATAACTTATAATATCTTCTTCTGTATGTACCGTTTCCTGACAGGACGTAGGCGATCACATATCTCCACAATTTCCTATTCTTTGCATCTGTTAAATAATTTTATTTTCCTCTTTTCTTTTAAACCATTCTCCGCCAACCGTTCAGCTTCTTTCTTTGGATAAAGGCATTGGCATGTCGTAGGCTTTTGCAGATGCGACCAAATTTTTCGTTTGGCTGACAAAAACCTGTTGCAAAGTAAAATATTTCAATGTTTTAAGACAGACAATCTTGAAAATGTTTTTCATGTAATTAAAATAACAACGATAGTTGGAAAAATATCTTTTTTATATCCCCTGTTAATAGTAAATATTCTTGTCTCCAATAACCCTCCTCATTAGGAAAATATTTTTCTTCCAAAAGAAAAATACCTATAATAGAAAGATGATTTATTTTTCTTACGTTTGACATCTGATCAGTTGTTTTTCCCTTAGAGTTACACAAATAAGTTTTAACTAATTTCAAAACAGTTTTCTGTCATCGTGACATTAGCCATTGCAGGAAATATTCATTCACTGTTACTGTCCGATGAAATTCAGGCAAGCACTTTTTTAAAAACTAATTTAACTGCAGAAAACAATTTTCAAACCCCGAACAATGGTAAACAAAAAGCAGGTGCCTTAGTGTTTGTATGTGTTTTTTTTTTTTTTTTAAACAAAAAAAAACAAACATCGTAATAAATATCCCGCAAGAAAAAATAAAAGAAAATGGTAAAATTTGTAGAGAAAAGAACGAGAGGTGGTTTTTAAAAATTATTTGGGATATACACATTCCGACATCGCTGATTCATTGATTCTTCATCAGAATTTTAGTGGAAATGATCAGGAAATTTGAGAAACCATGTACAATATATGTTGAACGATCGGGTGAATATATAGAATAGCGTTTAATAATTATATCATTAGATAATCTTTTTTGGTCAGTACGATAAACTACGCCCAACGGGAAGGACACCGATTGTGAGGAGCTTGGAAACTCCTCTTAACTGATCTGGTAGCCCCTGTTAAAGGGCCATCTATGAGCAAATAATGAAAACCCAAGTAAAAAGAAAGAATAAGGAACGATAAAAATACGCTTTTTTATGGTAAATGTTCGAAATATTAACTGATACATTACTTATTGAACCATTTAGTTCACGCTACGTTCACTGATGAATTCCCACAGCAAAAAAATTCTTACATTGTCATATTAGAAAAAAAAACAAAAACATACTCTCTTAAATTTTCAAAAATTCAACCTTAGCGTTCCGGCTGCAAGCTCCCTAAATTTGTATCCGTTATCAATAAGACAATTCAAAACAAAAACAAAAAATATATATCTCGATGTGGATTAAATTTTTTGTCTCGGTTGCTACCTGAAATTTGACAAAAAAAAAATAGTTGCCATCACTGATGATGACCGGAGGAACAGTCGAAGGTACTTGCATATTTAAAGAAGTGTATCACTTTAAAAAAAACAAGGATCATAAAATTCCTCGATTGATTAGTGGGTTAATGCATCTTTTAAATTTAGTTAGCGAAGGGATTTCGCCATTTTATATCATTAACTTTACTGATTTACTTTTTGTATGAAAGTTTCATTGTAATATATATTAAAGTGCACCACGTATCATATATATATATATATATATATATATATATATATATATATATATATATATATATATATATATTACTGTCTGATCATTTTGATTCCCTTCAGGATAACATTGCTGATGTATACAATGCGGATCAATTTGTTCAAAATCTTATAAACTGAAATTGAAAAATTACCAACCAAATATACTTATAGTAAAATGATCACCAATATATTTTGAAGCAAAATTATGAGCAATACATTTTATAATAGAATTTTCAATCTATACTACGCCTATAACCGTCAATGAATAACGATTTCGAAGGTGGCGGCCAAAATACCGATGAGGATTTAATAAAAATCTTAATACTAAATTAATCACAGAAACAATTTTAAAAACCCAAATAATTGTAAAAAGGCAGGTGCTGCAGATTTTAAAAAAAAAAAAATGGAATTTTAGTGGAAATGTTCAGCGAATTTGAGAAACGATGTCTAATATATGTTGATCGATCGGGTGATGGCGCTAGATAATCTTTTTTTTCGTTATAGAGCATTATGCAAATAAGACTTTAACTTATTTCGAAGAGTTTATTTTTTTTTATTTTACATTTTCATTTATTTTTATTTTTGGTTTATTTTTTAAAAATTTTATTATTCTATTGTTCAGTAAGAAAAGGAAATGAATTTAAATAACCAGGTTATATATTATTTGTTTTTTGAAAAGTTGATTATCGAACGTTCCACATATATTTATCTAAAGAAATTATAGGTACTTTATTTAAGCATAATGCTCCAAGTTAAAAAAAAAATATGACGACGAAGTTATCCGTCCTGTGTATGCCGATAAACTACATTCAGAAGCAAGGTTTGTGATCGGGAGATTTTAAGGAGTTTGGAGAAAACTCTTAAATTCTGTTCTTACCAAGTTCATTTTGTTAGGTTTGGGCTGGTTTGGTTTATTTTGTTTAACGGCATGTCAATCTCAACGGGTCATTTAATGCCGGCAAAATTTTTTATGGCTGGTAATATTTTGTTTTGTCAAAAATCTGTTTCTGGTAATATATTTCCTTCAAAATTGTATTGCTGTTAATATTTTTTCCAAAAGGTATAGCTTTGACACCTAACAGGTGCTACCACCCCGGCTCAGGTGGGACATCGGAACACCAGCTGTTAAGAGGTGGTTCCACTCTCTTCAAAACCTCCTGATCAGAGGACTTGCTGCTGGACGTATTTTAACGTCTTACCCAGGACGTCATTCTGTTAGGGTCTCAGCTATGGATAAATAGCTAGACCCAGAACATGGATCAAGACACTATAAAAATACAAAAATACATTTTTATATTAAAAATACAAGCAATATATTAAAGAAAAAATCATGTAAACATCAATAGATTTTTAAAATGATATCACCAGCAATACATTAAAAATGTATAACATAGGAATAAAGTGTCGTTGCCGACATTGGGTTTTAACCACAGATCAACAGTGAGGAAACACAGGTAATTCCATTTCTAATAAGTGGAACACGAGATCATGAAGTCACGGAAATTGGCGCGACGACTATTTCTACTATCATTAGATCACTATTTCTACATTAATCTGTATTACTTTAAGGATCACTATTTCTATTCTATCCTCTGTTACTATACGAATCACTATTCGGTGGTTACTAGTCGACCGTGATTTATCAAGTGCTATTAGTTCGAGTGTAATTCAAAGGCGTCTGACACCAGTATTGTTCAAAGTTATAGTAGCATCTGTGATTACAAAGTCTCTACTACAACAAGCTGTACGAAAGTGACGAATATTCGGTGACATGACAGAAAAAAATATTACCAGCAATATATATATATTTGCAAAAAATACGGGTCCTAACTTGGAGTCTCGACTCAAATCACTTTCTCACCGACGTTTTGTCTGTTTCGTCTGTCATTTCTATAAATGTTTTCATGGCATCTGCTCTGAGGAGTTATTTTTACTGCTGCCACAATTGTATGAATTTAAGCGAGAATTTTTGGTTCTCGTTCCCAACTTTTTACTGTCGAAATTGTAAAAGGTAACCGCCTATTCTAGTCCAACGGTTTATACTCTCGTACTTCCCAAAAGTGGAACTCGCTCACTCTTACTTGCTTTCTTGTTAACAATAATCTACAAAAAATTTAAATGTAATGTCAGTCGTCATATTTTGTTGCCTTGTTGTCTCTTTATCCACCTCCATTCTTCATTTTATTATATACCAATTTATCTATTGGGATAATGTACTTCCGACAAAAAGAAAAACAAATATGTATGTCGAGTATACACAAGTACACTAACAAGAATGCATAAACTCCACATGTCTGACCATTCGTCTATTGCGAAACATCTACAACAACATTACTGTACGAATTCATAATAAAAAAAATTTCTAATTGACAACACAACTATCCTACACCTTGAAAACAACAAATCTAGATTACAAATAGTAGAAGCAATTTATATTAAAAAATTAAAGCCGGCACTGAACAGAATCAACTTTGAATAATGCAGTAATGTTCTGAAATACCTGTAAAGGAACAGTTTTTTCATGCTTTAATGTACGCCTTACCATGACATTATAACATAGAAGAAAAAAATCCAAAATGGATAATTTTTTCACGTTCTAATTAACGCTCAGCACGTTGTCAACCGTTTTGCATTTACAAGCATAATGAACAAAATACGGTAAGTAATAGATAACAACGCACATCTTTATATAAATACTTATACTAATGAACAAGATATAGTTGTGTATCAGTTGCATCCCTGAGGGTGATCTTGGAAGAAGATCGAAATTACTTGGGAAATGAAAATAACAGAAATTTAAACAGCTATAGCTTATTTCTCTTATCCTTTAACATCAATACACGGAAGGTTATTCATGAGTATGAACGGATTTTATTAAAAATTAGCTGACATAATGTCTGTAATTTATTCAATCAGGTACACACAAACATATATTAAAAACCACACTATATTTTTAATACATGGAAGTGGGGGTTAAAGCGTTAATATATATATATATATATATATATATATATATATATATATATATATATATATATATATATATATATATATAATATATATATGTGTGTGTGTGTGTGTGATAATGGTTAAAAGTATATTAGGGGGCAGATGACCCTCCACAGAAAAGGAATTCATTTACGTGAAGAACAGAAAAACAGACAAGCTATTTGACACTTAGTAAAGATGAAATGTAGCTTTTGAATGAAGCGTGTAGGTTTAGAAGCGAAGAGATAGCTGTGTTATGCTAAGTCCATTGGATGGTTGCAAATTCGTTTTCGAGTGATGGAAATCCGGTTCTCTGTTTGCGGTTTTCATACTTTGACATTTCCTATTTATTATTCGCCTTAGCAACTTGTGTCTTAACTGGTTGTTTTTTTTTTTCTAGAAGAAACAAAAAAGGAATTTAAAAAAAAAAAAATGAAAAGAAAGAAAGATGCTGTTTGATCCTAGCTGTAATCTGGTTGCAATCGAGGTCTTTTTTCCGCTTGTGATATCTACATTAACGATAACGCAAAAGTTAGGTTTCACACATGGTACTGAGTGGTTTGATAGATGGACTAGAGGACAGAAGTAGAGAAAGTAACGTACACGAAAAAAAAAAACCACATAAGGCAATAATGTTAAAGAAACAATTGCGAAAATAAAAGAACAAAATTGAATAATAATAAAGAAAGAGAAAAATGAGAAGAAATTGGGCTTCACTGGTAAAAAGAATAACTACAAACGAGTAAATAAAGTAACATTTAGATATCGGAAATAAAGAAGGAAGAACACAAAGATGTAGATATAAAAAGAAGGAAGCAGAATAGAGTGTTTAGAAGATAATAAAAGGGAAATTTAAGGAAATATATTGGTAAAGAAGAAAACGATAAATTTAAAGAAAAAGTATTTAAATTAAAAAATGGCTAAAAAGAGATAAAAAATATATAGTATAAATAGAAGAGTAAGACTATGACTTCGAATAAAAAGAGATTAGAAGCACCAATAAAGAAAGTGAATTAAAAATTTCAGTGTAAGTCACCAAGACGACTATAACATCAAAGAAAATAAATTAATCTAAAAACGCGTCCAATAAAGAAACACAATGAATTATAACTTAGAAAACAAGACGTGGAACAGAGGATGAATTGAAAGAAAAGAGATTAGAATAAAAACGTCTCGAGAAAGGAACAATAATTATCAATAACAGAGAGAGACACAGAAGAGACGATAAATTGAAAAGAGGGCGATTGAAATAGAAAGGTTTCCAAAAAAAAAAATATATATATTACAAGAGAGTGAAACTCAACGATGACTATAGATTGAAAGAAAAGTGTTTACAATAACATCTGCTGAATATATAAAAAAAAAAGAGGAAATTAATTATAAATAGGAGAGGAAGACACTAAGAAGAAGTTAACTTAAGAGAAAACAGATTAGTATAAAGAACGCCTGAAAAAGCAACAAAATAAATCATAATTAGTAGAGAAAGTCTGATACTATTCTAAAAGTAATAAAAGAGAGGCGCGTTACATTGCACGGTTTTTACTAATCAATCCCTTTATAAGATTTTGAACAAATTAATCAACATTGTATACATCAGCAATATAGCAATATTATCCATAAGGGAGTCAGAGTGATCAGACGATCCGAGAAAATACAAACACACACACGTGTGTGTGTGTATGTGTGTGTGTATATATATGTGATGGACTTTAATTTATATTAAAATGAATCATTCATACAAAAAGTAAATTAGTAAAGTTTATGATATAAAATGTCGAAATCCCTTCGCTAATTAAATTTAAAAGATGCGTTAAGCCACTAATCTCTCGAGGATTGTTATGATCCTTGTTTTTTAAAGCGAAAAACTTCCTTAAATATGCAAAAAAACTTTCGACTTTTCCTCCGGTCATCAGAAGGCATGGCAACTATTTTTTGTTTTTGTTAAATATCAGGTAGCATCCGAGAGAAAAAAATATAATCAGAATCGAAACATTATTTTTGTTTTTGTTTTGAATCGTGTTATTCATAACGGATACAAACTGGATAAGCGTGGAGACGCAACGCTAAGTTGAAATTATGAAAATTTAACTGAGTGCGTCTTTTTTTATTTTTTATTTTTATTTTTTTTTTTTTTACTAATATGACAATTTAAGAATTTTTGTGTTGTGGGAGTTTTTCAGTCAACCTGGCGTGAGCTAAATGGTTTAATAAGTACAGTAATGTCTCAGTTTTTATATCGGAATTTTGCTGTCCGGATCGATTTTTTAAATCAATTATGTATCGCAAGTCAATTAATATATTTAATTTACTTTTTGTATGAATGATTCATTCCAATATATATATATATATATATATATATATATATATATATATATATATATATATATATATATATATATGTATATATATATATATATATATGTGTTTGTGTGTGCGCTCGCGCGTGTCTGTATGTGCACGCGCGTGCGTGCGTGTGTCTGTGTGTGTATGTGTGTGCGCGTGCGCGTGCGTGCGTGTTTGTGTGTGTCTGTGCGTGTACGCTTGTCTGTGGGAATATTTCTAAAGAATACATAGAGTTATATTCGTTATTGCGATTTCTCGAACGCGTATTAATCCTCTTTTTCTCCCTCCAACTATGGGGAAATAGCAGAGCAGATGGCTTCTATAACCTTGAATGGCAACTGGTCTAGGAGAAGGACATTCTGAATTCAAAACCTGCGGAGTGTCGTTTTCAGAAATTGTGGCACGCAGTGCAACAGATATGTGTATTCGGCCATTCAAAAAGTGTGTGGGGTTGGTTCTACACAAAACCTTCACCACTATAATCAAATCATATGTGCTGGTGTCCGGCTGTCGGTTCCTAGGTGGACTCTCCCGTCGTATTCGCGTATTCGACGTATGAATGTCAATCAGCTTAGAGGAAAAACGATCTGAGTATATATATATATATATATATATATATATATATATATATATATATATATATATATATATATATATATATATGGTGTGTGTGCGCCTATGCCTCTGCGTGCATTTATGATTTTTATATGAGGTTTTTTGAACTCGCTATCCGATAGAAGTAATACACTATGTTTGAAATATAAATGAGATGCTGTTTCAAATAAGAGTACCCACTATAATGAGGATTGATATAATCTGTATATGTTGAAGTAATATATATATGTGTGTGTGTCTGATATATTAAATTATATATATATATTTATATATATATATAAATTATATATATATATATATATATATATATATATTATATAAATTATATATATATATATTTATATTATATATATATATATATATATATATATATATATATATATATATATATAGGCACATCTCTCGGATCAAGTGCCTCAATTCGGTTAATTTTTAAAGAATATTTCGTTAGGATGAAATCTTGTATTACTCAAACTTCGTAAATTCCTTAAGAATCACGTATCAGTCAATGTGGGTCATTGCCCTGTCTACACTATCTATTCGCGACCAATTCCCGTTTTCGAAATATCTGTCGAAATTTTATATTATTCAATAGCAGATGTAATAACAGAATCAATACTCTGAATTTTCTAAAAAAAAGTAAGTTCGGATTGTCTCTTTACACCAGATATATCTATTATTAATTTACCGATACTGATAAGGTGGTTCTGTCCTGAAGTTTGGACTTTTGTATCCCTCCTAAAATGATCGAGGGAATCGAAGTCATATACAAGTTTCAATTATTGTTTTTTTTTTTTTATATTAGTAAAACAGGGGCCGGATTCTGCTTAGAATGTAAGCCATCTTAAATCCTGACTGAATAAGCTTGCATATGATTTCCTAAACTCGCTTATTGATTCTAAGTCGTCTCTCTGTCAGAAGAATCCCTATCAGATGGCCATATTGTTAAAATCTAGGACCGATATTTATATAACCTGACCTGATAAAAGATCTGGTGCAGTGATCCTTAATTATTCTGATTATCTAATTATTGTTGTCTGTCTGTGTGTCTTTCGTGGGCGTTGTTACCTCGTCCAGGCCGCATTTCTCAGCCGATTTCGATGCTGTTTTGACCACAAGTTTGCAAATGGCTGCCGTAAGGACATGACGTAGGCCGATTTTTGAGTTCGGACTCTGGTTCCGAAAAAATCGATAATCTATATTTCTCATGTTTTCTGTCGTGGGCGTTTTTACCTCGCCCAGACCGCATTTCTCACCCGACTTCGATGCGGTTTTCATCACAAGTTTGCAAATGGCTGCTGTAAGAACATGACGGAGGCCGATTTTTGAGTTCGGACTCAGGTTCCGAAAAAAATCGATAATCGAAAAAATCGATAATCGAAAAAGTCTGCTTACAGAAGGAATGATCTCATTTCAACCAAATTTGACACCCTCTTAGAGTCTATCATTAGATATGTTATCCAGAATTTTTATGGCCACTGACCCCTAAACAGCGTTGAAAATCAATATAACCCCAAAACCGATACGCTCAGATTGCGCCTGAACTGCATGTCGGTTTTTAGCGAAAACCGATCGGATTTATGAGGAGGTCATTGGGAGTCACCATGTGAAGTTTCAACTCTGAGTGCACCCCCAAACAGAGTGAAAATCGACAATCGGTCAACCCTTATAAATGTTTTTTTCCGGTTGGGTATTTCCTAAATGCAGATTGATTTAAGGTGACGCTATGTGCGGGAAGAAACAGGTCAGTGTGTGTAGTGGAGTGGAAGAAAACATTTGACCTCAAATTCTGGAATGGGTACAGGGCCATTGAAATTCGGCTTTTTATTCTTGCTACCAGTTATGACTTTGAGCCACAAATGACATATTCGACTTTGTCAACACTATTGCTTTAATCGTAGTAACATCTGCACGGGACATGACACTCCTTTAAAGGCAAGGAAGGGCAAAAATATTTTAAGTCAAGTGATAGCGATTGCTCTATGAGTCGTACGAATTTTTAATCAAGCACGGGCAACGCCGGGCCATTCTGCTAGTATATAAATATATATTGAATATATTAGACGACACTAGTAAATTTTAGAAATTAGGTGACACATCATTTGATGTCACCGCAGAAACGAAAGGTAAATTTCAGAAGAGATTGCTTGAACTTCACAAAAGTATGTTCCTGCCTAAACAGGTATATGACAGAATTCGACTTGCTTGTTGACTCCCATTGTTCTAGAATGTATGAATTGCAGAAAGTTAATAAAATGAATGTTCCATTCGGCCCATCTTGTCTATAGTTTGCTCATTCCAACATGAGTTGGCCAAATGTTTGGTTGATCTTCTTTATCCTCTTTTGCAGTTTTATTTTGAGTACTGTATCCCGACATCATTCCAGTTTGCCTCTGATATACGTTAATTGCAACGCACTGCATATATTGATTTTTACGTATCTTTTCATATTTTTAGTCTGTTTACGAATGTCCATCTTGATGAGACTATTGACATTTGTATCCTGCTCCCATAAAGCCTCTATATTTTCCAGTGACTGTCTTTGATGGAGATGACTATTAAGTCTGTCTCTTTCAGCTTCCATAATAACAGGTGTCAACAGATTGATAGGATAGGATTGGGTGGTGTTTGAGACCTGTCTTTGCTAATATTTTTGTAAGGTTTCATGAGAAGCAACTGTTTGATAAGCTCCTTAAACCATACTGCTATTTCCGTTATGTCGATGATACTTTTTCTTCTTTTTCATCACATATTTTGAAGATATCTAAATACTCTCCGCCCCTTTTTTGCAATTTACGATAGAGGTGGAGAATAATAATACGTTACCTTTGCTGTACACGCTGTTTAACAGACCTCTCTCTTCTTTTCTAACCAGCGTTTATAAGAAGTTCACTTTTACTGGGCTGCTTCTCATTGGAAACTCTTTTGCTCTTAAATCTAGGAAAATTAACCTTGTCAAAACACTTATTCATCGTACATTGATGATATATTCAGAGTGCAAATTTGAGGCTGAACTCAGGGAAATTACCAATATCTTTCTCGCCAAATGATATTTTGAAGGTGTAATCAAAACTAATATTAGACTTAAAATTTCTCTGTGTCCTGTCTACATGAGATTAAATTGAAATGACTAATTCAGTCAGTTATGCGCTGATAAGTTCTCATCAACTGTTATGACTGCTTCGATTCTGTAGTTGTACGGAAAATCTTCACTTCTAGAAGTGTTTTACCCTACGTCAGTAAAGTTGTCTTGCCCACCTATCAAAATTTTAGTTATTTATCGTTTTAAGCGTTGGTGTGAGGCCGACTAAGTATATCGAAGGGCTGGAGGAGAGAATAGGGCATCACATGCCTGGCTCAGTGTATATACATGCTTCATTGAAACCCGGGCACAGACAGGCGCATGAGTCTAGCACCAGGGAGCATTTATTGAGTTCTGTCACTTGTGGGTACATTTATTTAACGGAATTCTTCTCGGGGCTGCGCTGAATGAACTGAAATACAAGATGACAATTTTCGACGTGTTTTTGCATCGTTCTGAGCAACTTTAATTTTTTTTTTCAACTCCCACTTGTCTCTTTTAGACATATTGCCAGGAATTATGTTTACCTTTATTAGTTTCTTTTAATTCTGGCAATTTTTCCTCTGACGAAAAGTTTCTATTTTTAATCGAGACGACAATTTCTATGAGACGTTTGGATTAGTAAAATGTTCCCTGTTTTAAGAATAATATCTAGATGTCGTGGGATTATATATATATATATATATATATATATATATATATATATATATATATATATATATATATATATATGCGTGTGTTGTCTCTCTCTCTCTCTCTCTCTCTCTGTGTGTCTGTATATGTGATGAGACAAAGTGGAATAATTTTTCTATTAAAGAAGCATCCCGCCACCAGAGGAAATGTGTGTTCTATTTGGCTTCTTCAGTTTCATAATGAAAAAAAAAGACAGAAAAGTTGTGAAGAAAAATGTCTTGTAATGCATGGGAAGTGAGCAACGTAGATACAATTTATTGCCCCAGCTTGTCAACTCATATTTTAGACTTGAAGAGAGTCTCTCTGATGGGCTTGTCGGTTTTATCTTTATCAGTGTATATATATATATATATATATATATATATATATATATATATATATATATATATATATATATATACACACACACACACACACATATATATATACACACACACACACACACATATACATATATATACATATACATATATATATGCGTGTGTGTGTGTGAGAGAGAGAGAAAGAGCGAGAGAGAGAGGGAGAGAGAGAGACGGTCATAGACAAATGTTTGAAAAGAAATGATAAAAGTCCAACCGAGAATGAATCGATTAGACAAAATATTAAATCTGCCTGAGATAAAATAACCAATCAAAACACAAGCTTTTCAGCTGCGTTGATACACTCAGGCAACCGCTCAGATGTTAACTCACTGGTAAGTTGCGTCATGTCTATGAAGATGAAGTACGTTCGTCAGCTAGGGGTCTGATCGAGAGTTTTGACGAGTGCGGAACCACCTCTTAATTCGAGTTGTACCGAGGTATACCATGACCAGGGGTGGCAGTTCATGTTAGGGTCCCAAATATGGGCAAATAGTTAAAACTTTCAAAGTATAAAAATAAATTCATAGTAAATATACCTTCATTTAAAACAAATAAAACAATATTAAAAGCAATATATCATACCCTCGAGAAAAACTGTCTTTACAAAAAATACGCCTATGAAACCTGATTTATAATTTTATTTATAACAGAACATATATATTCAATTCAAAAGAACCTATTGTAAAAATCTTGTCGGCAGTAAATGACCTGTTGACGTTGATATGCCTTAAAACAAAGTAACCCAAATAAGCTGGTAATTTATTAACAACCACGCTCCCTGATAACTATTCATTTGTTTTTTGATGTTTCATTGAACGAATTTACCTAGAATGTACGTCGGATTCATAATGAACTTTTACTTGAAATTTCAAAATTCAGGCACCGAAATACGTATGCTGAAGATCAGATGGACGTGGAAGAATAAAGATTGTCCTTGGCTTGACGATAAACTACCGCCGGCAGCAAGTCCTTTGATTGAGAAATTCTTAGGAGCGTGTAACGACCTCAATTCCTGTCGTTCCCAGGTCCACCCCTGATTTGAACCTTGTCGACTGGCGCTACATAATCACAAAAACAATGAATAAAATAATAGAAATCACATGATATAATCAACATGTTAACATTTCACACTACTTCAAATAGAATGTTGGCTAGAGGTCGATAACAACGACTGGACTTGAGAAACTTATTTTCCTAAAAATAGTTTTTTCAGAGAAAGATTTTTTAAATTTCAACCGGAAGCAATACTGCCTGATCAGTCCATGAACGTCTAATATTACGTTTAATTCAACTCAGATCTCGTCTGTGACAAAATAATCAGATATTAAAAGAATAAAAACTATGAAATTAAGTAGTGTCTATAAATCATTGTTAAAAGTGCGTGTATGAATATATGTTTAATAGCAGTGCGGGAAATAAATCTCACCATTAAACGCGTTAGATGTAACCGTATGTTATATTATAATAGTTTCTTTTCTCGAACTTCTCGCTTGTGGAACTCTCTTTAGATATCTTGCTTCCCAGTGTCCTACAATCCTCAAAAAAAAAAAAAGAGTAACACCAATCGCCATCTTGACTTCCAGAATGCTCTTCTTTTATTGCTATTTCTGCTGACGTCTTCTCATTAAGGTTTTCTCATTCTATTTTCGCAAACCAGAGCATTATCGCCTGTTTTAGGTGAAATGATTTACAAAAGAAAAGATTATAATTATCTATGTAATCTTGACATGATATTAATCGATTTATAAAGTTGAGGATAAAATGACGGTTGTTTTAAAAAGACAGGAAATAAGAAGATAAACTTTGTAGATTTTTGTTTAGCGGCATATCAACTCCTGATAGGACATTTAAATAGTTTCTTTTCTCAAACTTCTCGGTTGTGGAACTAACAGATGATCTCAATATGACTTTGCTGATGTTGGTGAATGTTTACAAGAAGTACTTACCACTTTCCGGCCAATCTCATTTCCAAAAAATTCTCAAAATTAGCAACCATGTAATTTGGCGGCAAGCCATTTGTTGCAATAACCCAGCACTTTTAGAAAACTGCATGTTAAAAGTAGAAAAATATCTTAACTATTTAAAAAATAATCTAATACAAGAAATAAAAGCTGATACATGATTAGATGAACACTCAGTGGTTTAGTATTTATATATATATTTACCGTATATTCTAGCTAACTTCGGAATATTTTTCAAATTTTTTAATTTTTACAAATATTGATTTCGGCCCAAGGAAGGCAGTACAGCCCCGAAGTCACAAGGGTTACTGAATATAAAAGGATTAGAAAACAGTGACATTACTAAGGACCAACGACAAAATAGGTTTAATCAGGAGAACAGTACAAAGCGATTATCATATTTTTTAATATTTAAATCGGCTGAAAAGCATGAAGCAAGAAGATAGTGCCACAGGCGAGAAGGACGAGAAAATAAACTCATAGCATAGAACTTATATTTGCATCTAGCCAAGTCAACTGTCGCTAGTCTAGCACTGTGCATAAAGTCTAGAAATTCGTATTCTGCGAAAAGCTAATCATAACAATTGACATGGGGATATTTTTACAAAAGGCACAGGGAGGTAATTTTACGGGTTGTCGAATTCAATACAAATATCATTTACAGTTTCACTAACCTCAGTTGATATTAATATATTTCTTCTCTTGACAAAAGACTTTTTTATTTCTTTGTCGGTCGATTTCAAATAATATACCACTCATAATCAATGTGTCATTTTTTGTGTAGTATATGCTTCTCAATATAATTATTATAATCTATATTCTTCTTTGGTTAGAACTGACCTACATTCATACATCATTAGTAGAGTATATTACGCTCGATCTTGAATTATTGTCACGTTTATGTGGATGTAAAAAATATCTCTAGTATGATCAGATTTTAATCCTTGTTGTATGTAATAATTAACCAAGGAGGACCAATATTACATTTCTGAACCACCAAGGAACACAGAGGGTTTCGAAATATAACATGACAGACCAATCTTTGTACAACACTGTGCTAGGTCGTCGGGCAAACCAAATACTCTCGGAATGAGGTGCAGTTTTGAATATGAGTGAATTTGTTTTTTTTTTAATCGGTATCATCCCATGCAAGTCAATAAAGCCACTTAGGCACAAAGGTTTAAAGGGTGTGGAAGAATTAGAAAATAGAAACATTAATGATGATCAGGATTAAAAAAGAATTATCAAGAGTACGGTTGATAGCGATTGACATTGCATTAGAATCTCGGCAGGTTAAAGTTAGCCGGAAAGCATGGAGTCGAAAAGGAGTTCCACAAGCCAGAAGTGCCAGAAAATAAACTGTTAACATAGAATTTACGGTTAGATCTAGACAGCTCCGCTGTAAATCCATGAGATCTCGACTCTAGTCTAGTACTGCGCTTAATTTTAAAATGTCTAGGTACCATCGCGAAGAGCTTATATTAACAATCGTATCTTTTTAGACGAGACTGATTTTAAATGATCGACGTGTGAATACCCCACGGGAAGGAACAAATATGTTGAAACATCGGTTGACCTACTGCACATCGATTCAACGCCGATCCTCTATCATCTAAATGTGAGTCACTTATAAAACACCATACGCTGTCTGACTCGTCGCTGAGTCAAACTTACTAAAGAAGAGCCTATAATTCAACCGGTATCTTAACAGGTCCAATTTAGGGGATTTACAAAAGGTGACCTAGCAACAAGACTAATTTACACCAGGGAAAGAAAGTGCTGTTCTTTGAGAGACTGCCTGGGAGCCGTAGTGGGAAAAACCAAATCTGCCATTTTGTCAGAAATGTGTTATTTATCTGATGCAGGGAGGATAAGTTGATATAATTACATTATGACAAATTGCATTTCTTCTATTTTCCATTCAATTATTTTCCAGTTATTTATCATTTTTTCTATTTTTTCTACGTTTTCATTATATTCCCTAAACTCTCTCTTGAATTTAATCTCTTAATACATTCTGCTATTCTATAAAATCCTTGCTTTCTCAACTACTTACTAATCTTTTATATCTTATCGATTAATACTTGTTCAAATTCTACAACGCGAGGAACTTGCAGAGGATAACGTGGTGGCCGGGGTAAGGTAAACTTTACCGAGACTATTACACTTGACTACATCTGCCTATATTTCTGAGATTATGTATTATGATTGCTTAGATTATTTACATTATTCGGACCGTTATCCTACTCTTTATCGCAATATTCACAACGTTTCTACCCTTGTTCAGTCCTGCCTTCTCCAGGTGATTAGAATTTCGATTCGATCACTTCATTTCACACAGCGGGTAGATTGTTCTTGTTCCACTTGCTATACCACTTCGCTTCAGGTCAACTCTCCTAGGTTTGGTTTACCACTGCTGTAGCCTGGTATTGGGCTTACACCACTTTGGGTCTAATCACTGGAAGTAACCAACGGCTTTATCCACTGAGCCATGTCTTATTGAGGATTAAGTTCGAAATTGGAAACAACTGTAGAAGGCATACAAAAGCCGAAACGTTTTAAAAATGGCGATGAAAATGAGGATAACAGTCAGAATAATGTAAATACTGCAATTTATTGTTTTGAATTTTGTACGCTTTTGGTTCCCCGTATTTATGCTGTCACAAACTAATCATCTTGTACGCTATTTACATTATTCGGAATATTGTCCTCATCTTGGTCACCATATTTATTACAACGTTTCGGCTGTTGTACGTTCCGGCATTCTTCAGGTGGTTGGAATGTCGAACTAAACCCTTTATTTCGCTCACTGGAGTAGAATGTTCTAGTTCCATGTGACATGTTTAATCTATGTCAGTAATCAGTTATTTTGCTCACTCTGATATACTGTTCTTGTTCCACGTGCCATGTCTAATGGCTGCCAGTTATCTCTTTTTAATTCCCATCTCCAAGTTCTCCACCGCCTTAACCAGGTATTGAACTCACACGAATTCCGGACAGATGACACAGTGGATAAAGGCGTTAGTTAGACCCAGTGACAGGACTCAAAAAGTCTGAGTTCAATACCCGGTTAAAGCAGTGGAGAACTTGGAGAGGGGAATTAACAGGAGACAACTGATAACTGACATCCATTAGACATGGCACGTGGAACTAGAACATTCTATCACAGTGAGCGAAATAAAGGGTTCAGTTCGACATTCCAGCCAACTGAAGATGGCCGGAGCGTACAACGGCTGAAACGTTGTAATAAATATGTCGACAAAAATGAGGACAATAGTCCGAATAATGTAAATAGTGTACATAATACCTCATCTCAGAAATATAGACAGATACTGAAAGGCCAAAACGTTGTAATAAATATGGCAACAAAGATGAGGACAACCGTCCGAATAATGTAAATAGTTTACATAATAACTCATCTCAGAAATATAGACAGATACTGAAGGGCCGAAACGTTGTAATAAATATGGCAACAAAGATGAGGACAACAGTCCGAATAATGTAAATAGTTTACATAATAACTCATCTCAGAAATATAGACAGATACTGAAGGGCCGAAACGTTGTAATAAATATGGCAACAAAGATGAGGACAACAGTCCGAATAATGTAAATAGTTTACATAATAACTCATCTCAGAAATATAGACAGATACTGAAGGGCCGAAACGTTGTAATAAATATGGCAACAAAGATGAGGACAACAGTCCGAATAATGTAAATAGTTTACATAATAACTCATCTCAGAAATATAGACAGATACTGAAGGGCCGAAACGTTGTAATAAATATGGCAACAAAGATGAGGACAACAGTCCGAATAATGTAAATAGTTTACATAATAACTCATCTCAGAAATATAGACAGATACTGAAGGGCCGAAACGTTGTAATAAATATGGCAACAAAGATGAGGACAACAGACCGAATAATGTAAATAGTTTACATAATAACTCATCTCAGAAATATAGACAGATACTGAAGGGCCGAAACGTTGTAATAAATATGGCAACAAAGATGAGGACAACCGTCCGAATAATGTAAATAGTTTACATAATAACTCATCTCAGAAATATAGACAGATACTGAAGGGCCGAAACGTTGTAATAAATATGGCAACAAAGATGAGGACAACCGTCCGAATAATGTAAATAGTTTACATAATAACTCATCTCAGAAATATAGACAGATACTGAAGGGCCGAAACGTTGTAATAAATATGGCAACAAAGATGAGGACAACAGTCCGAATAATGTAAATAGTTTACATAATAACTCATCTCAGAAATATAGACAGATACTGAAGGGCCGAAACGTTGTAATAAATATGGCAACAAAGATGAGGACAACCGTCCGAATAATGTAAATAGTTTACATAATAACTCATCTCAGAAATATAGACAGATACTGAAGGGCCGAAACGTTGTAATAAATATGGCAACAAAGATGAGGACAACAGTCCGAATAATGTAAATAGTTTACATAATAACTCATCTCAGAAATATAGACAGATACTGAAGGGCCGAAACGTTGTAATAAATATGGCAACAAAGATGAGGACAACAGTCCGAATAATGTAAATAGTTTACATAATAAATCATCTCAGAAATATAGACAGATACTGAAGGGCCGAAACGTTGTAATAAATATGGCAACAAAGATGAGGACAACAGTCCGAATAATGTAAATAGTTTACATAATAACTCATCTCAGAAATATAGACAGATACTGAAGGGCCGAAACGTTGTAATAAATATGGCAACAAAGATGAGGACAACAGTCCGAATAATGTAAATAGTTTACATAATAACTCATCTCAGAAATATAGACAGATACTGAAGGGCCGAAACGTTGTAATAAATATGGCAACAAAGATGAGGACAACAGTCCGAATAATGTAAATAGTTTACATAATAAATCATCTCAGAAATATAGACAGCTAATCATCTTGTATGTGGCATGTTAATTTCAAGGTGGTGAAGGCTCTCCATAGCTACTTGCATTTAAGTAAGATTTAAAACTTTAATATTACACTTTGTATTCTGCCACCTATTCACAAAAACATCATTAGTTAGGTCAATTGCTGTTTTTCTATGGCTTTCTTTTTAGTTTATTATTTACTCTCAGTTTGCATTTTTTTGGGTAGTTTCCTAAATTTGATATCCAGGAATTACAACTGTGTCTTTCTTTCTAGAAATATGTTTCTTGTCGTAAATATTTTCCTTACACGCTAGAGAAAGTCCAAAAGAGTATCCTCGTCCTTGTGGGTGAAGAAATATTCCCCGCCTACAACACCTTTCTCAGACACAAGATGTCGCATACCTATCGCCTTTTCCATGGAAAGAGTTCAGATTAATAACACCCCATAATTTCACGTCTAGGATCCACCCTGAAAGTACACTATAGCGAACTCCTCTCATTTTCTCGTAATCCATTGGTGAGACATAAGTTCCACTCAAGCAGTTTGTTTCCACAAACAGCCGCCTGGTGAAATCGGACTTCTAAAAGAACGATTGCACAATCACTAAATTCTTTGACCTGTTCAGTTCAATGGTTAACCGAAATCTTCCAGAAATATCAACTTTAACTGTGCTGCTCACTCTGTCACACTCTACCTTGAGTGACCCTCGAGCCTTGTACAGTGTGAACGTCATTGTAAAAAAATACATCATCATTACTCACCTGATCAGTATTATTCTTCTTCTATGAGTCGTGCCACTTGAGGAAGTGGGCGATCATGGGTTTCATCAAAGTTGTAACTCCTGTACATTGAACCCATTACCTGCCATGAGCCCCATTTGGGGATATGTTAGAATTAAACTTACTACATGTTATTCCATGCATTTATATTGAATTGCTTATATACATTGCATTTGCAGAGATGTATTTTACAACACTTAGCCTTAAATTTTTTTATTATTAGACGTAAAAAGACGAGTAGAAAAATAATGACTATTTTGAAAATTATTTTTTTTAATTATTTATAATCAATATTATTTTTTTGATGTTTATATATATTTGATGTTCTAGTTTCTATAAAAACGACAATGGTAACTACTGAAATTATACATAAGGAATAAATAAACTCCTAAGACAGCTGTCTGGGCCCAATTTTTTTTTTTTTTAAATTGGCACTTAAAGGGTTAATAAACGCTTACCAGATGATTATCCTATAATTTTCCTTCTATGCCATTCTTTTTACGTATATTATTCGCTGTTTTATCCCGTTGTTGAATGTTAAATTGTTTTCTTTATATTTTCTGTGGGTGTTTAAAAGGAACCTTCCGGGGCATATATGATTTTTTTTTTTACATGTATTTGCAGTAACACAAGTAAAATTCAAATTCGGTTGGCAAAAATGCAAGTTCTGCATCTATATTTTTACAATGCTGATAGCAAAAACCAAAATGGAATAAAATATAAATGTCGATTAAACCCTCTATTACGTCTCGTGTGTGTTCAATTGTCCTAACCATCTTTTCTCAATATATGTTTCAGAAACGTCAAACTTATTTCTGAATGCAAATGATTTTCTGTTTGGATTCAATTTATCTTAAGACTTCGTCTTGCTCGTATACACTGTTCATTTTATTCTCAGTATTCATCAGTTGAATCAAACTATTCTTAGTGAATATGCTATGTCCATTATTACTTATCATATATTCCTATCTTCTATAGATATATGCAGTGCTTATCCGCATCTATTTTGTCTTCTTTATACCATCTATAAACACAACTTCGTTAGTTATTTTAAACCGCTTGTCCGCGCTTATTTATGGACTAGTAAGTGTTAAATTCACCAAGCACTCTTTTCTTATTTTATGTTGCAGAAATTTCATCTTTCTGAGGGTAAGAATAATATTTCTGGTCGTTTCTGTTTTACGTAAGCCGTTCCTTTCTCATAAGCTCTGCATATGATAAACTCAGCTTAGTAAAGGACGTATCTCGCTGGAGATGAAGAGCCAGCATTATTCAGGATTTTTCATTATTTTAATAAACTTATCGTTTGGATAGCTTGCAGTTTTCACACACGTCTAATTCTTTCGGTATTCTTCCAAGAATATTATCAAGAACAGTGGAATACCAAAGACATTTTTATAAAGAAATCTTCAGTGGAAGCCAAAAGTTACAGGTGGTAGGAACACACGGAATTATAATACTGCAACTGCTACATTACTACTACTACTAAAACATATGCTACTACTAATATCACTACTACTACTACTACTACAATAATAATAATAATAATAATAATAATAATAATAATAATTGATAAGAATATAAGCCATATATATTTGCATTATTGACAACATCCATGTAAACTGACCGGACCTTATCTTGTTGAAAATACGTTTTCTGTTAAAATGTTGAATTTTACAGCGATAAAAAACATATCCTTGTAAATATATACTAAATAAAGAGATAAATAGTATGTGACATCACCAAACAACAACATTACCTGATGGTATTGGTTTTCTAGGGAAAAAAAATTGCATGTACCCCTAAAGTATATAAACTACAAAAACATAGTCATTGGGACACCTCATATCTTTCGTAAATGATTTTTTCTTGCACTGACCATAATTATATATTTGTTTTCCCTGGTTGCAGGGCACCTCATCAGTTTTCATATTCTGATATATCAATCTTGCTGTATCTGGAGATTTGAATGTGTCCAGATCCGAAGGAGGCAGAGGATTAGTTCAACTAGAACTGTCATTCAAAATCACAACAATCAGCCTTCAAACATACCTGTAAACTACAGAAAACTGGATGATGAACTGTGTCAAAGAACATGAAATTTATAAGACATTTTATTCAGTTATAGGAACATAAGAAAATGGGTGACAAAATGGAAATAAGGAATAATAGACCTACTGCGGCGACAAAGAGCCTGAAAATAAAGCAAAATCAAATGCAATAAACCAAATGCAGAAAGAATTTCAAGATAAGCCTCTTCATGGTCAATACTCAGCCCGTAACAAACAAGATGATGTAGAAAATCCCGTGTATATTTAACGCAATTAAAATTAAATGTCAACTAGCAAAATTAAATTTTCTGTAACTATGTTTTTACAATGCCAATATTAAAAATGAAATGGAAGAAAATATAATTTTTTGATATAATCCTTCAATAAATGCATTCTATCAATGTGGATTATTCTTGCTGCACAGGATCAATGTTTGCTAACTAGAAATTACCAAGCACACATATAGAAAAAATGTATTGAAACGAAATGCAGATTCTGTGATATATATCCAGAAACATTTAACCATCTTGCATTAAGATGTACACTAGAAGCATCTGCTTAATAGAAAACTCGGTATGACAGAGTGAGCCAATATCTACAATGAAAAATATGAAACGTTCTGGAAGGAAACTGAAAGAAACTGGTATACATATCACCCTGGCCCGCTCACAGTTATAGGACCTGTAAGAATTTTATGTCACTCTACAATACACACAAACATAACAATCACAGATACACGTCTAGATATGGTGATCAAAGACCGTAAAAACAGAATGTGCTTTCTTATTGAGATGGCAGTTCCTGCAGATCGTTACGTATCTTTTGAGATGATCAAAAACCTATGAAAATACAAGGATCTGGAAGTAGAGATCTCAAAAATATGGCACATGTGTACATCAACAATTACAGTTGCATTTGGAGCCATCGGATTGATTGGAAAATCTTCCGATAGACATACAGAAGTGATTCCTGGCAGCCAATGCCTGAAAGAAAAAAAAAGTATATATAAGTATAAATCACATATTACGAAGAGCTTTATTTATGTAAAATGTGTGTGATATGAGTTTTGTTTTTACAAAAATGATCAGCGGAAAATGTCATGAAGACATTTCTGATCCTAGATCTCTGGTTCGGACACAGAGGGAAATTTATATAATACAGATATTTTGAATCTGTCGTTAATTTTCTACAGATCCATTATTCATGAATCTAAGTTATCTCTTCCGAAACATAAAACTCAATGAATAATATACAAAATACGCACAAGATATGCTTTAATGAAAAATCAAACCAAAACAAAATTTTTCAAATCATCCTGCAGTGTCTCACTAACATTTACACACTTTAGAATCTAGAATGTTGGAGAGGGGAATTAACAGGAGATAACTGACAATTGACATCCATTAAAAACATGACATGGGGAACTAGAACAGTTGACCCCAGTGAGCGAAATAAGGGGTTCAGTTCAACATTCCAATCATCTGAAGAAATCCGGAGCGTACAACGACCGTAACGTTGTAATAAATATGCCGACAAAGATGATGACAAATGTCCGAATAATGTAAATAGTGTACATTATACCTCATCTCAGAAATATATATATATATATATATATATATATATATATATGTGTGTGTGTGTGTGTGTGTGTGTGTGTGTTTCATTAAAAAACACAGATTAGGTACTACGTTAAAGCTTTTTATTTTATTTTTCTTGTGTTCGAACAAGAGATTTCTTATCTGGACAAAGAGTGTGTAAAATCTGTCCAGATGTTTTATAGTTCCGAGCACTTTCAGCTATACCTTTAGAAAAAACATACACAGAAGGCACACACTCTTAATTAAGGTGAAAAATCGAATCATCCTTAATAATGGCTAAAGGTATAGCCGAAAGCGCTCGAACCTATAAAACATTTAGACAGATTTTACACGCACTTTGTCCAGAAAAATTAAATAAAAAGCTTAACCGTAGTGCCTTGTCTGTCGTTTTTAATAAAACACACACACACACATATATATATATATATATATATATATATATATATATATATATATATATATATATATATATATATATAAGAAAATTGTAGCGAACCAAATATACTCTGAAAAAGTGGAACTTGTTTTCGTGGGACGTTTTTTTCTTTACTACTTCATCGGACTAAACTGATGTTTACAATCAGTTGGATACCTTTCAGATAGGGAGTATTACACAGCCAATCCAATGCAAAATTTTAAGTCTACCAAATTCTTGATAATCTGAAGAAAGTCTTCCTTATACTTCGAATATATGTAACATATGAATAGGTTCGAAATGCAGCTTTCGTGTAAATCAGAAAAGGCAGTGTAGTACTTTTTTTATAGAAATCAGTGGCGACGAAAAGTAATGGAATGAATCATTTGTGCTTATTCATGTGATTCAACAGGACGGTTACTTCAAGATGATATCATGTATCCAGTGTCCGTTATTAGAAAAGTGATTAGTTACTTCCGCAACAGGTGTTGTAGTATCCCTGATTGATATTGTAATTTCTTAACATGAATATTTATGATTGTTGCTTTCCTTTCATTCTTCTTTCAGTCTTTCAAACCCACACACACACATACACAGAGACACACCCCAACAGACAGACACACACACTAATATATATATATATATATATATATATATATATATATATATATTTTTTTTTTTTTCTTAACAATTTTATTTCACTGTGACTTTGTTTCTGTACATTCATTCCTACTGGGAAAATAGGTTCGCGTATATATATATATATATATATATATATATATATATATATATATATATATATATATATATATATATATATAACTACCATTTCTCGTATATATATATATATGTTAGTAAATCGAAACTATTTTCATAGTCGGAATCAATGTAGAGAAAAAAGTAACAGTAAAATAAAATTGGAAAGAAAGGCAGGCCACATCTCACAGATGCATGCAATACGGCCGTCGACTCTCAGGTTAACTCGTTTCGGCAATGTTGTTCGAGAACTGAAATTTAGTTCGATAACAGAGTCAGTTTCATCTAGAATTTTCTGTTCGAAAACCGATTTTTTCGACGTCCAGAAGCGAGACTGCAATGCACATATATTTGAGACTTCACCCCCATATATGATTAGTTTACAGTCGTGAAGGCTGTATCAATCAACATTTTGAGAAAAAAAAAAAAAAAGAATACAAAGAACGGGTGTTTAAAAAAGAAAATGCTGCCTAAATACACAATATATATATATATATATATATATATATATATATATATATATATATATATATATATTGGTTGCTTGTTCTTAGCATTGTCTTCTCCTCCAATTATATTTGTTTTATAATTGCGTCTATGCGTGAGTACTCCTACAGGCTTATACACCCGAATCTATTGCTATTAATATTGTGACGTATATATCCTTCTGTCCCTTTGTTTGTCTTTGATGTTTAACCTTACCTAAATGAACAAAGCAGTGTACTGACATGAACTGACTCCCTATCAAGAATGACTCCGATAATGCCTGCTTGCCAGGAAACACTTAAAATCTCTGGTAAATGGTACTTCGTGTACGGCCATCAAAATCCAGATCAATTTATCATGTTGACAACGACTATAAGGTCCGGCTGAAAGTGTGCGATGTGTTTAGAATATTTTCTTAAAACAAATGGGTTAAATTGATTGCTCTGTGAAAAGTCTTGTGTAAAGCACAAAGTTAAGCGCAGAGGAGATTTTACAATTTTGCGTAGTTCATATATATATATATATATATATATATATATATATATATATATATATATATATATATATGTGTGTGTGTAATGTGTGTGTGAGTGTGTGTGTGTGTGTGTAGATAGATAGATAGATAGATAGATAGATAGATAGATAGATAGATAGATAGATTTAGAAAAATATGACAAACAAGAAACTGATTTTGTCACGCGGTTCATCTGTTAGGATTTCATTTGACTAGTCTTTGTTAACGTTACGACGTCTACACATGCGCACGAAACGAGAGACGCAAGTAGATTTTGAAAGAAACTTTTTGAAAAAAATTGTTTTCTATCCAGCCAAATTAATCTGTATTCGCTTTCTTTTTCTCTCCCTCCCATTTGTCTCTATCAATCCTAAAGTGTGACAATATAAATTCTACCAAAATTAGTGATATATTGTAAGAGCCTTGATCGTGGCTAACCAAGCGACCAAGGAACTTTCCAATTTTGATTATATATATATATATATATATATATATATATATATATATATATATATATATATATATATATATGGTGTAACTAAAATATTACGTTGGTGCAAAAATAATAACGTAATCATGTCGTCTTTTGACGTTAAAAAATACGTCAAAAAACGACATTATTACGTCATTATTTTTACACCAACCTAATACATTTACTCACAGCATAACACTGATAAAACTCCATATGTCCTTTTATCCTTCATTTTTGAGTTAGGTTTAAAGTTTACGATATACGGCGTTAAATGTATAATCTAAGATACAAACCAAAACTAATTTTACAAACTTTTGGGGGCGGATTCCTGGCAAGGTAAAATGTAAATGTAAACGTATGACCAAAAGGCCATCTTTGTATCTCAACACAGCAACTCAAAAAAATTAAAATGTCTTCCACTTTCTTCTACGCACATTGTTGAATGGTTTCGCGGACCCCATGAAACGTTGATGAAGTGACTCTGTCTTATTGATGTCTACTTCGTAAATGAATTATTTTAAGTAACTCTAGAGAAAATCTAAATGATTGAGTTCAGGAAACATGCAGGCAGCAAGGCTTCCCCTACCTGTCCAACTTTCATAGATAAATAATTATGCAAATTATTTTTTTTAATTTCATCATAAATAAAATATTTCATAAATGCGTAGTTAAATTCTAATATTTTCATAAACATATATAGTTTATTAGTAAATATGATAAACATTATTAGGTTGGTGCAAAAATAATGACGTAATAATGTCGTTTTTTTACCTATTTTTGACGTCAAAAAACGACATTATTACGTCATTATTTTGCACCAACCTAATAGTATTTTAAATCTTTATAAATAAAAATATAAATATAAAAATATGAATTAATCAGATTTGAAAACCCCTTTAAGTAAATGTCGATGTAGATTAAGAGAATAAAATAAACAAAAAATAATTAAAAATGCCAATTGTATTGTAGTGTAACCCCTAAAACAGACTATGATGACACGTCCCCAAAAAAGAAGGTCAGTATCAACCATCAGAAATTTCAAACCACTCCCTAACCATAACTGATTTGTCACTTCATTCGTCAAAAAAGTTAACACACACTTAATAATTTTTTTAAGTCTCATTCCTCCCACCAACATAAAATATATAATACTATTTGGCATATAAAAAGAGTAAATCAATATTTTTCGAAGTCTATTCTGCGTCGCTTGAAAATGGGACTAAACTTTATATTCTAAATTTTGATTTTAATTTAAGATTTAGGCTTCAAAAAATGGTAATTTCTATGTCACGATTTATATATATATATTTTTAAATAATTATATATATATATATATATATATATATATATATATATATATATATATATATATATATATATATATATATATATAACCATTTTGATCTTTATTTTATTCTTACATGTAGTTCAGTAGAGACTCTGTTTGTTTATTTATTATATAGTAAATTATTTTTTTTCGTCTACCAACATAAATATTCGAGAAATTGTATTATATATATATATATATATATATATATATATATATATATATATATAATGAGAGAGAGAGAGAGAGAGAGAGAGAGAGAGAGAGAAGATAAAATAATGAAAGGGTTCCATGTGGATCTTTTTGACTTAGCCTTTTCTAAATTTAATTAATTGATATTTGAATAATGCCGTTTAATTTGATGGTTTATATTCGTGAATCGCTAACTATTGCTACTCAATTGAAGTCGATCCTCAGAAGCTAGACCGTTGTTGATGTTATTAATCGTTGTTTTTTTAATTTAAATATTTATTCTGAGTGACTACTCCGTAAATGATTTAGATGAACTGGGACAAATGGCCGAGTTAGAACTCAAGTAGAGTATATTTTCAGGCCATTTTTCAAAGTCTGTACAATTAGAATACAAAGACAAGATGAGGCGTTATTTAATATTTTGTTTGACCTAATATTACACAATTTAGTATACTTATCCGAAAAGTTACTGTTTTACACAATTTTGTATACTTACCCGAAAAGTTACTGTTTTACAAGGAAATATGTGTGTTTTTTTAAGTAAGTTATTATGTAATTTTATTATATTTAAATTATTACAAAATTACTACAAAATTAACACAATAGGTCACATAGCCGCAAATTCAGTTACATCATGGCAGACGTGTTAATAAAACATACAATTACATCACTGTCGCATCGACTTATTCTGTCTTGGGAGTTGTGAATAGCGCATTGATTATTAATATTGTTTATGTTTAGCTGACTTCATGGAAAATCAACCACTGTCGTTCATATATTAAATCTGGAGAAAAACCTCAGTGGTTACGTGACAGGTTCGATAATGTCGGTGATGATATTAATGGAAAAATGCCTAGGGCTAAATTTTGGCTTTGTCACTGAAGGTCTAGGCTTGAATCCTTTGGAAAAAGTGCCCCCGGGTTGATCATAGTAAAATAACGTCTCTATTATTCCTGTCTCGGCTAAAATCTTTGATTTTTATATTTCCATTACACCCCCCCCTACACACACACACTCTATCTCTCTCTCTCACTCCCCCCCACCTCTCTCTCTCTTCGTTTAACATTTATTGCCATGTGGAGCTGATTGGCCAAAAATAATGAGGTAAAAATAGAAAATAATTAAAATGGTAAAGATTCAAAGTGTAATTTTGGAGTAATGGTATATTCTTCGTATATGTGAAGTCTTTCTTCAGAACGCCGGCGATCATGGCTCTCCACAATTTTCTGTCATTTGTAGTTTAGTAAATTTTGTCGTTATCGCACCTGAAACTTCTACCAACGCCCATTTAGTCAATGTCGTTACGTAGGTTATACGTTGTTTTCTTCTTTTACTCTTGCCTTCAATCTGTCTTGTGATCATAAAATTTTCCAAGCCTTCTTTCCTCATAATGTGTGAAAGAAATTTCTCCTGTCTCTCCCTGGTGTTATGCTTAAGTGTTGTTTTTGTTTACATTGTCTCTAGAATTTCGTCGTTGTTTACATCTGGAACCATTTTATTTACATCATCCTTCTGTAGAAACTCATTTCTGTTGTGTCAGCACGCTTCATTTGTGAGGAGATTTTACAGAATTCACTGCTATATAGATGGACTGATATTTCAATAGGCTTTTCTTTGTTTCTAACAAGATTATCTGTTTATCAATATCTTGCATAGCTTTTGAAAGACCTCTTTTGCCATTCTAATTCGCCTTCAGTTTTCACAGTCGCTCTTTCCGTCCTCCGTAAAAAAAAATATCCATATATATCAAGATATTTGAATTGTTGTAGTTATTTAATTATGGTATCTCCGATTTGTAATCTTTATGTTGAGCTGTTCTTTTTTGCCTTGATGTGTCTTATTTCTGACTGACAAATATCCACATTTATATGAATGGCATAATACTGATAATTCCTCTTTTCGCTACAAGAAAACATTCGAATCTTTTATTGAAGTAGTATGAAACGTTTACAACTTCATTTTGCAATTATTTTCTCTTCGAATTACATGTTTTATTCATTTTAATTTGTTTACAGTAAAACTCACTTTATACATGACCAGGTGGTCACTCATGCTGTAGAATTACATTAAGAGACTGTTTATGAGGATAAGAAGAGACAATAATGATTAAACCTTGACTTTAACAGCTTAATAATGTAGTGATCAGGGAAGCATCCTCTTAGAACTCGGTTCCACAGAGCAGTTGTTTGCCGAAATAAGCTGTTCGAATGGATTACGGAGGAAATGCGGGTGGTTTGCTCCAATGTGAGGGGTTAGAACTAGTCGAACCAGAAAATGTAGTCCGTTCGAAAACTTTCCATGGAAGTAGCGATATAGCAGTAATAGATTTGCCATTTTCCGCTTGTGTGTGTGAGAGAGAGAGATGAAGTTTGGAGGATTGGAAATATTTTTTCATACACAAGGAATCTGAGATGTTTCTGGACTCTATGGAAACTGAAAAGTTGCTATTTTGAGTGTAGCGCTAGTCCACAAGGTTCGAAGTATAGTTATCGTTAAAACCAAGAGGTTTCATCGCTTGAATTTACAAAAAAAAAAAAAAAAAGAGAAAGATAATGGTGACGGTATAGTTATTTGTGAACGGTTTTGGTGCCATGCATGACATCTGTAGGAATGACTCGATCAGACGAATCTATTTAAGTAAATATCTCGATTTTCTAGGTTCTATGCTATTTTCAATTATTCATCTTCTTTCTGTGCCGTCTTCCCTCAGGACGTAGGCGATCTTGGCTCTCCACATTTTCTTGCGTTTTGTAGCTTTTGTCTTTTCGTTATTTCTCCTAAACCATGTTCCACCGTCAAATTAATTAAGCTCATCAAGTATGTCATGCGCTGTTTCTCTCTGTTACGTTTTCCTCAAATTGTCCTGTGTGTATCGTATTTTCCAAGCACTCTTTCTTTATTATGAGTCACAGAAATTCCTAATGTCTCTTCCTTATGTCAAGTATAATTGTCATGTTTTGTTGCCATTGTCTCTAGAACACCACCGTTGATCACATGTTAGGTCAATTACATCCTTAGTATCCTTCTGTAGAATCACATTTTTGTTGCTTCCAGTCTTTTCATCTTTGAGGAGATTGTCCAGTATTCATTGCATGTAGGAGGACTGATATTACATAATAGTTTTTCTACGAAATTCTTCTGTCTCTTAATACTATGTTTAGCTTTTGGAATACATTTTTCGCTATCCTAATGTGCCTTCGAATTTCCCTGTCGCAATGTACGTCGTCTGTTTAAATACTTCCCAGGTATCTTTCTTTCTTTTTTTTTTACTTTGCTTGATTTTGGCCTCTCCGATTTCTAATTTAGGTTTTGGTTCATTTTTTTACTAAGAACCATGCATTTTATCTTCTTGCAGTTTATGTTTAAGCTTATTTTCTAGCATTCCTTCACTGCCTTCTGTAGGAGATTTGTTTTTATTTTTACTGTCCTGGTCTGCTATAAACACTGTCATCTGCATAATTTATGTTATTAAGATTGCTACCACCAGTAATGATTCCGGTTAGGATATATTTGCCTCGCTGTATAGGTTGAATATGTCCGGTGAGAAAACACATCGTTGTTTTATACCTCTTTGCATATGTGTAGTTTCTATTTGTATAGCGGCTGTTTGTTTGCAGTATAGGTTTTTGATTGCTCTAATATCATTCTTAATTATTTCAAGGTTGCTGAGCATTTCTAAATGATCTTTGTGGCGTAAGTTTCTGCGTAAATTATAAAACACAGGTACACGTCCTTCTGCCTTTGTATCGCTCTTACCGATACTATCCTGTGCTGCAAGTCGCGTTTCTAGTGCCGGTGTCTTCATTGTTTTAGCCCTGTCTTATTCTGCTGCGTTTTCTGTTCATCAAAATGCGGATTTTTTTATATATGACTATTTAGGCTGATTTTCCAATGGAATTCACTTTCACTTTCGTTTGCATCTGGTTTCTTAGGCAGTGTTATGAAAATAGATCTGCTTAGGTCTATATCGCCACTGTTGTAGATTTCATTTATTGTTTCTGTAATCTTGTCTCTGGCGAAATCGTCTGTCTACCAATATCTCTATTACAATTCCGCCTAGCCTTGCCACTTGTGTTCTTTTCAATTTGGTAAATCCAGATTCCGTTTTTGTTTTCTCAATATTTCCAGTCCGTCAATACTTCTCTGTATTTGTTTAATATTTATTAATCATGATTTTTATGATGGAATATATTTAGGCTATAATGTTGATTTTATTTAAATTTACTACTTAAAGCAATCGTCAATTATTATTCATTTTTGACTTCAAAATCTTTCACTGTATTTTGTAAGCTTCTGTTTGTGAGTCTTAGTTCATTACGTCACAACCGTTATCAAACAGTGTTGATTGGAAAAATATTGCCTTAAAGCTACAAAGAATAGGTAGTTATGCAAACCAAGGATCTTAAATGTGCTGAATATAAAAAGAAGAAAGAAAGAAAGAAAGAGAGACAGAGAGGAGGATGAGCTGTGCGCCTTCTATCACCTGTTCTCTCTTGCCTCACGAAAAGATTGGACAGTAGAACCTCCTCCAACTTAAAAGAAATGTAGAAGGTAATTTGGGCCAGACTTTGCTAAAAGTAATATCAAACATTGCCAAGTCGTGTATGCCGGTCTGTCTGCAATCACTTTGATTTGATTGTGTCGCTGGCAATCGATATCACTTGGTAGTTTAACAAACATATCAGATTGGAGAAACCTTCGAGTATTGCAACTCGATTTTAAACAGGAATGAAGACGAAACTTCACAACTTTAAGAATTCACGAAATCTTTTCTATATATCATTTTGTATCACTACACTAACACACACACACACACACACATATATATATATATATATATATATATATATATATATATATGGTTCGTCAAAATGATCTGACACGTTTGTAGATTTAATAAAATTGAAATAGTGTAAAGAATAAATGTGTTTTTATTTTCGAAATATACATAAAATGCCATTTTGTTTCATTTAATTTTGATTTGCCAACATGAATTGATGGACGAGCATCGCGTTTTAATTGTGAAAACGAATCGGTAACTGCAACAAAAAGAGCGTTGGGCGACCCGATCAGATGATTTAAACCCATGCGATTTCTTTTGTGGGGATACCTGAAATGATGCGGATACACTCATCGCCTTCGATGTAGTGGACAATGAATTGATTTCATTGGTCAAGAAATTGTTGCCATTCCGCATGAAATGACACATCGAGTTATAGAGGACTTTCGTGAATGCCTTCGATAGTGTGTAAAAAGTAAGGGCACCCACTTGACTGATTTAAATTTTAAAACACAATGAAGCAAAATGGAAATATTTGTAAATCTCAAAAATTAAAAGACATTTTTACATCTCTACACTATTAAGCTTTTATTAAACCTACCAATGTATTCGGTCATTATTCAGTACCACACACACACACACACACACACACATACACACACACATATATATATATATATATATATATATATATATATATATATATATATGTAAACGCCCCCCGGAAAATTTAATTCCGTTCGAGCACTCTGGAGAGAAAGTGCGAATTGGTAAACAAGGATTACTATTGCTAATACTGGAAATGTATTCCAGGAATTGAGCGCTCTCTGTCACTGGCTTGTTTATTCGCCTACCTTACTACCGGGCGCTGATAGCTCACTGCTAATATCTCTGACTGGTGGCAAGATCAGTCGGGTTTCAATCCCAGGGATGAAGCAATCGGATGTCTATCCACACTGATGAGCTGTGGTTCACTATATATATATATATATATATATATATATATATATATATATATATATATATATATCCGTGTTTGTGTGTGTAAGGAATGTCCAGTTGAGATCGGCAGTAACTACTTTGAATAAAACAGATCAGCAGCTACATTTTCTATCTGTAGTACCTAATACCCCAAAATCATGATGACTATTATGCATAAAATGCAATATACATATATATATATATATATATATATATATATGTGTGTGTGTGTGTGTATGTGTATTATGTTACGTTTACTACATAAGGCTCACAGTCTGTCTTCCCTTAGTAATTACTGATGGTACGTTCCTGATATATATGTATGTGTGTATGGTATTTTTTATGGTTCATATCTCTCAGATCGTTCTCAATTCCCTCTCTATCCCTTTTTATGTTCATATAAATATCCTAATATATTTTTTGCTTACTTGGTCTTTCTCCCTATTATCTTTGCTCTATCTGTTAATCTCCCTCTATATTCCTGTTGTTAACTATCTGTCTGTAATATTTATACAGGCTTCGGTAGAAATATCTCACACGTTTTAATGGTTACCAAAAAGAGCAAAAACAAAAAAATTACTCTATTTTTTATTCATTTTGTTTTAAAAAGACATTCTACAAGTAATGGCCTTGTATTCATCATACACCATTGTAGAAGATTTCTAATGTTTTCCATCCCACGTATATTACAGCGTTTCGAGTTCTTCCATATGGCTTTATTTTAAGAGCTGAAACCGTGGCCCTAGAATTTTCAACTCAAAGAAGTATCGATTTTCTATCCGGAATAACATAATTCTGACGTAACATGAAATGAGCTCAGAAAGCTCTCTATGTTTCAGTTAGAGATTCGACAGTTTTACGTACGGTGTGCACTAGTCCAACCAATGATCGGAACGGATGGTATATGTAAAAATAAATTATAAGCTATTAGCTACATACAGAAACAATTGCCACTTGTGTGAGTTCACTCGCACCACACAGATGAGATTGTAAAATGTGGCAGGTATTTCTCCCGCATCCTGTATTCCTCTATATGTCGATTTCCATCTTACTCCATCTCTTTATTTAACTCTCTCTTGCTATCTCCCTCTTGTCATCTTTACTTGAGGTGGGTATCATCTATCGATGTCGATAGGACATTATAACTCACTCCCAGGTCTCTATTTTTTTACATCTATTCATCATATATATCAGTAAATGAAGGCATGCTATATCCTATGTGTGTCTGTGTGTACAGGTGTGTGTGTTTGTGTGTACAGGTGTGTGTGTGTGTGTGTGTACAGGTGTGTGTGTGTGAGTACAGGTATGTGTGTGTACATGTGTGTGCTTGTGTGTGTGTGTGTGTGTGTGCGCGCGCGTCTGTGTGTGTGTACAGGGTGTCCCAAAGTAATGTATACACTCTTTAAATATTAACAGTTAATAATATATTACTGTGATGTGAGAACTTATATGGATGAAAATATGCAAAACAGATGGATTAGAAGAAGTGGGACAGTTGAATACCCACCTAGATCACGAGATTTGACAACCCTGGGTGTCTTTTTGTTGGTCGGGGAGTTCTAAAGACAAAATTTACAACAGGAAACCTGAACCAATTGCTGAAATGAGAGTAGCAATGGAAGAAGAATAAGCTCAAATACCAGAGAAAATGTTACCAGACGTCTGTAGGACTATTTCTTCAAGATATGAAAAGTGTATTGAACAGAACTGCAACAAGATTGAGCACTTGATGTGAAGTCATCATAATATGAGCATTCTGTCATTGTCTCAAGTAGCTTTTATCTTATTAAAGTTGATTTCCATTTTTGTATATTTTACTCTAAATTCTTTATATGTGCATTCTTTCTCTTGAACAAATCTTATTCACATCTGAAAATGCATAAATTGAATAATTTATAACGATTTAAAGAATGTATACATTACTTTAGTACTCTCTCTCTCTCTCTCTCTCTATATATATATATATATATATATATATATATATATATATATATATATATATATATATATATATATATATATATATAATTAAAATAAAAAGAGACCACTTTAAGGTTCCATGTAATAAATTATTTCACCACAGCCCCTTTAAATATTCCGGATCATCAGACTTTACTTCCAAAGTTTGAAACAAAAAATGAGAAGAAATTTACACATTTTTGACGGGCCGTATTAAACATATGTAAATTAACGAAGTGAGGAAGTGAGGAGGTGAAGAGAAGAGATGAGTGAGTTAGATGTAATTTAAAATTTTTATTATTTTATACTTAAAATTACTTGATGTCCGGACATTGACACATAAAGTCCGATGATCCGCAGTCCTTTAAAAGGGCTGTTGTGAAATAATTTATTACATGGGACCTTACATTGAGCTCTCTGGATTGTATCCTCCTTGGGTTAACCCATACGGATTACATAATTTTTTCATAAACTACATATATATATATATATATATATATATATATATATATATAGAGAGAGAGAGAGAGAGAGAGAGAGAGACTCGATGAATAACTAAAATTACATGTATATAATAATTAAGTAATTCATCGAGTCTAGAAGAAACCTCAACAGAATGAAGAAAGCACTGGACGACCGTTTCGTCCTATATTTGGGTCTCATCAACAAACGCTATACCTACTCTACCAATGGTTCTCGGTGACGAAAAGGTAACGAATTAAACTCGATTATTTCATATCCTTCTAATTATTTCGCTCTGAATACCCTTGCTTGAAACGGCTTCTAATGCTCTGCTGTGAGCGGCTTGGTGATAGTAATCGTAGCTCGGGCAGGACCAGTCCTATGGGTAAAAGAGAAACTCGGAGAAGTTCCACCCCGATATTTGGGATTGAGCGGTGCTATATCGAGTCTAATTCTTGTTTATATATTATAGAAATATATTTGTCAACATATTTCACAAAACTTTGTTATTGCCCCCTTCCTACCAACCTAGGGAATGGATGACAATCTATCCTGTTATTTAACCCATTACCGGGGGAACATCGATTTCCCAAGGAATAAAGATGAATATAATGAAACAGATCCGATTAGAATTTGAAATCCGTTCACCGATTCAATTTACCTCACTGATGACCGTAATACTACACGGACACCTGTACTGAATTTCTAGGCGTAGTTGTCACACAAGCCTGTATGGTGTACCCAATGAGCAACGAAATCACTATATATATATATATATACATATATATATATATATATATATATATATATATATATATATATATATATATATAATATATTCAGGTTCACATATTCCGTTTGGAAATAGATTGATTAATTCTGAAAAATGCAAGGCTTCAAGAATGATGACTTTCATTTTATTCAAAATTGCGTGGCTTCTCACTTTTAAAAATATAAAAACTCAATTTCTATTTTAATCAAACAATCCGTACCAATTGTAATCTATTTTATAGTGAATAGAACTTTAACACTCTCCATTAAATCCAGAAAAATTAGTCTATTTTCGTATATTTATTTACCTAATGTACGGAATTTTCCAAGAGCTAATTTTCTCAATTTCAATTCCTCTGACTTCATCATAGAATGCAATGCATTATCACGTAACAAACCAAAAATATTATATTAGATGTTCTTCAATGCAATATTTTGAATTTCCTCAGACTGTTTATTAATCATTTGCATCATACTGAATATTTACTGACGCTGGTTGGGGAATTTGCTATCTCGCTTAAGCAGCTAAATGCATAAACTTCAGTAATGAATTTAATATATTGGCAAAGATTGTCATGGATTTCTGAAGGATATACATCTCTGATTCACATATATATTAACCCGGTTGCTAATATTAACCATCTTGAATTATGTAATGGTCCAGTTTTCCAGTGTAGCAATTGCAGAGTTAACTTTATATTTGGAAATCCCTGGGATATATTCCAAACGGAGCCTTTGGACTTTACTTAGAACCCTTATTTTCATTATAGATACTGTATTATCAATAGAAGCAATGATTTTCTTAAATTCTATTTGTGTTAAATCTTGGTAGTCCATTTTACAGAATTTGCTTTGTGGGACTGTAAAAGCATTCGGGCTTCTTCCTGTATCATCAACATATTTAAAAACAGCTCTAAAAGGTAACACATTCTGATGTAAAGAACGGCCAGTTGAATGCATTTTTCGATGTAGCTTATTCTCTAGAGAAGTTACCAGGCCTGCATTGTATCCAGTAATTTTATTTGTGTTAACCAGAAGAACAGACTGAAAACTGGATATACTATTAAATTTATCCCAAATACTAAAACCTTCTTCTGTTAGAACAATACTAGTGGCATATATAGTTGGAAATATTCCATGAATCTGGTATTTCCTAGTCTCAGTTCATGTCTCTTGAGTGAATGCAGAATAGGGTTATGGACTACTTTCTTTTTTTTAGTTTAATGTCAAGATTTCCACTATAAATTATTTATAAAACGAAGGTCTTTTATTAATCTTGCCATCAACTCCTACACAGACACGTTTTTAATAACTTCAGTCTCTGTTATGTGTTATTAATTTTATTTTAGTCTTTTTCTATCTTTTGACTTATCAATTAAAATGTTTTTAAAATCAGAATATGGATTAAAAAGATCCAGGTTAAATTCAAAAGAAAGGCATTAGGATGTGATAGCCCCAGGGTAGAGGAAAAATCTCCCCTATCTTACGTTTTTTTCAGACATTTTAATATAACTTTAAAAAAATATTACTCAAAGAAATAATAATAAACACTGTAAATTTATATTTGACTTAAAAAAATGTACATATATTTACTTATATTTACTGAACTTTTTTATGTAAATAAAAATAAAATGTACGCTTGTATAAAGATGTAAAACAAATAATGGCCCAAGTATTCACTTCATTATAAATAGTGAAACTGTTTTTTTTTCTGTTTTTAGTTTTTCTCCGTCATAAAACTATAGCTTAAAATAAATTAGGACATGTTTATGATTTATGAATAGGTTTACTGAATTTATTGTAAAAAAACTTTTTTCGGGAAGAAAAATCATCTAAAAAAATAGCATTTAATTGATCTTAACATAACTTGCGACTTGAATATATCAATTTTGCATTTTTTAACTATTTTAAAATAAAATTTATAAAAATGTTATTTCTTTAACTTTATTTCTATCATTCTATATTTTTATCTTTTCTAGGATAATAAAAAAACATTAAACCTCAATTTTAACTTGATTTACATAATTTTCATAGACGTTCTGTAAAAGAAGCCGGGCTTCTTGTACGATCGGCATATTAAAAAACAGCTTTAGCTCAATCTGATGTAATTAACAGACAATTGTATGTAATTTTCGATGGAGCTTCTTCAGAGTAGTTACAAGGCCTGCTATACAACTAGTATGTGTATATGTGTTGTCTAGAAGAACAGCCTTAAAGCTATCTGTACTATCAAATTCTTCCAAAACACGAAATGCTTCTTCAGCTAGTTCAACGCCAGTAGCAACTATAGTTGGAACAATTCTATGAATCAGGTATTTTCGAGTCTCAGTTCCTGTCTCTTGAGTAAATGTCAAACTAAGCGTCTTGATTCTTTTAGTTTAATGTCACAAACATCTTATTTTAAAGAAACATTAAACATCAATTTTAACTTGATTTACATTCACTTTATTTCTTAGCATTCAATAACCCGGCCTGTGTATTTAATTCAGTTTACACTACATCAGTCTCTAAGATATTAATTAATTTAAACTTAATTGCATTTCCTTGAATGGAAGCGAAATTTTAAAGCAAGATATTTTGTTTGTGGTTTTATGACATCATGAACCAAGTACCTATATATGTCCAAAAATCTGGTTTAAAAATCGACCTTGAGAACAATAGGTGTAGTTTATACACGGGCATGGCACTTTTTTTACTTTTTTTACTACAAAATGCATCCTCCTGTTAAAAAACGGCTTATTTTATTTTCAGTTAGAAACAGAGACAGTGTGACTTTTTTTTATTGGCCTGAAACAGTCGAAGTATAATAACAGTGATACACCTAAAACGGCCTACTAGGAAACAACGAGCAGTGTCGCTCAAACAAATTGATATGGTGACAATGTCACAGGAAGAGGAGCAATAGGAAAGAGTGTTTAAGGTACATGACAAGTTTAAGTAAATTCAGAGCAGATCGATGACAATGTGGGATGGTAGAATTCAAAAGTTACTTAGAGCTAGAAATGACATGATGTTGTGGAAAATTATCCTCACAAAATACATGATTTGATTTGTTTGTCTAACTCCTTATGCGTTATTTAATGCCATAATTTTTTTTGATCCTTGAAGCTCACTATTTACATTATTCGGACTATTATCCTCATATTTCTCGCCATAGTTATTACAATGTTTCGCCTGTTGTACGCTACAGCCTTGAATGTCGAACTTAACCCTATATTCACTCACTGGGGTAGATCGTTCTAGTTCCATGTGCCATGTGTAATGGATGTCAGATATCACTTATCTCCTATTAATTCCCCTCTTCAAGTTCTGCACTTGCCGGGTATTAATCTCACGCTCTTTGGATCCTGTCACTGGATCTAACTAACGCCTTTATCCACAGTATCGTGTGTCCTTGAGTGAGCGAAATAAAGGGTTCAGTTCGACATTCCAATCACTTGAAGAAAGCCGGAGCGTACAGTGGCCGAAAATTTGTAATAAATATGCCGACAGAGATGAGGACAATAGTCCCAATAATATAAATAGTGTGCATAATACCTCATCTCAAAAATATAGATAGATCTTTGAAGTAATAAAAATATGATATATGTTATGCTTTTTTCGCTTTTGGATATACGAAAGATGATACTCAGCCTTGTAAAAGCTAGGACAGTCAGGCCTCACTCGAAAAAAAAACAACAAAAAACGAAGGGGTATTAAGGCCGTGCTACGCACCCTCTCTTTAGTTCCATTTCTGATAGAGTCTAGTGGCACATCTCAGAATTCTCACTTTTGATCAAAACTCCCCGCTCAGATTGACCTGCCTGTCCGAAAATGAAACAATTCCATCATTTTCGAAGGAAACAATGGCTTTGTTTTAATTTAATATTTTTCCATTGATTCTCTGAAATAAATTTGCATTCTTATCTTTCTTTCTTTCTTTGTATATATATATATATATATATATATATATATATATATATATATATATATACTAGGAAGCGACAGCTCGACATGACATTTGATTATAGTGGTAAATGTTTTGTGCAGAATGATCAACACTTTTGAATGTCCCCAAACGACCCACCACAAGTTTTGAATTCAGAGTTTTCCTTCTCCTAGTCTAGTTGCCATCCAAGTGCTTTGATCGAGAGTCTAAAAGGACATTCTTATATAGGTTAAAGTCTATCCTATCAATCCTCTTCTTCTCCCTGGAGGGATGAGAAGAGGATTCATACCTTTCGTAAGGGTATTAGAACGTAAGTAAATGAAATGGATTCGAATAGAGTTCTATTACTCCAACGTGCCTCCTTCTCCTCTCTCTCTTTCTCCCCCCATATATATATATATATATATATATATATATATATATATATATATATATATATATATATATATATATATATTATTCGTATTTGTTATTGTAAAGCTATTTAATTGGTTTCGTTGCATTTAATGATTTATTTTCCTTTTGGTGGTTACTAGGGATCACGATTACGCTGTTTGAAAGAGTTCGTATTGAGGCATATACTAAATTTAGACAATGATATCTATTTTTAAGCCTCAGCTCGCAGTTAACCGATCCTGACGCGGCATCTTCACTTCAGTCACATTCTCACAGACCTTTCTATAAATATATTCATGGCAACTGCTCTGACGAGCATTTATCTTTGGTGCCATGCTACTAGATTGGCTTCTAGGTCCGACATTTTACTGTTGAAATTGTTAAATATAACCTTCAATTCTGCTCCAACAGTTTCTTTTGTCGCACTTCCCGACAGCGAACAACAACCGGTTACTTGCTTCTCTGATAACTGCAATCTCCAAAAATTTAAATACAACGTCAATCACCACTTTCTATCGTCCTAAACTCACTTTAACTTTTTTCCCTCCTCTCCTACACTATACACAATCTTTTCTCTCGCTTGCACTCTCTGCAACTCTCTGCGTACTACTGGCGTAGATACCTTGCTTGGGGTGAAATTATTAAAAATACATATATACATGTTTGTTTAGACATCATTACTAGAGGCGGTGATATGTGTGCTTTATGCTGTATTCTTTTGAAGTTATATTTTGTAATACAATTTGATTTATTTAGCAAATTGTAGAATATTATGTGAACTAAAGTCATGAAAGAATTATTTCATGATTGTTGTTTGCTTGGTTGGTTGGTTGATTTTGTTTGGAAGTATATCAAGTTCTGTGGTTTATTCAATGCTAAAATCTAAATATTTTGTTCGCAAGTTTATGCTTTCAACTACAGGTTTGTTATATTTTCAGAGTAAAGGCTTTTTTCTGTAATATATATTTTGTAATGCTTAGAATATATTGTACTTTCAGACTCCTGAAAACATCCAATATCTGAATCAAATATTCGCGTCCAGATGGAGATATCGACATACCCTTGACGAACGGAATATTTGAAAGTCTTCGATACATTAATTATTACCGTTACGATAGATTTGACCATGAATTTGATTAAAAGTCGTTGCTTTATTTCAAAGAATAAAAGCACGACGACAAACGCGGTTAGAAAGTGTTTAAACGCAAGAAAAAATTTAAATTCAGTTTCTTACCATATTTCATCTTTCTTGGTAAATATTCTATTATCAAAATATGGGGTTATTTTTAATCGGTTTCACTTCATGCAAGACAGTAAAGCGACTATGGCACAAAGCGTTACAGAACGTGTAGGAATTAGGAACAGAAACATTAATAATGATTAGGAACAGAAAGTCAAGAGTACATTAGATAACTGTTAATATTGCCATTTACATTTTTGCAGTTGACTAGGAAGCATGGAACCGGAAGTGAATTCCACAAAGAGAAATGCGAGAAAAGAAACTGTTAGCATATAACTATATCTACCCAACTCAACTGTCAATTGGTATTATCTCGACGCTAGCCTCGTAATGCGCTTAAATTCATAAAGTCTCCGTACCAAGACGACGAAGTCCTGCAAATAATTAACATGAAGTTTTTTATATATATAAAAAAAAAAGACTGAGAGAGGAAATCTTATCGCGGTAGAAAGTGACTGAAGCCGTGCTACCAGATCAGCACTGATAATATTACTGATCCTTCTTTGGATTTTATCAAGGAGCTCAAGTTAAAGTGCAAGGACAACAGCCCATATGTGACAGCAATATTTTAAGTAGCGCCTTGTTTTCTCAAATTTGCCTAGTTTGGTGTTGTAACTGGAGTAATCTCTCCAGTGCACATTTCTCTATGAGGGCATATGGATTCGGTGCGTTGCCAATTCTATATCCCATACTCTCGATCGTACCGATAAGATATACCGGCTACAGGAGTTGCTATGAACTATCCTGTGTTGACATTTCGAGGCTCCACTTAGGGTTCTCTGCCTGGAATTACTTCCATAACCTTTTCCGTGTTTGGATATGACCCTAAGCCAGAGTGGGGTTTACAATAAGGGATTTTCCTTCATAGTGGGACCGCCTTTCTGTAAATAATATTGTCTGAGATAATATATATATATATATATATATATATATATATATATATATATATATATATATATATATATATATATATTGTAGAATTAAGGTAGCAAATGTGCTTTAAGGGAAATATTATCAAGACAGCTGACATTTTGTGTTGATTAATTTTATTGATCGACATTTCAAAATTAAGTATAACCCTGGGAAGATATTTTTTTCCGAAATTCGCTTTGGCCGAACACAAAATTTCTTTTGTCTCTAAAAATATTCTCCTACGTATAGTATGAAATGGCTAACTTCAGACAATTATTTTAGGACATTTTTATACGTTCATTTTTAATAGATGCAAATATTTAAGTAAATGCTCTGTTTATAATAAACAGTATTAACGACATTTACCGGCCTCAATGTCCGAGAAATTTTCATAGAAAATATGCGTCCTCCGACAGGAACTGAATCTGTATTCTACACGGAACAGTCATATAGCCTGACGTGATTTACCGATTTAGCCACAGAGGAGCGTTTAGCATAGCAATGTCGATTTTACTGTCTTTAAACTATAATTCTCCGTGATTATATATATATATATATATATATATATATATATATTTTAATTGATTGAGGTGGGATTGAAAAACTTATTACGCCTTTTAAAAAAATAAAAATAAAAACAGAAATCACTATAATTTGATCGATTAGATTCCGAGGTTCTCACTTTTGATAATGCGATGCAAAGTTTAGTATTCGAAACGCGTCGTTAGAATATCAGTCGACAAATTTCAGTGACCGCCATCTCCTGGGCATCGATAAAGGAGAATAACAATAAATACGTGACTACGAATAGTAAGAGTTTAACTGGAAGAGCTGACAGTATCTTTAAGTTAACCAGAAACCATTTAGTGCAGTGAAGTTTAATTTACCCACGTTTACCCACTTAGCTTTGACGCCAGTATTAATTATAACTTCTAGGTTTCTATTCTATTTGTAAGACCATTCTGAATGACTAAATTTGACAAACCCTTTTCTGAGTTACAACTTAAACGATATAGAATATACAAATTTGCTCAAACTAATTTGATATCAGTAACGGAATATATGCAAGTCTTTATTATGAGTGAGACGAGAATATCTAATTCATATTAAATCGAAAATACCCCGGTTTCATGAATGTAAGCGTCACAACTAGATTATTAGTTAGGTCTCATTTCACTGTTGAAATTGCTAGATTTAACAGCAGGTTCTTAAATTTTATTTTCTCATACTTCTCATCCACGAGAATTTCTTCTAGGTTCTTGATTTCCAGACAATTACAATCTTCAAAAATTTAAATTCTACTTCAATCGTCATCATTTTTTTTCCTTGAATCCTGCCCTTTTTATTGTCCTTTCACCGCAATAACGTTTTAGCAATGTTCATCCATTCTTTCTACTCCTTTTGCATCATAATGGCTTTATCGCCTTTTATGATTTTTGAATTCATGCTTTTATTTCCTGTTCTCCTCAGTAACGTTTTCTCATGTTCCTTCAATCACACTATCCCTTTCATTCTCAATGCATTTATCACTTTGCTTGAGATGAAATGATTATATAATAATAATAATAATAATAATAATAATAATAATAATAATAATAATAATGTTCCGTGCATCATAATTATTGTCTGTCATCCTTTTATTAACCGTAACTTAGTTTGGCAGAAGTCCCTACTAAATTTCGAGGATATTATTCAATAGTTATAGTCAACCAGGGCCACTTTATTCCGTTTATGCGGAAAACGGTAAAAACAAATGGGACAAGTGTGAATGTTGGCGTCGCTTAAGGGAGGTATTAATTTTCAGATTTTATAACCAAGCCTCCTCTAGCCTTTGGGTACTGGGTTGTGGGTTGGAGAAGTCAAACTCAAAATGCAATAAATAAGGAAAAAAAAAAATTGTTTGTTCATTTACAAACCAATCGCGAAACAAATTTCAAATATTTTTTGCTTCATTTTTGATTCTTAGAAAAATCCGCAAGAAAAATCCTCTCTTTAAAAGATACAAACACAATTTTTTAAAAATGTTTCTCTCAGATAATTCAACTAGAAAGCAGGGAACACACAGGGAGTGAAAGAAATCGAGAAGACTTTAGTGGGAAGGCTTGATGTAATGGTAATAAAAGAACGCGCTTCAAGATGACAGAAGATGGAGATTGACGTTTCATTTAACTTTTTGAAGATTTTAGTTATCAGGCAAGCAAGAAATCGAAAATGATTTCCACATTTGAGAAGTGCGAGTAAAAAAAAAATTATTAGAGTAAAAATGGCAGTTGCTTCTAGCTACTTCAACGGTAAAACGGAGATACCTAGTTGTCAATCTAGTAGCAGATTTTATCCTTGTAGTCGGTCGTCAGGAGGGAAAAAAAGTTCATTAGAAAATATTCAATGAACATATTTGTAAAAAAAAACAGCAGGAAGCCACGTCACGACGGTAGGAATGTAACTGGAATCGAGATACCAAGTCGGGATCGATTACATACACGTCTTTTAATATATATCAGGACACCAGATCAGATATGGCACAGTATTCTACGAATAAATGAGAAAGATGGATTCTGAGGAGGAAATCTTTCTGGCACGACAGAGTGAAGCAGCTTTCCTAGCAACTGAATCAATAAAATTGCTCCATTTCCTGTCAGCGAGGTCAAGAAGAGGTAAAATATTTCTCTCCCGGAGTTTAGCATCAGCCATGCTGGTACCAACCAGAAAAGATTCTTTGTAATGATTAAATAAAAACAGTTTTGATTTGGAGGCGTTAAAATTTACAAGCACTCTCACATTTAACCACTGATTCAAGGTTCGTTTCTATAGAAATTGTTTCGTTTAATTTGCCATGTATGTCGGACTTGCTAATAAACAGGAGTAAATATTTGTGTCATCTGCATAAATAACTTGTTGGGAACTGATGACATCGAAGAGATCATTATTGAATTTCAAAATGAGCGTAGATAAAGTGCTGGGCGCCCCCGCATTAGCATAAAATGATCTAGTAGCATGCGCATTCAACGTGACGTCCATTACACGATTTGTTGAGACCGATTGACTTAAGCCGAATACCAATCACGTGACAGCATGACAGCGTAGCCCTTGAGATTGCATAGAAGTTACCAAACTAAGAAGTTAAGTGTCATTATATCCAGATATGTGTGCAGGGGAATAATTCAAATAAAGAAAAATAAAAGGAAGATAGTATTTTAAAAAGATATATATATATATATATATATATATAACCTAGTGAGCCAGACAAACCTACCCAGGTTTCACCTAAGCGGATTCCCTGACGATCCGCTTAGGTGAAACTTGGTTAGGTTTGTCTGACTCACTAGGTTTATCTAGGTCTGCTCTACGGTTGTATTGAGCTCTTTTAGTTAGTTGTTTACTCGTGGCGGGGATTTTTCTTTGGGCTTTGAACCTATATCTGTGTGATTTTTTTCGACAGACTTTCATGTTTCTAGCTCTTTCTTTTTTCAAAGCCTTTTTTTCCTTCGTGATTGATTTGATTATTAGCAAATCAAAAAATCGAAGGTTTTTCGAAACGAGTATACATTAGTCGACATTATTTTTGCACCAACCTAATATGTATATATATATATATATATATATATATATATATATAATGATATATATATATAATGATATATATATATATATATATATATATATATATATATATATATATATATATATAAAGATAAATAAACAGATTATTAAAAAATATATTCAATAATTAGAAGCAAAAACATATTTTAAGGAAAGATTTTTAGAAGATAATTACAATGATTGTTGAGTTTTTCCATTTGCTAAAGCCCAATTTTCTTTTCTTTTAAATTGTGGGAACATCCATAGATGCTCAAATCTATCATAATATTGTTTTACAGACATACTATCTACAGCCCTGTCTAACAATCCTTTCACAGCATTATGCAACTGTATCTTTAGTTCAGTGTTGTCTTTCATCTAGATTCGTTGCCAATAATGGCTACAGAAATCTAGACCAACGATGAAAAATATAGCATATTTTGACAGAAGTGATTTTAACGATCTCGAAGCAAATTTGATCTCTTCTCGTTGTCTCTTGATCTTAACCGCAATATTTTATGCTGTCTAATACAGGAACAAGATGTTTTCCTAAAACAAAAATAAATTTGATGTCATTGTACCTATGTCACTTGTATTTTGGTTATTATAGGATTGAAATTAATCACAAAGTTCTGTTTCTTTTTAGAACAACATTCAAACAGTCATTCTAAACTCGTTACTAACCAGTGTCTATCTGAAATATAAAAAGAAAAAGATTTTGATGAGATTCGAATTCAACTGTTTTCTTTATTATGCCTGTCTCTCGTGGATATCTGCCTTAGAGTTTAGCGCATGAAATTCAACCTATTCTTGAATCTCCAACCTAAAAATAATTTACATCTTGAATTTTTGTCCTGGACGCCATGATACGCCGCCATTTGTTTTTTTACGAACAGATAATTATTTGAATATGTTTATATATAAATGCCATTTCATATTATCACTGGATATAAAAAAGTCAATACAAAAATATAATAGTAAAGAATTAATAATAATAATAATAATAATAATAATAATAATAATAATAATAATAATAATAATAATAATAATCAAATTAAACAAACGGACAGAGTGATCAAATCGGTTTGAAAATAATATATTCTTACTAATCGCCTTGGTTGTTTTTGAAAACAGCGACGTAGCTTTGAAGATATTCAAAAATCAATAAAAATACAAGGATTTTCAAGCGTAAATTAAAAATATATGGAACATGAAAATATTATGAACACCACTTGAGGTTCTGGTCCTGCATTTGATTTTAAATGCTATTGGCAAATTCATTGAAGTAGTTCCTGGTAGTAAAGTGATACAAACAATACCACAGAATACACCCTACGAAGGGCTTTGTCTGTTTACATGCGTATTAGTTTGTATTTTCATTATAAAAAGTGTGCAATGAGAAAAATCATGTCACTATTTTTATCTGGTCAAGAGTTGGGAGACAGGAAGAAACGAATATACAACAGTAGTCAAAGAAATTATTATTATTATTAGTATTATTATTATTATTATTATTATTGCTACTACTACTACTACTACTACTACTACTACTACTAATAATAATAATAATAATAATAATAATAGAAATAATAATAATAATAGAAGTAATAATGACTAAGAAATATAAAAGATTAAAACCATGCTCCAAGAGCCCACTTGGAAGGCAAAATTAAAGAGAGGAATTGAGAAAATCAGATGGGAGATAGCGATATTTGTTAAGATTTCAAGAAATTCAGTTGTTTCAACACGGAAAAACAAGGAATCCAACAGTGTATGATCTAAAAAAAAAAAAAAAAAAAGAAAATTCTTAAATAGAAACTGCAATTAAAGGCACTAAGAAAAAGATTATATGAAAAATGTTATAGGTTTTATCAAAAAAAAAAAAAAAGAAAAAAAAGATACATTCCAAAAGGACTACAAAAATGTTTACAGGGAAATTGTGAAAACAGTTATAGATTCAAAAAGCCGCCATCTAAAATATAACCAAGAATAATGTTAGACATGCTCTAACAGAATTCCAAAAATGGAGATCCCCCAGGAAATGACAAACTTTTGACTCTATCATCTGGCATCAATTTATAAAAGTCTTTCACACATTTTATCAACGCTAATTAATAACTCCAATGAAATTCCCATATGGATCCCTGAAGGCATTACATATCTAATACCAAAAAAGGGTAAAGCAGATGATCCCAAAATTTATAAGCCACTATTATGTCTATCCACAACATATAAATTAATCTTATCTCTCATCAAAACTGTAATGTTTTCTCAATGAAAAAAAAAATTCTGCATGGGACAGAAGAGATATAGAATTGGGTCATATCTTTGCAATGATCAACTACCAATAAATAAAAATGATGCTGAAAATTGTAGGAAAAATGTTAGAAATCTCTGCACATTTGGATAGATTATTGTAATGCCTTGGATAGTGCATCACTCATGTATCTTTAAGCATTCAAAATCCTCTTGGTGATAGCAAATTTTCTTTAAATATGGAATGGAACCACATTATACATTAAATCCCACCAATGGAACTGTTACTTCTAATTGTTTGAATATTCGACAAGTAATCTTTCAAGGAGACTCCCCTTTACCTCTTTTGTTTTGTTTCTACTTAATCCCATTTTCACATGAGATTAACAGTAATAACTAAAGATACAGAGTAAAACAAGAAAGGGTTTAATCTCTTATTCTACATAGATGATTTCAAACTGCTATCCAAAGACGACAATGATATTAATGGTACCTTCAATACTATATAATGCTTCAGTGTTAATGACATCGCTATGAATTTCGGATTAGATACATGGGAAAAAGTAACATTCAAGGAAGGGAGAATTACAGAAACACGCTCAATAAATCTAGATTTTGAAACAATGCTTAGAGAAATAGAACAAGGAGAAGTTTGTAAATGCCTAGGAGTCAGCGAAAGAGAACTGAATACAGCATACTCAAATGGATGAGACAGTAAGAAAAGAATACTACAGGCATATGCGCCTGGTGTTTAATAAGGAGTTCAATTCAAGAAACAGAATATCAGCTATAAAAACTGAGTTATAAACGTGGGACAACACTCCTCGCAATTACTGCAAACCAATTACCGCACATATAAATATCTAAATATATGCCACTAAAATTTGTTTTTAGTTAGTATATATGGTGTTATGGGACCTTACGCATAATAACATAATGGACTATTCTATACGTAATAAATACTGCGCCTCAAGAGGAAGCAGAGATTTCAGTCCGGAGTCGGGCGACCGGCTGACCGGCTGATCGGTTGAACTCTCTGCCTTCGGGCCGGGAGGAACCAGAACGAGGCTACACCGAAGGGCGGAGTCTCTTTCGGGGAAGTAAACCGACCTAGAACCCGTTTAAACGGGTTCAAAGGGCATATTTTTGGCCGAGCACTCGGGCTCAGAGATCCCACATTAAACCGGCGTTGTGCCACACGATCCCCTCGTGTGGGGTGACTAAATACTATTCAGTCTGAAGTCGGACGACCGGCTGACCAGATGATCGGTTGAACTCTTTACCTTCGGGCGGGGAAGAACCCGAACGAGGCTACGCCGAATGGCGGAGTCTCTTTCGGGGAGGTAAATCGACCCTGAACCCGTTTATAAGGGTTCGGAGGGCATATTTTTGGCCGAGTGCACGGGATCGAAGATTCCACGTTAAACCGGCATTGTGCCATATGATGCACTCGTGGCGGGGGTGACTAAATACCGTTCTTTCCGAAGTCGGGCGACCGGCTGATCATTGAACTCTCTGCCTGACTTCATTTACAGTTATACCACTGTTAGCCTTATGGTATGTTTGCAGGCCGGCCTGCATGGTAGGTATAGTCCCAGAAATTTGAGAAAATTCTAACATCGGCTAGTATGCCAGGATGACTTGTATACTGCAATTTACGGTAATAACAATGAGTTTACAAAAGAAATCAAAGGAAATGTGATATGTGAATAAAGCCTAGTATGAAGTCTGCTATGCGAGCCGTTTATATTTATTCTGAGAAAGATGTTATCTGCTTGAAATTCATAGACTTGACGAAGAACACATATAATGTAAATTTTCCGGTTATTAGTTATACCCGGTTATATTCCAACGAATAATAATAATAATAATAATAATAATAATAATAATAATAATAATAATAATATACTGATGATGATGATGATATACGACAGATTAATAAATAATAAATTACTTTTTAAAATATGTTATGCTTTCCGGGGACTGGGGAACGTCAACCCGATTGCTTGTCATTTTGAACTGCGTCTATAGAGATTTTGTTGCTCAGTCTGCCGCTTGAACAAAGACCTGTTTCAGATCATGACATCTTGTCGTGTTAGCGCCGGCTCCAGCCACAAATGGAACCGCCTTACTCGCAACACGATTCCATACGCCGCTCAAGAGAGGATTCTGGTAATTCCTTTAATGGTATTTATTCTCAGTGGATCGAATTTCAGGTGCTCGCTCATAATGTCTGAAATGGTTGCAGGTCAGGTTGGTTCATCAAGAACTCCGGAGAATTCGTATAAATCAAATTTAACTTTCAATTAGTCTACAGAACGATTAAATCATGTGACCTTCACGAAGTGGAAGGAGATAGAAGCGTTAGAGATGGTCCGAGTATTCGATCGATGGATCGATAAGAAGGAAAATTAGGTACACACTGAGGCTTTCTCTCCAGTTCTGATTAAAATTTTAGTTGATATTCCAACCAATCGATATTAGATGACAGCGATATTTTGAGAAAAAAAAAACTTACGATAATCCTTCAAAGACGTTGCGTTTGTTATTTTCAAATATATATTTACAATATATTTTTGACTTTCAAATATGTCATTTTCTCAATGAATATGTTATTTTCATTTTTACGACTCATAATTTACTATATATATATATATATATATATATATATATATATATATATATATATATATATATATACATATATATATATATATATATATATATATATATATATATATACATATATATATATATATATACATATATATATATATATATACATATATATATATATATATATATATATACATACATATATATATATATATATATATATATATATATATATATATATATATATATATATATGATACTCAATGGATTGTATGGGCACGTAGCCGAGTGATGAGAACGTTCGAATTCTGACAATGAGATTCGGGTACGAATCTCACCATGATCGATTTGTCTGGATGTTATAGGACTGGAGTCGGCCACTTCAGTCCTAATGTTAGCAGGGTGGAGTGTTCAATTCTAGCATGCGGCAACTTTGGAAAGTGCCCGGAAACCATGCCACGGGTTGACCCAAGCCTTGTGCTGAGAAGACCTTAGTTACACTTTCTAGGAGATAGCGCGTTCTCTAGCATGGTTTAAAATTTGAACAAGGCCTGCGCACTCAAACCCTCTATCACGATGACTCGTTATAACACCTATTGAAGGGCTCCAATGGTTCCGTGTACCCAATTTCACTCATAAGGTTTGGGTCAATCCATGGTATGGTTTTCAGAGACTTTCCAAAAGTATCGCTCACTAGGATCGTTCCCACTCTAGAACGATTGCATTTGTTTACTTAAATTTTCATGTGTTCTTAGAATGTAGAAATTGCCCAAATGTATTGTATATCAAAGCACTTTTGGCTGCAGTTTTAGTTATTATCAAGGATGAATTTTACTTTTAATTTTTAACTAAAGGTATCGATTGATTTATGTGTGTATCTAAAGTTATAGGAATGTTTAATTTCCCAAAAATGTCACCACATTTTTGGCGTGTTCTTTGTTCATTACTGCCCAAATACACCTTGAAGCAAAAGGATGTCTAGCCACGCCGAGGAGCTGTGGTACCGCAAAAAAGTCTGTCCTTGGATAACAATACATACGTACCCGAAAAACTTAAATTCGGTTGTGCACTCTTGGAAGATAAGTGCGATTTTTTAAACAATGACTGTTACTATTAATATTACAAGGCTCTTCCTCTTCCCTGAATTGAAATCTCTGTCATTGGCGTATTTATTCACATAATAAGTACGTAAAATTCACATTTCTTTCAACTGTGAGCCGGAGATATATCTCCTGCTGATGCAGTCAGGATCATATTCCGGCTTGAAGGAGTCGGAAGTCTAGCAACACTGATGAGCTGTGATACAACGAAACTGTTTGACTGTGGATGAATATATATATATATATATATATATATATATATATATATATATATATATATATATGTCAGATAATATTATTTCAAGAGAGGCGGTCCGACTAGGAAGGAAAATCCCTTGGAGTCATATCCAGATAGGGAAAATGCTATGGAAGTAATTCCAGGCAGAAAACTCTAAGTGGAGCCTCGAAATGCCAATACAGAATACTTCCTAGCAACTCATGTAGCCAAGATATCTTCTCCGTACAGTCAAGAGTATGGGATGTAGAATTGGCAGGGCACCGTATCCATATGCCCTCACAGAGAAATGTGCACTGGAGAGGTTACTCCACTTAAAACACCAAACGAGGGAAATTTGACAAAACAAGGCGGTACTTAAGATATTGCTGTCACATATGGGCTGTTGTCCTTGCACTTTAACTTGAGCACCTTGATAAAATCCAAAGAAGGATCAGTAATATTATCAGTGCTGATCTGGTAGTTCGGCTTCAGTCTCTTTCTACCGCCATAAAATCGCTTCTCTCAGTTTTTTTTTTATCGGAAATCTAGCAACACTGATGAGTTGTGATACGATGAAACACTTAGTCTGTGGATGAATATATATATATATATATATATATATATATATATATATATATATATATATACACACACACTACAGTTGGAGGGAACCAATGGTATTTTTTTTTAATTGGTCCCACATGTACTTGTTTGCTTCTTTAAATAAGAGAAAATTATTTGACAAATGAGACACGTATTTTAATTAGAAATTTGACTATGGAAAAAAAGAAGAAAAAAAAAGCATTTTATGATTAAATTTGCTCTCATCAAATTACCCTTCTTTAGTCTTGATTACTTCAGCACAAAATTTTGGCATTGGATGCAAATATTTCTCAAAATATAAGCTTCATAATTGATTCAATTCATTTTTTTTTTCAATGACTATAACAGTAAATATTTAAATTCTTCTGTCAAGTTCATCCCGTTTACATTCTTGGGATGGCTTCAAACTTTTGAACTGTCATATATATATATATATATATATATATATATATATATATATATATCCTCCTTGGGTCTATCCATACGGATTACCTAGTTTTGCATAAACTCTCTCTCTATCTCTCTCTCTCTCTCTCTCTATATATATATATATATATATATATATATATATATATATATATATATATATATATATTCAATTGCATGGATATTACTACTATTCTTACAACTAAATATGTCAGCTCTATCCGGGCATTGAACATATTCCACTAACTACCACGCATACAATATATATATATATATATATATATATATATATATATTTATTTTTTAAAGCCATTTTTTATGTTTAACGTTCTTTATATATATATATATAACAGTATGGCATTAAGTCACTCGAAGTGGTGTAATTGTTAGCAAGGTTTACTCGTTAAAAAAATTACAACTGAATAGTAACATTCGCTATTGTGCCATGTCCAATCAACGCTTAGGAAATCTTTAGGGAACTATTTTCTATTTCTAATTACCCTTCAGTTACCGCTTTATGATGTTTTTGCAGTCTTAGTTTAAGGAGCGGCCTGATTTTCTTACCACAGCTAATATAATAGTCATCGAGCAACACTGGAAAATACAAAAACTTAAGGAATCCTCACATATGCTAGGCTATAAAAATTTCCCGAGTCGATCAAGGATAGATATGAATATAATATGCGAAACCGTAATAAAGTGTGCTAGAGTAAAGCAATGAATAACAAAAAAACATTTCCATACAAGCTCTGGTAAAAAATGCAAGTATGATAACAGAAATAATTGCAATATGAACACTGGTAAAATGGTTGCTCACAAATTAAGTTTATAAGTCGCAAAACTTCATACACAGATGCCCTCAAGAGGCTGGTTAGATCCAGTAACTAGACTCACAGTGTTGTGAGTTCAATACCAGGCCACAGCAGCAGTGAATCAAAATTTGAGTGTTGTGTTAAAGGGAAATAACTGAGACATGTATAGGAGGCAAGGTACGTGGAATTAGAACAGTGTACATCGGTGGACAAAATAAAGTGTTCCGTTCCTAATTCTAATCACCTGAAGAAAGCCGAAAAATTTTGAATATGGCAATGAAGATGAGGATAACAGTATGAATAATGTAAATAATATAAGTAATCATAAAACCTCATCTAAAATATGTAAAAGTTATTACATTTAAATAATGAACAAATCATGAATAAATAATTCTTCATTGGGCCATCATTGGCGATCTTGACTTTTTACACTTTCATGTCAATTGTAGCTTTTGGTGAATATTGTATTTTTGCTACCTCTCTTAAATCTATGTCTCTCCATCGATTTCCTCAAGCTCTTTATACGTAAAGCATTGTTTTCTTCCGTTCCTTTTTCCTTCAAGATAGTCGCTGCCTGTCAAATTCTCCAAGCCCGCTTCTATCATTATTTGCTCTACATATTTCAAATGTTAATTTGTGTTATTAATTATAAGTGTCCATTTCTTTTTTTGTTAATTTTATTTGAGACTTTGTGGTTGCCCACATGTTCAGTACATGTTATTGTCAGCACCATTTTTGTGAAATCATTTTTTCTGTTACATGAAATTTCTTCTTTATCTGTGAGGAGATTTTCCAGCATTCACTGTCATACAAGAGGATTGATACTATTTAACAGTTCGGTAAAATTGCCTTTGTTTCTATCGATTTTTTTTTCTGTTTCTTAATACTTTGATCTTTTGCGAAATCTCTATCGCTATCCCAACGCGCCTTCGGATTCCCATGTAGTAATTTCCGTCCTTTGTGAATATGATTCCCAGTTATATAACTTGTTTCGGTTATTTGATTTCGCTAGGCCCACTCTGTAACTTGCAATTTGAGCTGCTCCTTTTGCTAACGAATATACATTCAATCTTCTTGCAATACTGGGCTTTTATTCATATAGTCGAGCCTCCAAAAAGGAAAATGTATTAGAAAAATTATTATAAAGATATTTATATAAACGACACACAAGTAATTTAAGACGTTGGAAAACTAAATGAAAAATAGGTCCGATAATAGAAGATTCTTTCTTCGATAAAGAATTAAATATATTACTTCCTTCGCTGGAATGTAGTCTATATTATCAGAGCGAGGCTAATTTCTGCTTTTCATTTAGCCATTTTTCTTGATTTTTTTACATATCACAATTCTTTTGGCAACACGCGTTAACGTGTTGAAATCCTCACTGTATTTCCTATTATTGAAGTAATCTCTGATATTTTTGTTGAGATTTAAAAACTAACTTTCGTTCAATTTCTCAAACAAATAGATGAAATTTGAATAAGCTGATTTATTTGGAAAAATACATTGATAAAAATCCTATTTCGTGGTTTAATAATTAATTTTGTTTTATAGGAATTCATGGTAAACAATATTGTTAAGAATATTGCTTTTCTTCCTTTTGAAAATATTTCATTCCGGAACCAAATTCCACCTTTTGAAGCATTTGACCTTATGATTTTTATAGTTCTCAAAAGTGCAGTATGACCTGGAGACAGAATTCATTTAAAGACTTAAAATATAAACATAAGAAGTATTGCATTTATTAAATAAGTATTTGTTATTTTAATCATTTTTAAATAGTTGGAGTATTTTGCATGTTAAATAATAAAATATTTGACTTTTCCCAAAATATTAAAGAAAATATATTTTGTCTATATTTCAAAGATGGGGTATTATGTACATCATTTACTTTATTCGGACTATTGTCCTCATCTTTGTTGACATATCTATTACAACGTGTCGACCTTTCAGTATTTGTCTATATTTCTGAGATGAGGTATGTACATAATTTACATTATTCAGACTAATGTCCTCATCTTTGTTGCCATATTTATTACAACGTTTCGGCCTTTCAGTATCTGTGTATATGTCTTAGACGAGGTATTAAGTACATTATTTACATTATTCCGACTATTTTCCTCATATTTGTCGTCATAATTATTGAAACGTTTCGGCCTTTCAGTATCTGTCTATATTTCTGAGATGAGGTATAATGTACATTATTTACATTATTAGGACTATTGACCTCATCTTTGTCGCTATATTTATTACAACGTTTCGGCTGTTGTACACTGGCCTTCTTCAGGTGGTTGGAATTTTGAATTTAACCATTTATTTCCTCAAGGACACATGGCACCAAGGCGTTGGTTAGATTCACTGACAGGACGCATATTGCTCAGTACCCGGTTAAATCAGTGGAGAACTTTCAGAGGGAAATTAACAGGAGATAACTGATAACTGACATCCATAAAACATGGTACGTGGAACTAGAACAGTGTATCCCAGTGAGCGAAATAAAGGGTTAAGTTCTACATTCCACCCACCTGAAGAAAGCCGGAGCGTACAACGGGCGAATCTTTGTAATATTTATGGCGTCAAAGATGAGGACAATAGTCCAAATAATGTAAAAAAGTATATTTTAATAAGAAAACACCCAAGTAAAACCAACTGTACTTTGTACGCCCTTATCTGTTTGCACTTCACCCCAAAATTTGGTTTCGATCGGTCAATGTATGACAATTTTAAAGGGTGTGCCAGACGGACGGACAGGCGGACTACCGGAAGTCACAGAATTTTATATAGAGATATTTTAGATCAGTGTTTGATTTACAATTCCGACGGAAACTTTGTTAAAACAATTATTAAAATATGCTCAGTTATTTTCGTATACTGATATATTCATTCTAACGGGCAAATATTCTAGTTGACACAAGTGTTGATTTTGGTAATATGGTGAATAGTGGTTCTAAGTTCAATCCCTAGGTCGAGCAGCGTGTAATAGATTTACGGCAATAACAGAAAAGTACCAAATAAAAATAAGAACAAGAAGTTACCACTAGACATGAGCAGTGAAACGAGAAGTCTAGCTCCATAGATTAAATAAAGTGTTTAGTTCAAAATTACGTGACATTATCCATTACAGCGTTCGCTCGCCTAAGCTTAGACCAACCAGAATCTCCAGGCGTCATTGATCTATGTACTGACCCAGCTCCACTTGCTTAACTTCGGTGATCCTACCGGAACCGGTGTTTCAACGTGATATAGCCGTAAGCCAGTTAACAAAAGAATGATACTCGCGCCATAGATTGATTAAAGGTTTCTGATTCCAATAAAGATTAGAGAAGATATTTTTAGATGATCGGAAGGTTTAACAACTGAAATGCTATGAAGATAATAGATAACATCACAAGAACAATATCCCGAGTTCAAGACATATGTAATAATGATGCTTCCTCGTCTGTGGAATTCAGGGAGAACAGTTACAGTTCGTCACTCATAAAAATGAATAGTTTTATGTTACGTGATACTTTTTCTTCTATTCATTATCACAGGACGAAAGTAAATCTAATAAGTACTGAATATCATGTTTCGTATTACACTGCAAGAGTAGAACGTTTTCTGTTTCATTAAAGTTAGACGTGGATGGAAAGTTGAAGGGAGGAGATTATAAGGCGTGGTCGATATGAAACTTGAATAGGAAGACATTGATCTGGAGAAATCTATAATTAGGTAAGACATGTGCAGTAATTTTTTTCTTGGCGTCTATATTAGTTTCGAATACTAAAACAGATAACTTGAATGAAAATGCAATTAAGATTACAAGATACACACTCACATCCACACACACACACACTCATATATATATATATATATATATATATATATATATATATAACATTAGATATATCTTGGATAGCCTACACACTAGAGCATAAGTACATATATATATATATATATATATATATATATGTGTGTGTGTGTGTGTGACTGTGTGTATGTGTATTCGAACAGGTTGTATAGAAATCGATAACGGTATGTCTGCTTGATTTTTATATAGCACTGTTCTACACGACACGTATGTTCTCAAAAGCTACGTATTAAAATATGTCGAGAAACTCTCCAAAGTTGATAAAGTTTTATTTATTTCTATTGTTTTGTAATTTTACCTATCTCTAGTTATTAGTTACTCAAGTCAAAGTTTAGGCTGGCATTTATATATATATATATATATATATATATATATATATATATATATATATATATATATATATATTAATAAAAATCCATCCTCTGACGCCGTCAAAATTTTATTACCCGTTACAATCTATTAGGTTGGTGCAAAAATAATTTCGTTTTTTAACATATGTTACTATGTGAGAAAACGAAATTATTTTTGCACCAACGTAATATTTTCTATTGTTACATGAATCGTAAATAATACTGCACATTTATACAATACATATTAATTTGAAATGGCAATATATCATCTCTATAATGATAGAATGATTCTACTGATATTTTCTGTATCGTACGCACAAACTCTTGCAAACAAATATATAGATATAGATATATGAAAAATTTCTCAGTGTTAACCTGTAGAAAAAGTCTATATGTATAAAGGTAAAAGACAATAGGAGAAATATTATTAGCCGAAAAAAGAAAAAAGTCTCCATTGGACGAAACGCGTCAGCTAATAGTACAGATTTCATATTGTCTTTTAACTTTATACTTAGATATATATGTCAAATTTCAGATCGAGTATATCTGTAAAAGAATAATTTGAGTAAACACAAAAGGAAAACTTATTTTAGTCGACGCGTTTCGACCTCTGAAGCACTTTATCAAATCAACTGTGATTTTTTTTTACGATAAGTATTTATATACAAGAACAAAAATTTTTAATTTTAATTTTTTTTTATATATTTGGATATCGAAGTGCTCATGAAAAATTGGGCATACTCATGGACGTGAGGTGATAGAATTTAATACCAAGTAAACGAAAGTGAGTAGGATACTGTATGTTAATACGTAAATTATTTTGGATTCGAATGGATTTATGTGTTATACGTTTTAAATAACATTACGGATTTAACCGTTTTCTTTTCACTTTTTCTGTGTATTGGTCTGATAGTTCCGCTTTCAAGAATGTAGATATTGTGAAGAATCCCAGGCGTGTGTGTGTGGATAGCGGCTTGGATTGACGAAACAGTGATCCGAGTTCGAATTCCAGTCAAATCCATTACATGCTAATATCCTTGGGAAATGTGTGAATCCTCTTCTTCTCCCTCCAGCTATGGGTAAATAGCAGGGCAGACGGAGTTCTATAGCGTTGGATGGCAACTGGTCTAGGAGAAGGACAACTGCACGAAATTTTCACCACTATAATCAAATCTCATGTGCTTTTGTTGGGCTGTCGTTTACCTAGGAACTGAGCTGCTTGACCCTCATACATTGAATTCGACAGGAGAGTCGATTGTTATATAAAGGTAGGGATCCGTTCGTATAATCCAAGCGAGTCCTATTAAAACAATATAGAATATTAAATATCACATTTTAATATTTATTATTTAAAATTCTATATTGCGTTAATAGAAGAATTTATACATACTTCATGACCAGAAAGAAAAAAAATATTTGAACACAAAAAATAAATATATTGTATTTAAATGCAATACCTTATTAAACGTTTTAACGACTCTTGAATAAAAGTAGTAGTGCTGCGCATATACACAATTATATTTTATATATATATATATATATATATATATATATGTGTGTGTGTGTGTGTGTGTGTGTGTGTGTGTGTGTGTGTGTGTGTGTATGTGTGTGTCGTGAAAAGAATTATCGGATCGACATATCCGCCTCGTCTGTGTATATGAACAGCAATCTTTCAATAGGGAAAGCATGTTTGCTGATCAGCGGATCTAATTTATTTTAGAGAATGTAAATAATTTCACCACAGGTCTCTCTCCCTCTCTCTCTCTCCCCCCTCTCTCTCTCTCTCCCTCTCTCTCAAAAGCCGAGAAGCATCAAAAGCTAGTTAATTGGATCAATAAAGATTTAATTCTGCTTACAACATGTCGACACTTATTGAGGTATTTAATGTCGAATTTGTAGGAGCCAAACAGTTCGGATCGTAATCCTTCCCCCAGGTCTATTTGGCAACCAGTCTATCCTCGTTAAAATTTACTCCAAGATGAGAGTCCCATTGATGAAAAAAAGATTTCACAACAATAACAACAACAACAACAACAACAACAACAATAATAATAATAATAATAATAATAATAATGATAATAATAATAATAATAATAATAATGATGATGACATCGCACAACAAAGAAGCTTGTGGATCTAATTAAATTTGGTATTTTCGGACACGCTTTCTTTTAAATTATACAGAGATACATATATATACAATGAGCGATGGATAAATTTTCATCTAAATTATGCAAAAATTGAAAAAAAATACTGGCATCTTATTTTAACCGATATATTTACCAAATTTATGCAAAAATTTCTTGAAATAGTAAATTTATTCAATAAAATCGCTATTGGCTTCAGCCACGGCCTCCAGACTACCTCCCCTGCAACTATTCTGGATGGTCTCCATGTTTAATTTGGTTCATGCTAGCATAAACTTTGTCTTCAGATCATATTTGGTGTTATAAGGAGTTTTGTTGGTGACTAGCTCAATTACTCCCGCACACATATAGCAATCAAGTGGGGTTGCAGTCTTTTGAAATATGTAGCCAGTTGTAAGTGATGATTTGGTTGCAGAAATTGTCTGACGGCAATGAATGGTTTCTTCCGTTTTGTGTGGCATGGTGCAGAAACAATGCCTTCGAGCAGCAACGCTCATGACCCAGGGCATCACTAAATTTTCAAGTCATTTGATGTAAGATTCCGTGTTGAGTCTGAGTCCCTGTGGAAAAAAGACTGGATACATAACTTCAGCATCTCTTGTGACCACTCCAAAAACGTTCGTAATCACTATTAGACTCATCCAACCATTTCTAAATCCTCTGCGTTGTCTTCATATTGACCCCCAAACATTCTGAAATATTCCTATTGGAGCTTACGGCAAGAATGCCAAGTAGTACAGGATGATATCTACAAACTCTTGGCGGAATCAATTGCATAAAAGTGCTCTTTTTCTTACAATCAGTGCACAACAAACTCTACTATAGTGCTCAATAGACAAAATCCAAAACTAACAACGCTCGACATTATATATATATATATATATATATATATATATATGTGTGTGTGTGTGTGTGTGTGTGTGTGTGTCTGTGTCTCTGTGTGAGTGTGTGTCTGTGTCTCTGTGTGAGTGTGTGTGTAATTGGGCACATGGCCGACTAGTGAGGACGTTTGCTTTCAGAGAACAGGGTTCGAATCTCATCATGGTCGATTCTTCGTGAAGAAGACTTCCTCATATTATCGGACATCAACGAAGTCTATCCCAGCGTGCGCTACCTTTGGAAAGTGCCTGAAAACCATACCACGTGTTGACCCATGCTTTATGTGTAAAATTGGGCAAATGGAACACTTGTGGGCCGTCGATACATGTGCTAGTACGAATCTACAAGTGATCGTGGCCGAGGGCTCGAGCATGCTGGCCTTGTTTAAATTGTTGATCACGCTTGATAACACACTCTCACCCAGAAACTGTAACTAAGGTCTGCTCAACATAGTTACAGTATAAACCACAGTTGGGCGGTGTGGGTGTTGAGCAGACACAAAATATTCCTGAGCGCGCGTCTGCAATAGGGATTGGCTAGCCGCCCTAGTAGACGGGTATCCTCGAATACGATTGTCTAGCTATTATATATATATATATATATATATATATATATATATATATATATATATATATTATTATTATTATTATTTTAAAATATGTGTGCGTGTGTGTTTGT
>OZ010605.1:9299026-9444026 GCA_963932145.1 Acanthosepion lycidas
CATGCCAGCTAACTTCCCAAATTGCACTCCCTGGATAATTGTGTGTCGGGTACAGTTGAGTGTGAAACCAACAAAACTCTTTGTAACACCAAAAATGAACTGAAGCCAAGGATTAAACAGGGGGAGCGGCCAGAAGAGATGCAGGAGATTCCGAAGACTTCTTTGGCTGAGACCAATGGCGATTTTGTTGAATAAATTTCTTGCTTAGTATTGCAAGATATTTTTATGTAATTTCGGTAAATATATCTATTAAAATTAGATATCTGTATCATTTTTATTTTTGCGTGATGTTGATGACAATTTAGCCATCACAACCTGTACACACAGAAACACACACACATCCCCCCTGTATGTATATATATATATATATATATATATATATATATATATATATATATAATTATTTATTTCAAAATATGATTCGAACACGCTACATAAGAGGTCTCATGTTTATGTAGCGTGTTGGAATCATATTTTGAAATATATAATTATATTTATGCTCTACTTTTGTATCGAGCACTATTTTTTTTTTAAATAATAACTAAAATACTAAAGAACCTTGGATTACTAACCTAACCCGTTCTTTCCTGTTTTCTATATATTTTCACACACACACACACACACACACACATATATATATATATATATATATATATATATATATATGTATGTATGTATGTATGTATGTATGTATGTACACACACAATATTCATATTCTGACCTAATTTCTTAGTACTTTCGGTGTAAACAAATGTATCCACTAAATATATAATATCCGGAGTGAAAAAAAGCGTGTATTTACTAACATATTTCCGAAAATTAAAAAAATTTTTCCTATAGAAAAACTCGAATGCATAAAACCATCTTTTTATTTAGCTATACGTTCATTTTACGTGTACATTTACAACATATTTATGAATTCCTTTTATTTGTTTTTATTTTTAATCATTTCACCCCAAGCAAGGCGATAATGCCACTAAAATGCAATGGGACAACTGGGAGGGAAAGATATTGAGTATAATTTAGAATTGAGGACTCAACAAAAATTTCGATACCTAAGGTTTTAAAAGAATTTTTAAAAATGAAGAATGGTTCTTGAAGCTTTCTTTTTCGCTTTAATTGAAAGCTAAATGATTTAATTTTGTATTTCCCATAAGCAAAATACTCTGGTCTATTTCAAATAGAAATTATATTGATTTGGATATCAGCTTTTGGTCGCTTTCAGTAAATTGATAAAAATCATTAAATATCGGCCATTTTGACAGATTTTTAAACTAAACTTAATTCTCTGTTTTGAAAAGTTTTCCAAAAATGAAATATATATTTCTGACATATTAATTTTAATTAGCAAATTTTCCTTTAAGTTAATCTGATTTAAAACAAATATTACCTAATGTTAGCATAAAACTTAGTATACATGCATTTCTTAGGCACGGGTATTGTTTTTTTTTTTTTTTTTTCTGAAGTGTTAATCGATTGCTTAGCAGCCTATGTTTGCAGGATCAGAAACTGACATAAATTTACGAATTGTTAGTGAATATTTTGTTTTTATTTTTTAACTACCTAGTTATTAGCATAATATTTTCATTAATAATGTAATATTTTATTGAATTTTAATTGCTTTTTTATATCCTTACTATTTTATCGAAATATGTCTCACTAAAAGAATAAACTTAAAAAATATAAGAAACTATTAACAAAAATACATTTTCATGAAATAGGAGTTAAGGTAAAAATAATTTAAAATAAAAATTCAATATGACACACGAATTAAAAAAATGAAAATTTCAAAATGAAATTGAATAAGAAATATTTAATTTAATTTAAAAAAAAATATTTTAAAAGAATTGTATTGTCTTTTCCTCAGTTTCTTTCTTCTTAACTCAGTGAAAGTAAAAATAAAAAATTAATTGAACTATGGCTGACACTAAAATAAATAAAACTACTTATAAAATAGTAATTAAAAAAAATGAAAAAAAAAAAAATTAATGTTTAAAATTTTGAAGGGTTGATTTGCAGATCCTGTTGGAACTTAAACGAAATGAAACACAGAGATGAAAATGAAAGAAGTTCTGACTGCTAGATTTGTAGGGAGCATAACTTTTTAAAAAAACATGACGGGCATCCATACTTACGAAAATTGGAATATTTCCACGCTAAATAAAAAAAAAAAAAAAGTTTTTTAAATATATTGGTGTAAACTACTTTTATTACGCTTTTCAAATATTTATTCGTAACTATGGTTTGCACTTAATAACAATATCTCCTAACAGAATTGATGTAATGCTGAATTTTAAACGATTTAAATTATGATAATTAAATTTTTCAAAAATGTAAACAATTCTCGCATTTTTTCTTAAGACAATAGTGTTCTTAATAGATCATATTCATAAAAGCAATTAAAACTTTTCTTATTAAATAATGCAATAGTTATATTGTTTTTTTTTTTTAATTTTACGATTCAGAACCGATTATCGGTAATTGTGGTTCCTGTTTTACAAAGGAAAACTGATGGTTTAAATGCTGCAACAATTCCTGATTTTAACTAATAAAACAAATTTTAAGACTGCAATATAATTTCTAAAAACTTCATGAAATTAAGAGGGGGTATGGTTAATATATGTAATGAAAATGTTTGTACAAAAAATACTTCAAAACTAATTTCAAATGTTCTGAAAGTTTCAATAAAATCCACAAATTATTTCATTTACAAGAATTTTCAAATTAACGTGTTTTTTCACCTGAAAAAAAGGAGCAAAAACACTAATCATAAATATTTCTTCGATGGTTGACGTAAAAAAAAATATATATTTAACCAAAATTTCGAACATTCTAGAAAGGAATAAAAATTTTTATGAAATCCTAAAAAATACGTTGGTCTTTCCTCTTAATCATAGCAGAAACTTTTTGTCGATTAAACTTTATTTAAGTTTGTGGCATTTCCCCTCATGCTATGCTGTTTTTGTCAGCGAGAAAGTGCAGGTACCTACGTTAGAATGAACTGAAAACAAATGATAAATCTCAAATCCGTTTCAAGTGATCGGGGAGAAGTGTAAACCTGATGATAGGCAAACATATTTACTCGTACGGAATATTTAGCGCACACCAAGCAGTATAATGCTCATCCGTTTCAAATACGAAGACTAAACTAACATTTGTCTTCAAAATTTATAGTTCAATTTTCCCTTATCTGTGTGTATTTACTCAAATTTTGGTCGTATTTTCTTTGAACTATTTATTTGACTTGTTATTTAGAACGAATGGAATTTAATTTAGCAATAATTCGTCCACTGTTATTTTTTCCGACATGAAAATTGAAGATTTTACTATTTTGTGTAGATTTTCGTAATTCTCGTGAGAATAATATTGCCTAACTTGTGCGTCTGTTCGTCACCCGCAAGATATGTTGTCCTGATTTCTGGAGATAGAACTAACTTTACGGACAAGGTTGTTTAGACCATTCTCAAAGGCATTAGATTAAAACTAAGATAGACAACTTCAGTGGCGATGTCTGACATGACGCGATGTTATGCAAGTTCATATCACTGCTCATAATGTGAGTTCTATGGTCGATTTTGCTCCATACCATGCCTGTGCAAGGCTTAATTAAGCTTACTAATAAAATTGTCTTAGTCGGATATGTTATTGTATTTCGAACTAATTTTCTCATCTTGGTTGTTACAGATATTATATTAGACATAAAGTTTCGGCTGTGTATATTCTGGTCATTATCAAACGTATATTGTTTGGTTAATAGGGGCTATATGTTGATTATTGTAGCAATGAGATCATTTGAACGACCGTGTCTTAGAGGAGGAGTTGGTTAAATGTGTTATTTTTAATCATTTCATACTGGAGTAAGGCAACACAACCGCTAACATGCAGGCTAGGGTGATTACTGAGTGTTACATAATATAAAAAAATATTACCAAGCGAGAAAATGGATTGACATTATATTTACATTTTTGAAAAGGTAAAAATAATTTAAAGTTGACAGAAAAGCAAGAAGCTGGAAGAAAATTCCAGAAGCGAGTAGCGTGAGAAAAGAAGCTATTAGCGAAAAACTTACTGTTACATCTAGCCATCTCACCTACAAAATGATCATGTATTGCTGTTAATCTAATATTGTTCTTAAATCCAGTCTAGGCACCATAGAGATGACTTCATCAGAACAATTACCATAAAAGTATTCATAGAAAAGACACAGGTAACCTACATTAGGGCGTTGTGAAAATAAATGTAAGCGAGATGCTAAGTCAGAAACAAGGACATTGCAGTTTCATTTTTTTTCTATTTTATCAATGATTTCTCAATATGTAGCAGAAGCACCTGATCATATTTTGCAGCAATATTTTAAATATGGACAAATGGTAAACTTGCAAATATGTAAGATAGATTCGAGCGAGAAATATTTCAGAGAATCCTTTCTAGCAAATGATTCGATATAATCTTTCTTCTTCATTTCAGCGGAAAACTTTAGCCCGAGAAAGTGTAATTCGTCACATCTCCCGGAGGTTAGCATTAGTCCTACAGATGGAAGGTAGAAAAAATTCCTTTGGCAGTTAATAGAAAGTAGTTTCGTTTTGGCGGCGTTATAATTACCATGTTATCCATTGTTCCAGATAATCTAATGGCAATGAGATCAATCCCTGGATTAATCGTTCAGAAGGGATAAAGAAAAAAAGCATAGGTAAATAGAACATTTATAGATTTTAGCGAAGACTAGCAGTAGAGCCCGGCGTTGCCGTGAGATAGATCAAGTATTGACCATCTTAAAGACTGAAAAATAAAATTGACAAAGATTATTGTTTAAGGTTGACGAACACGCATGTCTTAATTGTTGTTTTTTTGGGTTTTTTTTTTTTAAAAAATTACGAATTGGTCAAACCCAAACTGAAACAAAAAGTACCTGCCAAAAAAAAGTGAAGTTTTTTTTTTAAATCGGTTGAAAAATGTACGAAATCTGATCCCATATATAAACGAACACACACACACACACACACACACACACACACACACACACACACACACACACACACACACACACTCAACCTGGGTTTTATAATAAGTATAACGCGATATGAGTTGTCCCCCTTTCATTCTCGCGATGCCTCTTAATCGTGTTTTCAAATTGATTTCGTTCAAAAACAATTGTGTTTTTTCTAATTTTTGGCGCTGTCAGAACCATCGGAAGGTAATTTAATGTAGTCCTGTGAAGTTTTTTTTTAAATCGGTTGAAAAATGTAGGAAATCCGATCCAATACATAAACGTAAATACACGCACAAACACACACACACACAACCTGTGTTTTATAATAAGTATGATGTCTCAGTTAGCTATGATTTTGTATTTCATTTAGATAAAATGTTAATATACTTTTTTTGCTTCGAACTATTTTCAACATCTTGATTGTTATACAGTGTAACCCGGATATAAGATACTCGGATATAAGAGACACCCAGATATAAGAGATATTTTCTCTCGTCCCAAATTAGAGCCATACTTACCCAAACAAAATAGATCAAACCCGGATATAAGAGAAACCCGGATATAAGATAATTCTTCTCCGGTCCCGACAACTCTCTTATATCCGGTTTACATTGTAGGTATTATTATGAATATAACACTCCGCCCATATACTCTCTGGCGATGATTAGACCATAAATGACTGTAATGAAATTCCTGGATCAGTTATTCGAACAATAGTTCAGTTGGAACGAAAAACATTGTTATCATAAACGTAAATTAACACAAGAATCAGAAGATATGCCATAGCCAATACTATATGCAACTATTGATCGATTCTAGTATGATTTAATGAGCATTTGAAATTGATTGTAATGATGAACATCTTGTATCGAATTGGCTGGATGATGTAGACAAACTAATTGTTAAGTTTTGCTATGAAGCGTCTTCAAGAATATTTACTGACACTGTAAAATCAAAGAATGTTATGATAATCCCTAGAAAAAGAAGACATTACTGAATTGAGTGTTCTAAGTGTCGTTTAAACCTGAATTCTAAAAGCGGGGAGATGTGCATACCTCTCGACTGTAGCTTGAAATTAGGCTACTTTCTGGAAATTCATATAACGCGTTCTCCCTTGTTTTTACATGTGACCCAAAAGATGAAAATATTAATTGCTGGCAAGATGGATTTTAACGTACACACATATTTACAAACAAGATTTAGCGGTCGTTTCAATTACTCGGTGGAAATGTGTTTTATAATAACATTTATGAAACTAATATGAAAAGAAATGATTGAAATAAATCATAGAACATATATTTACATGGCATCTCGATCTTCCGACGCTGTAGTCTGATATAAATACTGAATTATACAGACTGTCTTTATAGTAGGAATATTCAGAAAGATAGACGTATATGCCAGGACTACAGTGGTGTTTTTGAGCCTTACTGGAATGTTGCTAAATTTTACAAATAATGAGACACAAATTGAACTTGGTTAGGAGACACAGAAAAGAAACTACAGGAACTCTTCCAGAAATTATTTTTAACCATTTCAATCCAAGCAAGGCCGTAATGCCACAAGAATGCAAGGGGCTTTCACTGCATTGATCAGCGAAGCATCTACAAAACATAAGATGTGTGAACCATTATTACCCACGTCCTGAAGAGAATTGGCACATAGAAGTGTTTTTTTTTTGTTTTTTTTTTGTTACAAAAGATGACTTTATTGTCCCTGTCCAAAATCATGCTCAACCGTGTAAATTCTGGAGTTTTAGTGTTCAAACTGGTTAGTTCTACAGTACACCAAGCGATTCCTTTACCGATAACAACCTGACCCGATCAGTAACCTCACCTAGGTCGGTCGGCCCGAAGACGAAGGAAAAGCGGTTTAAATTTAGGTCAATATTCCACAGATATAATTTTGTGTCAATGGAGATGTCATGCCTTATTGGTCCCCAAGCTACTAAACGTGTTCGTGAAATGGGCTCAGTGTCAATGACTAACCACGTGAAACCACTTTTTCTGTATTCACAGGATCTCTGTAGTATTCATCTGCGGCAATGTATTTACCATTATGACAGCTGGGGCATTATGCCAACATTGAAATAGCTAAAGTAGTAACATAAAAATGTAATACATAGTTATTAGGAAAACAATAATTGATGTCAGTAAAGTCATCAGATTTTTTACGACGTCAATAAATTGTCATATCGAGAGATCTGTAAAATCATAAGGCGAAACAGAATTACGAAGGTGACATAATATCGGATGAATATATATATAACGATTCATTGAATCACTTGAGATCATACGATCGACATTTTAAAAGCTCTGTGTTTAAAGAAACATTTAAAACGGTGTAATCACTCGTCAATAATAAATTATATATATATATATATATATATATATATATATACAATTGTGTTGTTGTTTTGTTTATATATATATATATATATATATATATATATATATATATATAAACAAAACAACAACACAATTATATATATATATATATATATATATAAAATTGTGTTGTTGTTTTGTTTATATATATATATATATAAACAAAAAAAACACAATTATATATATATATATATATATATATATATATATATATATATATATATATATAAACAACACAATTAAACTGGAAGTGCTGTAATGGTTAGCAAGCTTGTCTCACTAGAACAATTACGACTGAGTAGTGATTTCGATCCTCACTGGCTAACCCATGCTTTCGGTCTTGTGTCAAATCTAAGCTACGCTTGGAAAATCACTATATATATATATATATATATATATATATATATATATATATATATATATATATATATATATATATATATATATATATATATATAACTAAAGCAAACTTGGATATCAATCAGTTGTTCAGTTAAGTGTCGTGCGTGATACACTTTTAGGAGATCATGTCTTTTTGGGGTTAACGATTGACGCGAAAGAAAATGTCTAGCAGTAGGCTACCGATTCTTTCTCAGGTTGACCAAGGCGTCTGGCCAGAGCTAGCCACCATAGAGAATTGTCTGTGCCCTGAATTGATTACTATAGGCTCATGAACGAAGAACTACAATTTCACCAAACTGGACGCTATCATTATCTAGTGAAATAAATGAATACTCATGAATAAGTGGGAATTAAAAAAAAATGAAATCATCAGTTATAATTATAGATAAAGAGAACACTGAAGAAATAGTGGCAGTAAAATTTACATTTCTAATTTTTGGCATTGCAATGTATCTGCACATACAGTTTAACCGAATTTATTCATCAAGGCTTTCGTTTTTTATGCTTATTGTCTTCAAATGCTACTTGTTTTGATAGTAGTAGATTTTTTTAAAGAAAGCCGAAGTGTACTATGATCCTGGAAACACAACATTGCCGTAAAACACTCAGAAACTAGCGTATTTTCTATTTACAAGTTGTGATGGATAAATTATAGCAATTTTATATTTTAATTCCGAGCATGTGCATTGTTTTTGATTTTTTTCGACTGCACAGTATAGTAGGATCAATTGGTCACCGTTTGTGAGAAAATAAGTACCATGACGTAAATTCCCGCCAGAAATTTGGAAACATCATTCTGTACTACTTGGAATTCGCACCGAAATATCAAATACGAATATTTCAAAGTGTTTGCTTGTCAATCTGAGGATAGTGCAGATGATTCAGAAAAGAGTTGGATGAATCTAATGGTGATTACGGAGATACAGTAGCTCGGAAGACTCTCTTACATAAGAAAAGAATCCCGGAATTTGATGGTAAGGGTCCCATACTTATCAGGGAGTGATTTAGGGAGGTAGTCATGCCCTGAGTCAAAAGGTAGATTCTAGAAGACCCTATGTCTGACAACTGGACTCTGCACCATGTCACACCAGCAGAGAACCCAGTCATGGTTATCAGACAATTTCTGCGACTACATCACCTCCCCCCTTATATCTGGCCGACGAACTCCTCAAACTGCAACCCCTTTATTATTATGTGTGGAGCGCAGTTGAGTGAGAGGTCAAGAACAGTCCTTGTAACAACAAAGATGATCTCAAGGCAAGTATTATGGAAACATTTACTAACTTAACAAGGAAATATTTTAGAAGAGATGCAGAAGATTCTGAAATTGTCTTAAGGCCGTGGTTTAAGCTAATGGCGGTTTTATTGAATAAATTTACTTTTTATTATTTGAAGATATTTTTGTCTAATGCTGGTAAATATATCTGTTCAAATAATATGTCAATGTCATTTTTATTTTTGCATAATTTAGACAAAAATTTCTCCATCGCATCGTGTATTCTCGTTTTAGTAAATTGCTTTAAAAAGCAAACGTTTAAAAACAAGTTTATATGCAATTTTATATGCATTATAAAATCCTTCAAAATATCTTTTATTTAAAACTTACTTTATTGGAAGATTGTCATCATGGCTTTCGCCAATTCTTATCCGTTGTTATTCTCATTGTCCTTGCTCTTCTTCCATTTACAGGAAATCTTTAACTAGTATAATAGCTATTTCTATCTGCTCATCTTGCTTTCAATACGCCTTGTGAGTGTTAAATACTCTAGGACTTCTTTCCTCATTATGCTTCCCACTAATTACATCTCTTGTTATCATAGGTATCAGATTTCAACAATAAAGCTTTGTTTAATAATAAACAAATTGCAATCGATTGCCCCTTATTTTTTAAATTGATGTTATAGTAATATTTTTAATAATGTCGTGATTATTAATGAGATTTTTTTACTAAGAATAATAGCCTTCTTTTGCAAGCAATACTCTGCTTACTCCCAAGCTAGTATTAATCGCTACCTTCCTGCTTTCCATTGGGTTAACATATTCAACAATGGATTTTGATTCGATATTTAACGTCGCCAGAAGGTGCCTCAAAAGTCTGGACACATTTGCATATTTGCAAGAAAGGAATTTTTCAACAACATTTAATTGAATTTGAATATTAACAAATAACTTCTTCAATTAGATTTTCATCAATATTCATGGAAAGGTTGATGCGTTTGCAAGATTCATATGAACTCGATGCAATAATTCGATGTTGCCGTCAATTTTAGCTCATTTATTCTTTGTGCCTTCAATCAGGTGTGTTGCATCTGTGCTTTTCATTGAGTACACCTTCTCCTTTAGCATATCCAGAAAAACAATTCAAACAATTCAATTCTTTCTTCTCTCTACAAAATTATGTTTAATCTGTGGAGAATATATATATATATATATATATATATATATATATATATATATATATATATATATATATATATATAGTTAATAAAATTTCCTATATATTCTGACTTTAGCGACGCCCGTTGAATGTTCTCCTCTTCAGAAAGTCTTCCAGTTATATAAAATCAGTCTAATAATACAGTGTGCCCTCAAAAAAGTGATATCATTTAAAATGTGGATATCAGAGGAAGAACATGTCCCAGGGAAACGGAATTAAACAGACTTCATCTTGAACAATAAAAGATTGATTTACCAAAATTTGAACAAGATATACAAAGGGGTGTAAAAATTTACCATCGTTTGCGATGCAAAGGTAGATATGCTTTGCAAGATTCACGTGAACTCGATGCAATAATTCCACATTGCCGTCAATTTTAGCGCATTCACTCTTTTTGCATTCAATCAAATGTGATGCATCTGTGATTTTCATTGAGTACACTTATTTTTATTTTGAATTCACTAGAAAAAAAAAGTCGGTTTTTCTTTTCTTTCGAATAAAAAATGTTTAATCAGTGGAGCTAAAAATAAATTTTGTTAATGAAATTTCCCAGGTCCAGATTTTGGGGACATCCTGTATTATGACAATGACATTCCTGCATATCGAATTCCTGTTTTTGTTTCCAAAATTTTCAATATTTATCATGGGAAAATCATTACATATGTTATTAAACTGTGTCTATGATAAACCTATACTGTCAGTAATAGTCCCATTAAACTACTGAAAACTAACAATCTCTACGAAGCTGATTGATAACACATACATTTACGTCGTACATATGATAGATGTGTTTGGTTAGTAAAAATTCTATTTTTAAAATTCTGGCCAATATCAGTCCGTTTTAGCGGACTTAAACTGTATTCTCTCGTAAACAAGTAGAGAAAACATTTTTTGTACAAACATTATTTAGAATCGACATTTATATAACTTGCTAAAAAGCATTTATTTTCTAAGATAATATATATATATATATATATATATATATGATCGAAATCATATATATCTAAATCATAAATATATATTTGTACCTACAAAAATATATATATATATATATATATATATATATATATATATATATCAAAATAAAAACTTTACTAACCACAAATAATTACAAAGATTGCGATCATCTTGTCAGCGAAGAAAGTAAAATCGTCAGGCTGATTAACTTTCTGAACTTTGTATGCATCATTCCGTTTCGTGGTAATGCCGTTGATAAAGGCATGAACCAACAACTTACATTATTTCATAGCTTTAATATTATTCTTAACCCTTTGAGCCCTGACGACCGCTTTATCGGTGGTAGAGAAAAATGACGTAGTGCCCATCCACCGGTTGGACAGCCACCAGTTGAACGGTGAGTAACTATTTTTATATTTACCGTGAAACATTACATGCCAATTATTTGTGAATTTTGACTCATGAGCTCAGACAGAAGGGTTAAAATAAATATATATAGGGTCACTATTAAAAATGTACAAGTTTGATGCAGGTTTTTAATCATTTTTAACGATCATTGCTGAAATAAACAATGTTTTATAAGTCCTGGGTATGACGATAAACTAGATCCGGTAGCAAAGACTCTGATAAGGATAAAGGAAGTCTCGAAGAGCTTAAAGTCATCTCTTAATTGCTGCTGTTCTCAAGTCATCCGTGAGACGGAATGCTAGTATATCTAAACTTCCAATTTATGGGCAAATAGACTCAAAACACGAGGAATGTAGAAAAGAACATATATTTGTTTAGTAAAAATACCAGCAATATATCGTTATAAAAATATATTACCATCAATACATTTTTGTACTGAAATTATCAGCAATACATTTTTATAAAAAAATAAAACATTACATATGCATTGCTCGTATAGTAATATTAAGAACAACACATATTCATAGTAAAATTATGAAAAATACAATTTTATAGTAAAATAACCAACAATATTATTTTTATAGAAAATTAATAATATACTTTTTTAGTAAAATTGCCAACAATATATTTTATTATAAAATGAGCAACTATATATTTTATAGTTATATTACCAACACTACATTTTGTGGTAGAATTATCAACAATGCATCTTATAACAAAATGACCAATAATATACTTTTTTAGGAAAATTACCAACAATATATTTTATTATAAGATGAGCAAAAATATACTTTATAGTAATATTATCAACAATAAATTTTGTGGTGGAATTATCAACAATACATCTTATAACAAAATGACCAACAATATACTATTTTAGGAAAATTACCAACAATATATTTTATTATAAAATGAGGAACAATATGCTTTATAGTAATATTATCAACAATAAATATTGTGGGAGAATTATCAACCAGACATCTTACAACAAAATGACCAACAATATACTTTTACTAAAATTACCAACAATATATTTTATTAGGTTGGTGCAAAAATAATTTCGTTTTCTAAAATATGTTACTATGTGAGAAAACGAAATTATTTTTGCACCAACCTAATATTATAAAATGAACAATATACTTTATGATAATATTATAAACAATACATGTTATAACAAAATGACCAATAATACATTTTTACATCAAAATCAAATAAATACCACGCTAAAAATATATAAGAACATTACCAACAATAAATTTTATACTGACATTACCAGAAATGCATTATTATTGGATACTGCTGTCATATCTGGTTTGGTGCTCCTGCTATATACCTCGAGGTTCTTGGAAAAAAATCAAAGAAGCATCTGTAATGTAATCAGTTATTAACAGTTATCTCGAATTCACTCTCTTTTTTTCATCTAGGTGACGTGGTTTCCTTGTTTTATCTAGAAATATTTTCATGGCAACTGCTCTGACAAGCATTTTACCCTGGTGCCCTGATTACAAGAATTTAAACGGGCTGCTCGATTGACGTCACACCAATTTACTGTTGAAATAGCTAAACAGAATCGATATTTCAATTCCAACAGTTTATTTTCACACACTTTCCACCTGTTGAAAGCCCTTCCCTGCTAACTTCGATCTTCAAAAGTTTAAATGCAGCTTCAATCGCTATCTTCTGTCTTCTTGAATCCCGTTCATCGTTTGTCCTTTCCTCAATCCTCCCTATTCTTAGTCTTCTCTTTCAATTTTAATCCCTGTAAAGCCGCCCACCCTCGCGTATTAGTGATATTCCCAGTAAACTGGAAACTTTGGTCACGATGACTTGTGAATTAGTGCTAGAACATAATACGAAGGCTTTTCGTCTACCGAATTTCACTCAGAAGTCTTGACGAGGATTATTGCCACTTCCCCACAGTGCGGAAGGTATGATCGCCTACGCAGGCTGTTATTTCCACAAAGACGTAAAAAATATAATGGCTAGATTTTAACCCAGGTCTCATGATAGAAAACCTAATTCTCTAATTATCCACACGCCCATTATCTATCAACCAACATACTTTCTTTGTCAGTCTGTTCATATATATTTCATTTTAATACAAACAAAAATGATTTCTCCCTTCCGAGATGACCGTTTGGTATTTGCTTAGCATATTGCAATTTTGGAATATTAAATATATACAACAATTGTCGCCTTTAAATATTTCGATCACAAGGAGCAGTTCACAACTCATGATCTCGATTATTATAGGGAAACGTCCTCAGAAAAAAACATACCACGACTTAATCCAGAACGTGTGAGTGAAATTATGTAAACGGAAACTTTCGGAAGCATATAGTCTCAAGACATTCTGACCGAGGGTTTTAGCATACTTGCCTTCCTAGTAAAACTATAACACTAGATTATGTGCTCGCTCTCAGAAATTGCAACTAAGGGCCGCTTATGATACTTGCAGTATAAACCACAGTGGACTTGGTGGGTTGAGCTGACGTGTTTAATAATAATGATAAGAGTGTCCTTTCAAACGAGTATACAACCATTATATATATATATATATATATATATATATATATATATATATATATATATATATATATATATATATATATATATATGTGTGTGTGTGTGTGTGTGTGCAGGAGGAGGAGAAGGCACGTAATGTATAGCGTCTCGGATTGTGGAATCTGAGTTCGAATTCCAGTCGAATATGTTATATTCACCAACGTGCTAATATCCGTCTCCCCCAGGTACAGGTTGAATAGCAGGACAGACTGGGTTCTATAGTCTTCGATGGCAACTGGTCTATCGCAGAAAGAAATGGCTACCTACCTGACTCGTCAGTCATATATCGAAAGATGCACGATCGCCTAAGCGTGTATCACGCATAGCACATAACTGACTAACCGATATATATATATATATATATATATATATATATATATATATATATATATATATATATATATATATATTAGGTTGTGCAAAAATAATGTCGTTTTTTTACGTATTTTTTAACGTCAAAATACGACATTATTTTTGCACCAATCTAATATTATGGTAAAGAAAAAGAACAGCCAGATATATAATCCAGGGTTCTTATTAATATATATTTTTTATTTTTAGAAACCAGTGCTCAATGCAAATTTACAGAAGATAAATATTATAAATTTACTTACTATATTACAATATATATACATATATCTAACTGAAATAATAAAAATAAGTATTATAACTGAAATAATAAAAACGAAAAAATATTAATATACAACCCCAGTGTGTCTGAATATTTTATTTTTTTAATAATTGCTTTGTTCAAAACACACACGCACACTCACGCACACACACACACACACACACACACACACACACACACACACACACACACACACACATATATATATATATATATATATATATATATATATATATATATATATAAGAAAGAAAGTGAAAAATATGTACATGTTTTCTTTTTCTAGAAAGTCTAGTGCGTTGTGGAACATGATGCTGACAGTAGTGCCAGTGGTTAATGGAAATCTGTGAACTTGATGGAAATCCTAATTACACTATTCGTGACTTTAGTGAAATATGAGCAGAATTCTTAGAACTTTACAAAGAATGAAAAAAAATTCTCTATAGGCACCTCGGGAAAATATAGGAAACGAGGACAAATTTTACAAAGAAAAAATATTAGATTAAGTTGCATTCGTAATAGGAGTTAGAAAAAGGGTAATGGTCGTGTAATGCAAAATTGTTTAAAAAAAGAATAACCCTGTTCATTGCGAGAACCTACAACAACAATGATTGTCAGTAAGACTTCACAACATTACCAAAAATTACGAACAAAACAATTCGAGTGAATAAAGATAAAAAATCAAACAAATGTTGTAATCAAATTAACACCACCCTCTGTGAAAGAGGCGTGAATGCAGAATGTTATTTTCCCCTTTTTCTTGTTTTATTGTGTGTTTTCTTTTTTCCGTTCTAAGCCTTTAAATGCAGGTGTGTGAAAATTTGTTCGCGTGCAGTTTTGGTTCCTTCTACTTGGCAACGCGCATGCGTCAATATTCACACATGCGCAATTGTTATGACTTACCCCATCGATATAGTTCGTAATCTAATATGTAAATAACTGATACTTTCCTCATATAAAACACACACGGCTGATTGTTTCATCGAGTGTCGATGCGACTTTAAATCCCCAAAGAAAAGTGAATAAACACATTGATTGTTATATTCTCTCATCGTATTTAATGTTAAAATGTAGTTTATATGATTGTGACATGGGAAAACATTTATCGTAATGGTGGGTTTATCCATTTCTATACAGGAAAAATGTGACATTCATTGACCGAAAAGTTAGAGTTAAAGTAGGTTGCAATTTGTAAAATATCTCTCTATATATACATAATATTTTTAGACAATCATGCTGATCAAATTCACTGACTCTTCTCCATCTTTCTAGTATTGATAATGATTTCTTATGAACTGTTTCTTTATTGTACTGCAAAAGGCTAACATAATTATTATATCATTATTTTCCCTTCTAGTTACATACCGTTTTTGTTCTTGTTGCTGTTGGAGGACTTCAAATGATGTATATTTGTTTTTTATTTGCTATTTATTTTGTATATTTCCTTTTTCTCCAACGTTTTTCTTCATAAGTTTATTTTGTGTTAGAGCCATGTTTCCTTTTTCTCGCAATACAATTGTTTATATATATATATCAATCTCGATGCAAAATAATGTAAATACCATTTTACATATATATATATATATATATATATATATATATATATATATATATATATATATATATATATATATATATATATATCCTACACATTTTCGATTATTAGGCATTGAACTGTATCACCTGAACTCCATGAATTTGCTTGACCTTTCCGCTGACTTCATGAATATTCATGAGCACTCCTATAGCAAATAATGTTGAAAAACCAATGATAATTTTGCTTTTGTATATAAAAACTTGTCACAAGAAATAGTCATTAGATTTTTCTTGATAGAACACATTTACAAAAACACGCTATCTGAATTTTTTACACACACACAAGCGCGCGCGCGCACAAACACGCAAATAAACACAGACACACACAGACACACACAAACACATACACGCGCGCGCGCGCACACACACACACACACACACACACACACACATATATATATATATATATATATGTATATATATATATACATATATATATATATATATATATATTTCCTCTATCCTGTCGTATGACGTATGTGTGTCAAGCAACTCAGTTCCTGGGAACCGACAACCCAGACAAAAGCAAATATGATTTGAATATATTAGTGAAGGCCTTATTCAGTTACAAACCAAACGTTTTGAAGAGCCGAATACAGAGACTGCATCGTGTGCCACAAGGTACATAAAAAAACCTTCGCAGTTTTGGAATTCAAAGTTGCCCCCATCTAGACCAGTTGACATACAGGGCTATAGAACTCAGTCTGCTGTTTGACCATAGCTAGTGGGAGAAGAAGATTAATATCATTCCCAAGGATATTAGCACATAAGTGAATGCAATGGAGCGATTGGAATATGAATTCGGCCCTCCGTTTCCACAATCCGAGCGTCTATCCACTACTCCACCGTGTCTCGATCCCAGCATGCGGCACCTTTGGAAAGTGTCTGAAAACCATACCACCGGTTGAGCGAGGCTTTGTAAGTGAAATTGGGTAGCCAATTGGGGACCGGCGATAGCTGTGTTAGCACGAAATCACAAGTCATCGTGACCGAGGGTTTGAGTGAACTGGCCTTATTCGGACTGTTGATTACGCTACATAACATGCCCTCTCCCGGACACTGTAACTAAGCTATGCTCAGTATTGTTTCTGTGTAAACCACAGGTTGGCTCTTCAGATGTTGAATAAACATACATCTGCTTGACCGAGCGTCTGCAATTGGGATTGGCTAGCTGGCCCCAGTAGACACGGATATCTTCGAATATGTGTAGCCAGCGATATATATATATATATATATATATATATATATATATATATATATATATATATATATATATATAGAGAGAGAGAGAGAGAGTGAGAGAGAGAGAGAAAGATACATACATACATACATACATGAATACATACCTACATATATGTATATATACGTATATTTATGTGTACAACAATTCTGAGGGTGCTCCTAATTTTTAGTTAGTTCTAACAATTTCCCAAATCATCATCAACGTCGTCGTCATCATCATCATCGTCATCATCAGTGTAGTACAATTAATCTTTTTTTGATTAATATTTTGCATCCTTCAAAAAAAAAAAAATCAAATTATATTTTTATTCTCTTATCATCATTATTATTGTATTGTTTGTCAGGAATTCTATATACACGTTACGTTTTATGAGACACGAATTTAATATCATTTCTTCTTCCTTGACATTAATACGACTTCTACAACATTTCTATATCAAATTAATTATTCGTATATTTAACCCTAGTTTCCTTCTTCTTCTCTTCTTCTTACTACCTACTACTACTACTGCTACAACAACTAATATCAATGCTAACACTGACAGCAGTCGTAGTAGCAACTATTAACACCGGCAACACCATCACCTTCTCATAAATTTAATCTTATTACTTTCCTCAATATGTATTTTATCTCCCTCGATATATATATATATATATATATATATATATATATATATATATATATATATATATATGCAGATAGATAATAAAAAATAATAATATATTTTATTATTATTATTATCATCATTTTTATCTGTCCCCATATATATATATATATATAAATATATATATATATATATATATATATATATATATATATATATATATATATATATATATATGTATATATATATATGTATGTATGTGGGTGTGTGTATGTGGGTGTGTGTATGTGTAGGTGCTAATGTATCCTCATTATTATTCCTCTTTTCTGCTATTTTCCTACTCTTCTTCTCCTTCTTCTTCTTCTTCTTCTTCTTCTTCTTCTTCTTCTTCTTCTTCTATCAACATCATCCTTCTCCTCCTTCTCTTCTTCTTCTTCGTTAACCGCATCTCATTATCTTCTTCAACAAATTTTTCTATAAGTTTCTGTTTCCTGCTGCCATTCCTTGCTTAATTTGCCACTAATCACCCCTCCATTCATCAGCCATTACTACTACATCACTTTCTTTCTTCACTTGATAAAACTCGTCTCCCAAGTAATAATTTAACTAACTCTTCTTCAGCTACTTTTTAATGCAACTATAATTGGAATGTCTTTTTTTTTTTATTTTCAATCTTCAACCACGTTTCGCTGAAATATATTGCATTTTAACAGTGACATTGTTTGGCCCGTGTATCACAGTTCAGATTGAAGTAATCAATGCCATGTTTCCATGGCAACAGAGTCACATTTCCATATGACTGAAAGATTGTAGGTGTGTGTGTGTGTGGGTAAAGGAAATCAGGGTGCGTTTAATTATCATGTAGAGACATATATGTTATATTGCATTTGTAATAAATGGTGAGAACTCCCAAAAATTACAAAGGCGGTGCGGAATGCGACAAAGGCGGTTCTGTAAAACATTCTCGTATTCCAGGTATGTATACGTGCGGTGCAATATCTATCTATCTATCTATCTATCTATCTATCTATCTATCTATCTATCTATCTATGTATGTATCTATCTATATATATATATATATATTTTTTTTTTTCATAAAAACAGACCACATTAAGGTTCCATGTAATAAGTTATTTCAACACAACTCATTTAACAGGGCTCTGGATCATCAAACTTTACTTCCAAAGGTTGAAAAGAAAAATTAAAAGAAATTCACACGGTTTTAATTTTACATATGTTTGATGAGGTCCATCATTAAAGTGGTCTGTTTTTATTCAAACATATCTGCTCTGAATTTTACATTGAGCTCTCTGGATATCATCCTCCTTGGGTCTACCCATGCGGATTACCTAGTTTTGCATAAACTATATATATATATATATATATATATATATATATATATATATATATTTGTGTGTGTACTAACATATATAATATCCATATACACTGTATTTAATAGTATTTATTTGCATATACTAATATATATATATATATATATATATATATATATATATATATAATAGCCCAAATAGTTCGGATTTAGACCATTTGTACACTTTTTACACACGTTATGTCAAGAAAGGAAGCACTTGTGGTTGCAATTGAATGAAATCGCAGTAATTTATCAGTCGTATTTAAAGAAACATGTATGAAACAGGGATTGCTACCCAAATGCAAAATTATATATATATATATATATATATATATATATATATATATATATATATATATACAAATACACAGAGAAAGATAGAAAGATAGAAGGATTTATATATATAATTATTTCACTCTATGCATGTCGGGAGCATCAATAGTACGCAAGGGTATACAGAGAGTGAGAGTGAGAGAAAAGACAGCATTGAGTGGGGAGTTGAAGAACGAATAAAAGATGAACAGGATTCAAGAATACAGAAGATGACGATTGCCGTTGCATTTAAATTTTTGAATCTTGTATTTATCCGGGAAACACGGAAAAAGAATTGTGTTCAACAGGCCGGAAATGCAAGAAAGAAGCTTTTGGAGTAGAAATGACCGTTATATTTAGATATTTCAGCATTAAAAGTCTAAAATCTATGCCAATCTAGTAGCACGCTTAAATTCACGTTCCAGGGAAGAAAAGCTCATCATGGCGGTTACGATGAAAATATTTGTAGAAAAGACAGCAGGAACCCACATTCTTTCTGTGAAAAACTAACTGAAGTCGTGATGCCATGTCAGAATCGATTACATTGCAGATCCTTCTTTGGATTTTATCCAGAATCTCTAGGCGAAAAGCGGGTGTAACAGACCAGATATGACAGGGAGTGTACAATGCACGGACGAGTGGTAGATTAGGCAAATGTGCAAGATGGACTCTGATAAGAATAATGCTCTGGTAATGAAGTGACGCGACTTCCATTGCAATAGGTGAAGATATCCTGATCCCATTGTCAAAAACACTATAATTTTTCGGTTGACGGCAATAGCTCACCTTCCACGTATACTCAACATTGATGTTTAACAGTTTCCATGAAGTAATCGAAATCGGTCTTAATTTCCAGGTCCTTCCACGGCAGACTTTCATTCATCCCTATAAATTATGCACTTGTAATAGTATTAGTAAGAACGTCAAACCACCGTACCTAGATCTAATGTCAAATGCAATGGTCATAACAACTGTTTCCCTGTAAGGAAATATTTGGCATTCCTTGACCGAGCAGCCATTATTGATTCCGGTTGAAATTTTAAAAAAAATATTTTTCTTAAAAGATTTTTTCATGAAAATAGGTTACACAAGTCCAGTAGCTGTCATCACTCTTTCCAGTAATGATGGTATTTATCAATCCACCCACGGGGATCGAATGTGGCACAAGGCCTTTTTAATGGGGGTATCTCCGAGCCCGTAGGCCCAGCCAAAAATAAATAACCATCCAAACCCGCCGTGGCGGGCCAGTTCCGTCAACCTCCCCCAACGAAACCCTACCCTTCGGCGGAGCTTCGTCCGGGTTCCTCTCTGCAAGCAGAGAGTTCGACAGACACCCGACCCGGCAGCTCACAAAGCGCAGATACTACACTTTGATCCTAGCCACCGGGCCGAGCGGGTATTCTTTTTCCAGTAATGATGGGCGTGTTTTTTTCTTAAACTTTTATTTGAAGTAGTGTGCAATGTCAAAATCGTAATTACGTCATTATTTTTCTTCTAGTTGCACATGGTCTATTTTAGTTTTTGCTGTTGTTGGTCGTCATCAAATGACGCAGCTTGTGTTATTTGGTACAGTTCGTAGTTTATGAAACTTTAGCGCAAGTACACAAATTTCAATGAATTTTGCCAATACTCTCACTCGTTCAGATTCATTGATTAATTCGGAATGCAAAGCTGCTCTAAGTTTGGATGTACAGAGGCGTAATGGATAACAGCTACGTATGAGAAATCTGAGAGTCGTATTCGAATTCCATGTCGTGTTCTTTTATTCACTTACACGCAAATATTCTTTGAAAATATATGAATCCATCTTTTTTTATTTCCTCCGGTTATGTGTGAAAAACCAGGAAAACTGATGCCTATAGCCTTGGCTGGAAACCAGTCTACCGCAGAATTTAACGGCTGTCTGATGCGCGATTTCTTCTGCCATGTCAACCAGGATTCGAAAGGAGACCCGATCACCGAAGCAGGCCTCATGTATGGCATATTGAAGCAGCAGGCATGATTATTTTGGCTGGTTGAATTTGTAGAGCGGCTTACCAACCTTTCTATAGATATGTAAATATATATGTAAAAACTTTGAATACAATTTTATGGCTTCAACTAAATATATTTTAAATGCGATTGTATGCGTTCAACAATAGGTCAAATGTATTGCTGGTCATGTTGATTTAAAAGTGTACGGTTCCTAATATATACCTATTATTGCTGAGTTTATTTCACATAACAGTATATTGCTGGTGTTTTTACTATAAAAATGTAATTTTATACTTTCATAGTGTTTTGTTTTTGTTTGGGGACTCATAGTTGGCACTCTACCTAGTGCTACAACCCCGGGTCAAGGTGGACTTGTTAATTTAGCAATTTAGAGGCTTGTTGTCGCATATGTAAGGACGATAATGGGTGTGTCCCCATTCACATAAATACAGTAGTAAATACTGTATGTTTGTCTAGAGTTGGAGACTCGTCTCCAGGTGTGCTGGTCAAAATCTCTGCCTCCGGAGAGAGAATCCCCAAACGAGGCTCTGTCGAAGTGTAGAATCTAGTCTCTGGAAACAGCTACCAGATCCCATTTCATATGGGGTCTACGGGGAAGTTTTACTGAGCCTCCGGGCTCGGATACCCCTCATTAAATTCGGCTTTGTGCTACATCTAACCGCGTGGAGCGGTGGTAGAATTGGTGATTCATTGTGGAATTCACTTGACTCAATTCTAACAGTTGACTACTACTTCTACCCGCCGCTATCGAATCTTATATGTGATGTTCGTGTCCTAAGTATTATCGTTCATTACAAATCTTAGTTTGATTATTCTATTCAGTAACCTTCCCTAGGTTACAACAAAGTAGTTCCACGTTTCTCGAAACCTCCAATCTTGCGATCAGAGGCATTACCGCCGGATGTAGTTTATCGTCGTACCCAGGACTTAGGTATGAATTTAATGATATAGGAGAGAGTTATACAAATGCATAAGTACATAGACTTATTTTTTAAATATTACACAAAATCATTTCAAAAGTTACTGTACAATAGTCCGGAACCGTTCAAGCGAAGAGATCTAAATGATTTTGTGAATCCTACCAGGATTTATTATGTGTGAATGATATTAAGAATATAATATATACAGATGAGAATGGTTTGATATCTGAAGGTTGTAAAGTATTAACCATCAACTACAAAAAAACAGAAATTATGGTATTCAACAAGAGAAAAAGGCCCAAGATCCGAACTGTGAATTATAGCTGTCATAATTAAAAGTATAGAAGTTTAACTATCACGGAAGTCTTCGAACATTGATGGAAAAACTCCAAGGAAATTCGAAGTCGCATCTGATTAGCGAATAATGCATTTCAAAACCTGAAATGTACTAAGAAGCAGAAACATTTCGTTAAGAAGCCAGTAAATGGTGCCGAATGGCAACACAATATCTCTTTTAAGGTGATTTTCTAAGCGCAGCTTAGATTAGGCACACATCCAGAAGTATGGGGGTGCGTTTGAGTATCAAACTCACTATTCTGTCGTAATTGATCTAGCTAGACATGTTTGCTAAACACTACACCATGTCGAGATGATCAACATGATTTTCTTATCGTAGCTTAGATGTAGCACAAGGCCGGAAGTATGGAGCAGTAGTGAGTTTACAATTCACTATTAAGTCGTTATTGATCTAGCAAGAAAGTTTTCTAACCATTATACTATGTCGTTGTGCTCAAAATGATTTTCTAATCGTTGCTTAGATGTGGCACAAGGCCGAATATATGGAGTCTCCCAGTGAGTATCGAACGCATTATTCAGTCGTAACTGATCTACCAAGACAAGTTTGGTAACCATTATACCACGCTGAAGTGTCCCTAATACTACTCTATGGCAGTGTATGTTGTTTTACGGAAGGATATTGAGAAATTCATCGATGGAACGCGTAAGCAACTAGGATATCTAGTTATATCTATATAACAAAACAACACTTACATTCAGAATGAGAAAGAGACGTCTTAATATTCTTGGGTATATAATGAGGAACGAAGGCTTAGAAAACTTAACACTCGCAGGACATTTCGGGTGCCAGTGAGTTAGGGGAAAGCGGTAGGAGACCTACCTGATCTCTCTTGCGATCAAGCCCTAACATCTCAGTGGGCAGAGGGAACTGGCTGGTTGCATTCAATGCCTCTAGATCCAAACATCATCGCCGGTTGCACCGCAAACTACCAAAAGTTATAATGAGTGGATGCCCCCGCCCTTGACGATGTTCCGTGCCTTGAGAGACCACTGGGCCTTAAGCTCAACCCTGACCTCACGTGGAACGCATAAAAACAATCCATCGCTAAAGATGCAGGGAAAATGTACAGTTCACTGTATGGCTACATAGTTGGCATTCCATGTCGTTCTCTACTTTTACAAGAGACTGACCAGGCCTAAAACGGGGTACTTTTGTTATATTTGCATGACAGCTGCCCATTACTATCTTTTCAATCTCCATAGAGTCTAAAGGCTTCTCAGAGTCCTTGCAGATGGCAAATTATTTTCCACAACCCCTCTCTCTCTCTGTCACACACACACACACACACATAGAATCCTCTCACTGTTTTATCCCTATTTCCATGAATAGTGCTCGGACGAAGTGCATTCCTTGGTTTACCTGCTTACCTTAACAGCCAGGACATTCCATGCCACTCACATTGTAGCAAACCACCCACATTCCATTCGTATAACATTAGTGAGAAATAAACTCCACTCGAAAAGCCTCTTCCTGCGAACCACTGCACTGTGGAACCGACTCCCGATAAAATGCTTCCTCAATCACTAGACTCTTAACCCGTTCATAGCTATATTTTAACCCGTTTATAGACCCTTCTTCCATCGGTGTTTATGTGCTTATATTTTTCATATTAGCGAACAGTAAGTTTCGGCCAAATCAGGAGAATAGGGAGAGTCATGAACACTTAAAAAGTCACACAGGCACACCACAGAAACCAATGATTTAAACCGACCTTGGCCTCCTTTGGAGCAGGGAAAATTTGGGGTCCGCCTCAAATTGATGAACCCAACGCACATCATGTGTAAGCAAACGTTCAAAGAATCCAGCTGGATATGCCTCAATGTCAGATTATTCTATTACCTGATCGGTCTGGGTCGCATTTGATCAAGCGCCAATAGTCGTGGCAGCAAGAAACATCTATTGTGTGGAATATTCCTAATATTACTGAGTTTTGCTTCTAGTATTGTCTATTTGATTTATAGTCAATCGTCTGTAATTCATCACCATGTAATGAACACAATCAATGTTTTCCTCGTTTCTGGCAGTTGCAGGACGCCAGACCTTGGGTCATTTTCATTCCCCTTCTAAATTCAACTGCTTACTTTTGTACTGTTGATAAAGATGGAATAAATGCACTTGCAGTCTAAAGTCTTTTTCTCTGGGTATGCCAAATTTTCTCCATTTTCAAGAGAAGTCGCTACTAGTCACTATTGAAGTATTGGAGCAGACACATGTCAGTTTACGTGGACAGAAACACTGCAGTTATTGATAAGAAGAGTTGAAATTAATGCATGCAGGATTTCACAGCTCTGGCATCAATCCTCCATAGTCAGCCTACGAACATTTCACCCCTTTCTCGTGAGTACTCCAAAAACTTACAATACTTCATTTTTATTCACTGTTATTCCATTCACTTGTTCAAAAGATTTCCTCCCAGCTAACTAAAACACATTCCTACAACGTTACACTTAAGTCGTAAAACTCTTCTAGATTCTACACGTTACATTGCCTGTAACGTTATTTTGTAAAAAATATGTAAACTGTCATGTGCTCCGGTGAAAATGATAATAGATTCTACTAATATATTTATATGCATTCACCATCAAAATTAATGATTCGTAATTTAAAAATTATTAAAATAAATATACTTTCAATACATGTTGTTACTGGCGGAGGAAAGGGGTTTTTGATGTTAATTGACCGGCTTGGAAAGTTTCAGATAAATCAATTCTTAACTCTAATAAATTTAGGACATCGTAGGAGTTGGACGGTCAGTTCGGTGTTAGAAAAACCGTTGAGTTCAATCGTTACACTAACGTCCTCACAAAGTCACATATATCCAGTGATGGCATCCTAATGATTCTCACTTTTTCGCACGAACAGATTTTTGAAACGATAAAGGCTTAGCGAACCGTTTGCTAGATTATCCGAAAATAATCTTATATACTAATAGCCGATGATCTAGGTAAAATGTTAGTTATACCACAACCTAGTGCGCGTCTAGTAAAACTCTAATAAACACACGCCTCTCCAGTTTTGACGTTAAAAATGGGGCAAATCTTCTGGTCATGAATATTATAGGTTTTTCTTTGGATCTTTGGGACTGCATTGAATGAGTTCGAGAAAACCATAAAACAGAAGATGGCATTAGGGCCTAAAAGCATCAATCTTCTGAACAGAAATATGAGAACAGTATTTTAATCTGGAAATATCTTAATAAATAAAAGTTTTCTATTTACATTATTCGGACTACCCCAGTGAGCGAAATAAAGAAGTTCAGTTCGACGTTCCAACAACCTAAAGAAGGCCGGAGCGTACAACGGCCGAAACGTTGTAATAAATACGGCGGCAAAGATGAGGACAATAGTCAATAGTGTACATATTACCTCATCTCAGGAATATAGACAGGTACTAGATAAATGTTTCTAGTAAATTATCAGTCTTTTCTTTATTTTTTGTACTATAAAGTTATGCGTTTCTATTCTCAGACTGAAAATAAAACAAGCAGAATAAGTTACTAAGGATTAACTGCATTTATACAACCGATTCCTCGAATTTAGAATTCCAGCACTGTATGTACGCCAAGCAAAATATAATATATTATCAGGTTCAGAGTTTTTGTTATAAATCTTTATCAAATATCTGGCCATGATCAGCATTTCGATGCGAAACCCTTGAATCACATTAACTTTTCACAGATAATCTCTTTAACTTTTCTTGATTCATTAAATATGATAGTTCGAATTATTTATGAGCGCTTTTTGACAGAAGCTCGCCTGAAGAAACACTTTAATCCAACAGAATTTGCATGTATTGTCTTCAATTATGTTATTATTACATTCTATTTCCTTTCATTTTTGGTGTGTACACATTTCTTTCCGGGTCACTCCAGAGTTATAAGGTTAGAAATGGCGTCATGACATTTTCCACTGACCAATTAAAAAAAAAAACAACAACATATTTTACATAGATAAAGCCTTTCATAAGGTGTGGGCTGTACTCGTGAGAACAATGTTTTGTATTTCTTTAAGGCATGCAATTCCAGGAATCTCTTCAATTAGTCTACTGGAATCTTTTTCAACGAAACCAATGGCTTCAACTATAACAGGGATTTTTTTATGTTCTCATGTGCCACATTTTTGAGATTTCGATTTCAAAGTCCCTGTACTTTGATATCTTTTTGAAGAGCTTCAATGATACATTGCAGGCTGCAGTTACTACCATATCAACGAGGACGCAATTTTGATTGCAGTCTCTAATAACGATGACAGGGCGATTAGATGTTTATTGTTTTGTCTGTGTTTATTGTGTATCCCATAAAATTGTTACAAGACCTATCTCCGGGTCTGGGTGGTGATCATACCAATTTCTTTCAGTTTCCTTCCCGTAGAAGTTGCAGATTTTCCAGTACAGATATTGGCCGACAGTCACGTGTCAGGTTTTATGATCTGTGGGTGCCAATACCGTGCAACCTGATAAAAGATGATCAATTGTTTTTGGATATTAATCACAGAATCTGCATTTGGGACTAACATTGCATTTTAGTATGCGTGCTTGATAATTTCTAGTTAACAAGCATTTGTCATGCGCAGCAAGGATAAAACTTTCAGTTCCAGCTTTCAACACTGCACTACGTAGCCACCGATGGGTACGAGGTTTGTCTACATCAGCTTTTTTAGTACTGGCAGAATATTGGCCATGAAGCGGTTCATCTTGTTATTGATTCTGTATCTGGTTGATTGCATTTTTCTTTCGTCTCTTTTTTTAATTATTTTGCAGCTTCAGTCGGTGTATTGTGCTTTACTTTTATTTCTGCACGCATTTGAAACTTGAAACTCCATCTAAAACTTTTTTGAAATTGTTGACTTCCTTGAAACTCTATTTGGAAATTGTTGGATTATCATTATTATTATTATTATTATTATTATTATTATTATTATTATTATTATTATTATTATTTGTATATGTTATTATTTGTGTATGCTTTGTTCCCTGCTTTGTATCCTGTAGAGCCGGGACCTATAGAGCCGGCTCTATTTTCATTTAATTGGGAGCACTTTTCTTAGTATATGGGATGATCCCAATTGAGTTATCATCTGGGAATCTTGTATGTTGATATTACCTGGGAAACTGTTATTAAAATTGCCCATTCCTATTCTCACGAGGCCCAGACTTCCAATTACTCCTGGTACAGTCTCAGTCTCCATGTTAATCTCGATCTCCAGATCCTTGTATTTGGATAATCTCTCGATAATTCTCAAGATGTTACCCTCAGATGGTACTGCTATATCAATAAGCATACATTTCCTGATTTTTTGTGTTTTATGGTTATATCAGGTCTTTTGGCTTTTATTTTCCTGTTATCTTGAATTAGAATGTCCCAGGGGATACTTACATCGTTATTTTCTGTAACTGGTTTGTGACCATACCATCACTTAGAGGTTTCGAATTTGTGATTCTTGTATATCTTCCAGTGCACATACGTCGCTACCTTGTTATGTCTGCGGGTATGTTAATTTATTCTTAGATCCGGATATCCTTAGATAATATGGTTGACATTTTCATCATATTTTCCGCATGTCCTGCATTTCGGGTTATTTCCATCCTTAATGATGTGACAGTGAGGGGATCTGGTTGCAAGGCTTTGATCCTGAGCTGCAAAAATTAGACCTTCGGGCTCAGCTTGCACACCTGTGCTCCTTAGCCACTGATGTATTTTCTGTTAGTATTATTATTATTATTATTATTATTATTATTAGTAGTAGTAGTAGTAGTAGTAGTACATTATGAAAGTTTTTTTCTAATTGTGAATGTAAAGACAAAAGGTTTCCGCTTAATGTTTTTGCTGCGTAAAACCTGTGATCCACAAGGAGAAGAAATGACAGATATCATTCCAATTTTTTTTTTTTTAATTTTAGTTTACCAAATCGTCCAATGCCCCTTACTCTTTTCCCCCTCGGATGTTATCCATCTCTCGTTTTTTTACGGGAACTATTTTTTCACGTTCTCGTTTCTTTTACAACACAATTTAATACCAACGTTTCCCCCTCTTTTCGTTCTCTCTCACTTTTTAGACAGACTTGACACCACATGACGTGCTGAAGATCGAACACGTCACAGAGATTCGCTGTCCTCGTGAGACTAATTAATTTTAGAAAATCAATTAATACTGTGAATCAGTTAATTAGGAGGAAACCAAACCCGAACATGGGCGTGCGAAAATTCGGATTTTCCATTCAAAATTAGTTATTATTATTATTATTATTATTATTATTATTATTATTATTATTATTATTATTATTAATAATAATAATAATAATAATAAAAGGTTTAAAGAAAACTCATAAAAATATCCCTTTAAAATAAAAATAAAAATCGAACCGAAGTCTTTACTGTTTGAAATGATTGTCTCAGATTTCAGAATAATTAAAAAAATAGTAACATTAATGGCCATAATTACAGTGATGACGTAATAGCGTTAATGATATTAGGTTAATAACATAAGTTAATAATCTTATCATAATAATTCTAATAATATCATAGACATTATGCAAATTATTGCCCCTGAAGTTTTAGTTATATAACAGTGAATATTAACATTAGTAAAGAGTCTGATTTACATAGAGAGTATCTATATAGAAACAAGGATTAAGAATGCTGACTTTGAAAATACCAGTATCCTACCAAATTTAAAAATAGATGCTACTAATATTCTTGCTTAAATTTGATGAGTAATAAGCTAAACTTAATAATTATAAATTATAGCAATAATACAGTAACTGCATTTTGAAATGTTAAAGCTAATGTTTTAAAAAGTAGAATCAATTTATTTAGTGTATTTTTAGTTATTTAACATTAATGGTAATTGTTAAATTAACCGTTAGCTTATAATGAAAATGAATCATCTGAGAGACTCCTCTCTCTCTTCCACAACATGACTGTTGCTAACCTCCAGGAAAGTGACACGCTACGCCTTCTCGGACTAACGTTCTCAGCTGATATGAATTTGAACGACTATATTGAATCCATTGCTAGCTCAACTGCTAACAAAGTCGGTTCACTGTTCCGTGTACGTCAATTTTTTTCTCTCCAGAATCCTGCATAGCTATAAGTCAACCCTTCGTCCATGCTTAGAATATTGCTGACACATATAATCCGTAATTCTATTTACATAGAACTCCTTGATAATGTCTAAAGAAAAATCAGCAATATTATTGGGCCTGATCTCGCGGCCCAGCTTCATTCACTTTCCCACCGCCGTAAGGTTACCTCTCTGTGACATTTTTATAAATATTTTCATAGTAATTGTTCCGATGAGCTCTTCATTAAGGTACCTAGACTTTATGAATGTAAGCGCAGTACTAGACTGGCGACGAGATCACAACAATTTAGAGTTGAGTTAGAGAGACGTAGCTGTATCTTCTATGCTAGCAGTTTCTTATCACGCATTGTGATTGTTTTTGATCATATAGTCGGCCAGGATCAAATCGTCGTCAGGTAATTTCGTATTGTGCTGATCCAAGTGAAATGAAGACTTACGAAAAAAAAAAATAATAATGTCACGGAGGCAACCAGTTCTGAATAATTACATAATTATAAAAAAAAAATAAATATTTTTTTCGAAACTGGGGGACAGATTTTTTCCTTACATATACGGTAAATTCTTACATCGAATTATTGAATTCTTTTATTATTTAACATCATGGCTAAAATTTCTAAATAAAGACTACATTGAATCCATTGCTAGATCAGCTGCTGACAAAGTCAAGTAACTGTGTTGAGTGAGACAATTTTTCTCTCTGGAATCTATCTTGCATATTTACAAATCTACCATTAGACCATGCTTAGAATATTGCTGATACATATAATCCAGTGAACCTTCTATTTACCCTGAGGTCTTTGATAAAATCCAAGAAGTATCAGCAAAATTATTGGTCCTGATCTGGCGACTCGGATTCAGTAACTTTTCCACCCCCTTAAGTTTACCTCTCTGTGTCTTTTCTCTTAATACTTGTAAAAGTTCGGATGTGATTTTTGCTATTTCTAATTTAAGCACAGCACTAGATCTGCCTCGAAATCTCATCCTTTTACATTTGAGCTGGCTAGATTTAACCGTAAATTCTATACTAACAGTTTCTTGTCCCGCATTTCTCGCTTGTAGAACATCCTTCCGCTTCCATGATTTCCAGCCAAATTTAACCTGCCAAAAAGTTGAATGCAATGTCAATCGCTATATACTGTCCACCTGGTTATTCTCTTCTTTTTCTGCTCATCATTAATGTTTCTGTTCTCAATTCTTACACAACCTGTAATCCATTGTATCTTGGTGGTATTACCTCCTTGCTTGGAGTGATTCCGATAAAAAGAAAACAAAATCGTAGTACTAGACTAGCGTTGAGATCTCATCATTTTACAGTTGATCTGGCTAGATGCAACCGTAAATTCTATGCTAACAGTTTCTTCTTCCGCATTTCTCACCTGTGGAACTTCCTTCCGGTTCCATGCTTTCCAGCCAAATTTAATCTCCAAAAAATTTAAATGCAATGCCAATAGCTATCTACTGTCTTCCTGATAACTCTTTCTTTTCGCGTTCATTATTAATGTTTCTGTTTCTAATTCTTCCACACCCAGGAAACCTTTGTATCTTAGTATCTTCAATCCTTGTATGGAGTGATACCGACTAAAAAAAGGTAAAATTCGACATTGATTGACTGAAGAGCCAGTGGCTTTTCTTGGCTGAAATTTGTAAAATATTTCTTAAAACATTTTTCTTTCAAAATATGTTCCTAAGGTCAGTACCTGTTATCCTTCTTTCCAGTATAAATGGAGGTTTAATTTCTAACGGTATGTGTAGACGCCAACATCTTGATAAATCAGTATTTTTTCGTTCAGTTGCCTGTCCTACATATTTTATTTGTTGCTTCTATTATAAATCTTCAAATCATTTTCTTTCTGTGAATTATTATAGAGCGTTAGCAAGACTTGAATATATCCACGTTGCTTTAGTGTTCATATCACGTCTGGGTCATTAGATAATTAGTGTATATGCGAGAAAGGCATATTCAATGTTTGCATTTAATGATATTATGGCACCTTAATACCGGTCGGAACTGAATAACCGAAAGAAGAGGAATGACAAACATGTTTTGTTCTCAGAAATAGATTTATACATACAAAATCATACAAAGTCATACACAATATTATATACTTTACATCTATTCAACATAGACAATATGTTTGTTTGTTTGTTTAAAATTTAACGACCCATCATCGGCAAGTGATCATTTAATGTCAAACAGTTGTTTTTTTTCTTTTTCTTTAAATATGTTTGAAATGCTTTCAAAAATATTTTCCCTTTCCTTTCCTTCTTTATCGATGTTGTCTTGCTTTTTCTTTTTTTTTTTAAATTCACTGTTTTCAGAGGTGCATTGTTCTTTGAAAATTTCTCACCTGGGAAGTATCAAAGTTTCCCCTTTCATCATCAGACACCAAATTGGAATTATATTTTATTATATAGTCCAACTTTCCTAAGAAAGTTCAAGATCAAATTAGGGTTAGATTTTTCGAAAAGTTCTTTTACGTTGTTCACGTTGTAAAATAATTTTCGAATAAGTGCCATGTCACCGCAATCAAGCAGGAAGTGCTTCACAGTATAAGCCTCCTGGCATGCTATGCATTCAGGAGGATCTTCGTCTTTTAGGAGGAAGGAATGAGTTATGTGCGTGTGTCCTATGCAAATACGGGATAAAACCACTTCTTCTTTGCGTGATTTTCTGTGTTCAGTTAGTTGTTTCTTTAGAGAGGGTTTGATTTTAAATAATTTGTTGTTTTGACAGTTGTTCCACGCCTTTTGCCATTTCTTCAAAATAAAGTCATTTATTAGGGGCTTATAGTCAGTGTATGTAAACTTTATGTTACTTGTGTTAAGATTCAGAGAGTTTTTTGCAGCCTCATCAGCTTTTTCATTTCCATGAAAACAAGAGTGGTTGGGAATCCAACAGAAAATGATAGTTTTATTTTGTGAGATCGCATGTATTCTATGTAGGAGTTTGGTGAGCAAAGAATTGTTTAAATTTTGTTTTTTTAATGATTCGAGTACTGATAATGAGTCTGCAAAAATAATGAATTTATTTAAGTTAAGTTTAGTGATGAAGTCTAGAGCTAAATAAATGGCTGTAATTTCAGCACTAAAAATTGAGGAGTTTTAGGTCATTTTCTCTGTAGAACAGTACTTTTAAAGATAGCCGCACATCCTACTTTGTTCAAGATAGAGAAACCATGACACATAACTCAAAAATAGTGGTGAAGATACACACGGCGTTACTTTTATTAATTTCCAAAGGGATTTCCTATTACCGGGTGTTTCTTCTATATTCCTGATAAAAGCCATATTTATCCGAACAGGAAAACGTCGAGATTATGCGTTGCGTCCATATTTCTATTTCCACAATGTCGATTTAAGCGGACCGGATATATCATCCATGTCACTGGCGATGGCATATTCCTCAAAATAGAAAAACAGCGAATCATGTGTATATATTTTATATAATTCGAGCGAGCTGGATTCATCATCTTCGTTGTCTCTGGTGACAATATCTTTTCCGTCGGGAAAACGTCACCTGGGGCTTGTGAGCTGTCTCACCTTTGCAGCTGGCTAAAAAGCAATTGCTCGATTTGCACGCTAAATGACAGACTATGAAATGACGTCAATAAACGGCTCTCTCACGTATTCCACGTGTCTTCATTTAATCAAAGGGCGAGTCGCCTTTGTATCCCTTTTATTGGTGAAATATTTTGCTTGTGATTCTCAAGCGACAGTCTGAAACATTCAAAGAAAGGCGGTCCGCACTAAGACCTATATGTTTCATTTGCTTAAAACTATTATTGAACATTGATGTGATTTTACTGGTTACTGTAGCTGTCATTTTAGACATTTCTGAATAAAGTGGACGCCGCGTATGTTATCCATATGAATGTCAAGATTTTACGATAGGTATTTGGAGACATAACACAGATTCTTATGACGAACTTTTAGTTTTGTAGTATCTATTTTTGCTGCAAAAAAACTGCCCCTAGAGCAGCTCTACTCTAGGTTCAAGTTCCTTATCTCCTATATTAAATCAGTTATACCCAAGGACATACCTATAACAGACCCGGCGATCATGCAGCTGCGATCTCTTGTTGGGGGCGATATTAATTTTCTTAGATAATCGATATAGCAGTTACAAACAGTGGGGAAATTCCCCTGTTTCATTAGATTTTTTTTTTATGTGTTTTACATACCAAAACGAGAACTACAAAGGGGTAATTATTAAATTCGACGATTATTGATGTATCCCTGTAAATAAAATGAAAATTAACGTTAAATAAAAAAGTGAGATTTTTTTAGAGAATTGTGTCAAAAGATTATGACTTGTATATTTTGGTAAAAAAGAATCTGCAGCAGTTAATGATATCAAGTATAGAAACATAGTTTGTTCAAATGTGATAACATGTATTTTAATAATCAAAAATTTAAACTGTCCTCCTTTTGATTGTTTTCAACACAATATTTTGCCATAGTCTTCATTTCACTTAATAAAATAATTCAAAAAACAAAGTTCAAACTAAAATTTCAACATCCATATTTCCATGTGGTTTTGTAGCCCATTGAACTAAACAAAGAAATTCACTGAAATGGAAGATGAAATGAGCTAATACGACGTCCATATTTTAAATGTTTAGTTAAAATCCATAGGTAATCCTATAAAACGAAGTTTTTAAAGAAATAAGTTACGATAACCAGAATGTTGTATCCAGTGGAACCATCTATTGCTTTCAAAAAAAAGTCCATATACAGTGTAACCCGGATATAAGAGAAACCCCGATATAAGAGAGATTTTCTCTGGTCCCAAATTAGAGCCTGTGTTAATGTATATATAATAAATCAAACCCAGATATAAGAGAAACCCGGATATAAAAGACTTCTTCTCCGGCCCCGACAACTCTCTTATATCCGGGTTACACTGTACATGATAATAAAAAGAAGTATCATTGAATATTTCTTCCTCTCTAAGAGATTATTTTCTTCCTGATATAACCTGCGATATAAAAAACGACATTTTAATATCTTTGGGGATACTGATTTCTCGGTCTGGCTAGTGATCAAATATTTGGCATACAAATTCATCCAACAGATATCCACATTTTAAGCAATTATGGACTGGATTATGGCTATACGTTCTACCATCAACTTTCAACCGAATAAGCAATTTTGTTTTTTGAATATGAAAGTTCTGAATAATAGGTTCTAGTGTAATAAAATATGTACGGCCAGAACCTTGTCTCAATTTACCAAATATAGTTTCAAGATTGTTGCGGTTTAATTCTGCAATAATGACAAAAGTGTGCCTACTATCATTTAAATGTCTGCAAACATCAATTAAACCATTATATGTATACTAGTGTCACTCATGGAGAATTTTATTCTCTTGTCTTGCTTTCCACTCATTTTTTGCCAGACTTTCAAAGTTTGCGAGAAATGTCACATTTCCATCATTTCTGTCTGATAACACTCTTTTCAGTGGATAACACTCGTTTCAGTGGATAACACTCTTTTCAGTGGATCATTTTTCTTGGCAATTCCATAAATATCTTTATCACTGACTATTTTCAAAAATTTTAAAAAACGTCTTCGATGACAGTAACAGTTCCTCTTGTATCATAATCCTGTAATAATGGATGAGTTCCCATTGGATTTACAGGCTCATCACAAAATTCTTTAAACCAGTGGGAAAAACGTTTATCTCTCAAGCGGTTTTGGAAGAACCGCTATTTCTGTTAGTTTTGATAACATTTTTTTTTTAACGTGCAAAAAGTTATCCCACTATTTCCCATTTTGCTGCCATTTATTTACCATCAGAATAAAAATTCAATTCTTAACAAGTCTCAGTCATGTAGTACATTTAAATATATGTAGATAATCGAAAAGCAGGTATAAACCATTTTAGTAACCCTAGGCTTATTTGGGACAGAATCAAATTTCTTGAATAAATTTTGATTAGTCCGATTATTGTCACAAATAACTACAATTGCATGACCTTTCAAATGATTGTCTAAATCAACATTTCTAACTTTCTGAAACAAAACTTCCGAATTTAGTTTGGCAACTCGGGATTATCTTAATCAAAGATTTTGTCCGTCATGTAGACATTTGTTCATAATACCGAATACAGTTTTCGCTAAAGCCTCTACTAAATTTTCCTAATTGATATTGTAAACTCACTTTAACATAAACTTCATCAACTAGGATGATGCAATTTTACTGATCATCTGTTGTTTTGCTAAACACAACACCAAGAAAATTCAGATGATCTCCCTCAGAAAATTTTGATGTCATATCCACTAGCGTTTTAACGCTAGCTAATTTTTAGTCATTTCGAATTCTATTATTAAGAGACCGAGATGTGGTAAAACATTAAAATGCCTGGACAAGTCTTTCCGAGTCACAAATTTGCCAGCTATTCGTAGTTACATAACTTCAATATGTTGTCTCAAATTATGTTTCTTTCGTTTAATTTTCAAGTTTACAAGGTAACGAATTGCTTCCCTAATTAGATACCAACTTTGAAATATTGATTTTTTTTTTCAATAGGTAACAAATTTGTGCGCGTATACTAACATGGTAACATTCAAGTGTTACGTTTTAAAAACACAATGATAATAGATAATAGAAATCGGAATACCTCCAGTGAAAAAAAAAAGACTGGATGAACTGTTGATTGTTCGATTTGTAGCATGTAACTACTGATGCAAGATCATGATGTTAAATATCAGCCCATAAATTTGTAAGATTATCAGTTCTATCTTTTTCTATAAAACGGGCAAATTAATCATTTGCACACTTCGTACGGAAGCGGATATTATTTTTTGTCCTTGGTTTTGATGTATTTTGAAAGCTATCGTTTTTAATACAGTTATAAGAATACAATATCTAAATATTTGTGTAGAGTGTCATGTAGTTTGGTTTTCACAAAGTTTTTTCTCCTAGTCTGTTTGCTAACCAAGGCTAAAAAGACGATCTAACTCGACTCTTCTCTCCCCTGTAGAGCTAAGCTCTAAGCTTTCGAATGTGGACAAATTTCAGTCCAGTCTGTTACTTCCATAACTAGCCAACCTATTTCTTCCAATATCTGGATTTAGAAAATATATTCCAATCTCATCTAAACAAAAATCTTATTATGGATGCGTAATTTGTATAGAAACATTTATAACTAGATTATGTGTATCATGATAAAAGCGAAATATATCCGTCGCTTCTACTAGGCAATTTATTGTTTCCATCTTAATCATATACCAAATGTTTTTAATCAGTACCGTTTCAAATGTCTTTAATAACTCGGGATATATCGACCAAAGCTGCGAGATGGCTATTGCCCTTATAAACATAGAGAAATGTTCTTAATAAAATACCCAATTCCCTATCGGAATAAGACACAAGGAAATATATTTGTCGGAACATATCTCACTAGCTGTTAATAGAATAGATAAATAAATATTAACCAGGATAATTCCCTAGCCTTTCTCACATGTGGCAGGTGGTCGGTGTACTCACGTCTTTTTAAAGTTATTGTTATATTCTAACCTACGCTTCAGGTAAGGAAATATATGAGTTGTTTATATTTTCGTCCTGTGGTTTCAGCGTTACATAAACACTCAACGTTTATTTTCCAGACTAAGGGCATATACGTGATTCGTTGTTAGATATTGGTATGTTTTATGTGGGTCCTTCTTGAGCTAGTGTTAATCCTGCAAAAGAGCCACTCAAGGGAGGGCATTACTATGTATTGCTGTATGAGCTACGAAAAAACATGAAGTGAAATTCTATTGTCTATGCAATAGATATATCGGTTACCCCTAGACTTAAATAGGCCAAGATTGTAGTGGTGATTTTCTAAATGTGTTTTAAATGTGGCACAAAGCCAAAAGTATAGGGCACACAGGGAAATTCGAGCTCAATACTCAATCTAGCCAGGCATGTTTTATAACCATTAAATTACGTTGAATCGTCCAGATTGTAGTGATTGGGAAAACATATTTTCAGGTATCTGTTTCACGAAGCATCAGTTTTTCGGGAGAAGCTGCCCAGAATGAAACAATTAATTCCATTGGAATAGGAAGGGTATGAGGATGAGTCACCCTTGCCTACGTCGTATGGTGGATTAAAGTGGTCAAGTTTAGGAGTGCTGGGACTAAGTAATTTGGCTTGTAAAATTCAAACCATGGAAACAGCGATAGAGTAGCAGGGGCTCAAAACATTTCATCTGCAAGGTAGAAACAAAAAGAATCATCCACAAGATAGTGTAGTCACTTTGAAACAGTATTAAGACAGACAGGACAGGTTCAGCCCATATATGGTAACAACACTCCATTTCTGGACTGATCTACCATTGTAGAGGAAAGCAGATAAATACTTGATCTGTAAAGTTAAACAAACATTTTCCAGGATCTTTAGCAATAGATCGAATATATGAGTTTCACTTAAGTTTTGGGAAGAGCTCGGGTCTTAATAGAGGTTTAAAAGATAAGCTTCATTGAGAGAATATCCATACCTATACATTGGATAGTTTAAAGTGTTTGGTGATTGGTGAACTTTACCAATAAACATTGAAGTGATTCGGAGATTGTTAAATATGCTTAATTTATTTTCGATTCTCCAATTATATTGGTAGTATTGAAGGTTAGTAAGTATGGGTACTTTGGATTTGTGTTGTAAAGCCTATAAACAAATTGGGAATTATCAAACATTTTAGATTTTATTGAGTTTGTAATCGTATCCGTCATTTGGTGATTATTAAACATTGGTAGATTATGTTTGGCTTTGTAATTATATACGTCATTTCAGGATTATTAAATATTGGAAGATTATATTTGGGTCTGTAATCGTATGCGTCATTTTGTGATTATTAAACATTGGTAGATTATGTTTGAATCTGTAATCATATGCATCATTAAGTGGTTTTAAAGATCATATTTGTATTTGTAATCATATGCGTTATTTGGAGATTATTAATTATTGGAAGATTATATTTGAATCTGTAATAATATGCGACATTTGGTGATTATTAATCATTGTAAGATTATATTTGGTTCTGTAATCATATGAGTTATTTGGAGATTATTAATTCTTGAAAGATTATATTTGAGTCTGTAATCGTATGAATCATTTGCGGATTATTAAACATTGGTAGATTATGTTTGAATTTTTAACTATATGCGTCATTTCAGGATTATTAACTTTTGGTAGATTATATTTGAATCTGTAATCTTATGCGACACTTGGAGATTATTAATCATTGGATGATTATATTTGAGTAATTATATTTGTAATCGTATGCGTCATTTGCAGCTTATTAAATATTGGAAGATTATATTTGGGTCTGTAATCATATGCGTCATTTACGGGTTTTTAAACATTGGTAGATTATGTTTGAATTTGTAATTATATGCGTCATTTCAGGATTATTAAACACTGGAATATTATATTTGAATTTGTAATAATATTCGACTTTTGGGATTATTAATCATTGGGAGATTATATTTGGTTCTGTAATCATATGTGTTATTTGGAGATTATTAATTATTGGAAGATTATAATTGAGTCTGTAATTGTATGAGTCATTTTCGGATTATTAAATACTGGAAGATTTTATTTGAATCTGTAATCATATGCGTAATTTGGCGATTATTAAACATTGGTAGATTATATTTGGGTTGTAACCATATACGTTATTTGGGGATTATTAAACATTGGTAGATGATGTTTGAGTCTGTAATCATATACGTCATTCGCAGAATGGCAAATGATGACCTGTTCTGTTCAAGAACTATGAGCGTTCACTAGGTTCGAGGTATGTAAATGATTAGTGAGTTCGATCCTTACTGTCTACTCTATACTTTCGGTCTAGTGCCGCACATAAGCTTCACTTACTAAATCTCTATTTGATTCTAGAAAAATACCATGAAAATAAAGACATATAACTTAGGGTATATACCAGATTAACAGGGAAGGTGCAAATATTATGAGAATTAGATGGAAAGAGATCATTGAATTAAAGTTAGAAAACGGTAGGTCAATTTCTAGAAAACACTATGGGGAAAGAGATCTCTCTAAATTTTAGACACGCAGGTCTTACTATAGGAATTAGATTTCGAAGGTGCGAGATACCTATATAACGAATTTCTGTGAATAATCGACAGAAGGTAAACAATGTGATGTTAAAGCGTCAAAGTTTGCTTAGACCTACAAGGAAACAACTGGTCCGGAAAGGTATGAACAGATAAGCACGAATATTGCGGCTACTATTACTATTACTACTAATGCTAATACTGCTTTGGGGATAGATAAATATAGGTTTTTTCTATATGAATTTGGAAATAAGGTTTTAAACTTCTTCAGGTGATGTAGATAATCGAGAAAAGACAACTGCATACGTTTAAGATACAGTATTATTTTGAATAATATAGATCGCCTAAAAATGTTCAAGAACCACTGAAAGTAGTGGAATATTTAATGAACTTGTCCTTCCTAGTTAAATGGAGGAGATAATAAGTTCATATTATACGAATACGTAGCGCTGATTACGCTTGGCATTAAAATAAATTATATTGTAGTCGTCAGAGATGCACCTTCCTGGAAGTCATGCACAGAGTGACAGTTCTGGGGAAGAAGCTACCCTAGTGGAACTTCTTCCTTATCAAAAGAATAAGAAGGGAATGAAGACACGGTGGAACCTAGCTGTGAATATCTGAAGTGATGGATCTAAGGAATGTACTTCCTCTGAAAATTTGACAGAATTAACGAGAGTCTTGCATCTTTTGCGAAAGGTGCGAGCAAGGGATGCACACAAGGCCGCGTATTCGACATTTTAAAAGTAATTGCATGTTCAACATTTGGCCGAGTAGTGGAAACGGGGCGATTAATAACTGAGCTGCAGTACTATATAAAAACTAGAAACAATATCGCTGGATATGGACAGCGAAACAAGAAAAAGGTTCACTTCAAAATTTCTTAATGTTTACCTAGATCAAAAAGTCCCTGATGAAGGCCGGACAGCACAACTGCCGAACAGTTATTATAGAAAAAACGATGATGAAGTAAATAAATGTGAATCAATGAAAAAAAAAAAAAAAATGAACTGACATTTTGTATAAATGCAGAAAGCATAAAAGAAAAGTATTGTTTAGCTTTCGAATCTTATTTTTGTTGACGTATGATATTAGCAGCGTTAGTTTTAAATAAATTCATTCAATGAGATCGATTTTTATTTCGTTATGACAACCGGCTGTCATATCAGCGTTTATCTTTACAAAAATGCCAAAATCATTATATTTTTCTTTATTGATTCTGACATTAAAGATTGAATAAAATAAGTAATGTTTTCGATTTATTTTTTCTTGTTTGAGAAAAGTTAAATTAAAACTCTGCCAAGCAAAATTCGCTGTTTATAGAGAAAGTGGAAAGGTGAGAGCCCCAAAATCGAACTAAAGACAATCCAAAAATTAGAAAAAAAATAACATGTAGCTAGTTTTCTTTCCGTTGACATGAATTTATATGAAGGAATCAATTGCTAGGTCTGCTAACAGGAAAGTTGTTTCCCGTGTGAGACAATTTTCCTCGACAAAATAAATCTTATATTTTTATAAGCCTTTCATTTGTCTATTAATTGAATATTACTGGCACATGGGATCTGGTTTCTTCTGCTATGTATTTAGAGATTCATGAGAAAATACAAAGATGTATGTGCAACGTTACTGATTCTGACCTGGCATCTCGGCTTCCTTCCAACCGCCGTAATGTATCTTCCCTGTGAGTTTCTGGAAACATTTTCATGGTAATTGTGCATATGGACTTTTCTCTATGTTATTTTTAATCATTTCACTCCAAGCAAGACAAGAATACCATTGGTACGCAGGGGTTTACAGAGAGTGACGGTGTGAGAAGAGTTTGAGTATAGGGAGGATTAAGGAAAGGACAAAATATTAACGCGATTCAAGGAGATATAAAATGGCGATTGACGTTCCATTTGAAGATTGTAGTTATCAGGGAAACAAATAAACAGAAGGGAGTTACACAGGCGGGAATTTCGAGAAAAGAATCAGTTGGAGTAGAAGTGGCGGTTTCATTTATGTATTTCAACAGTAAAAGGGTGGGACTAGGATGCCAATCGAGTAGCACGGTTAAATTCATGTAGACGGAGCACCAGGGGAAAAGCTCGTCAGAGCAATTGTCATTAAAATATTTGTAGAAAAGACAAACGTAAGACACATCATGTTAGTGAGAAAGTTTACTGAAGTCGAGATGCCAAGTCAGGATCGATTACATTAAAGATCTTTCTTCGTTTTTTGTCATGAACCTCGAGATGAACAACAGAAGCGTCAAACCAGCTTGACTTTATGAATTTAAACACTGTACCAGAGACGGCTATGTAACCATTTTACAGTTGACCCATAAGTTCTATGCTAACACTTGCTTCTATTGCACTTCTTACTTGTGGAACTTAGATTTGGCTTCTGACTTTCAGTCAAATTTGATCTTCAAAATCTAAATGGAATTGTAATCGTTATCTTCTGCCTAATTTTTCCCCATATTCTCACTCACTTAGAAATCATTTGTGTCTTGGCGACTTTATTACCTTGGTTGCAGTGAAATCATTACAAGTGTTTTAACAGAGGAGAGAAAAGATGACATCAAGATCTGAAGATACATTAGAAGAAGAAAAAATAAAAGTTCGCTAAAAAGAAAGAATTGAATGTGCGGAACTTTTATGCAATATAGATCTTCCTATATGGTATTGAATGCTGGACAGTTTCCTCGCAGATGAAGAACTGTCTTGTTGCATCAGAAAGATGAGAATACCAATGAAGAAACATATTAGTAGCAAAGAAGCCTTGAGAAAAAATGTAAAGAAAATTTACACATTTTCTTGGAATCAGAAAGAGTGACATTTCTAAGACAGATACTGAGGAAAGAGGGCTTAGGGAATTTGTCTCTCACAAGATATACTGAAATCAACAGAAATACAGAAATGAAGCGAATAATCTAACTAATTAGCTTGTGTAGATTATTGGCAGAAAAGGGATTTGGAGTGATTGGAAAAAGGAAAAAAATGTTCATAGCTGCAAAAGCCAGGAAATTTTGAAGAACCATTTTCATCCATGTCCTTAAGTGAGACTTTATATAGAATACAGCAACACATATTTAAATCATTCAATGCTACAACTAAACAAATCATTTTTATGATGAGGATGGTGTCTATACACCTAGCAGGAGTAAAAATAATAACTATTAAAAAAGAAATTAATATTTTAAAGGTCAACGGTGATCTATCACAGAATGGTAGACTGAGCCCCAGTGCAATGAGAGTATGAATTCGCTGAGAGTAGGACTCCCACAACAGTGTGCATGTTATTATATTCTCTGGCTATGACGTAACTTCAAGCTAGAGGAAATCGACTGTAGTTTAAACTGGAGAGAGAAGGGTCCAAAAAGTTTTACTTGCCTAACAAACCCTACACATGAATGTGTATTTATTCTGCTTTCGATGTTAAAGGAACTAATGTGGTACGTTTTGCGACTCCATAACTACACTCCATTGATAAGGATAATAATGTCGAAACGTTTAATTAATTTTCAAGCATATCACCCCAAGCAAGGCGTGGGTGCCACTAGCACCCACAAGGTTTCAGAAATTGAGATTGGGCGTAAAGAGCGTGTTTGAGGAAATGAAGAAGGAGGCGATCAGAATCAAGGTATTAGAAGATGTCGATTGACATTACATTTGAATATTTGAAGACTATAGCTATCAGGGAAGTAAGTACACATATGGGAGTTTCACTGACGGGATGTGCGAGAGAAGCTATTGGAATAGAAGAGACGACTACATTTAACCATTTCGGCAGTTAAAGTTTGGAACAGAGATTCCAACCTAGTAGTACGCTTAAATTTATACAGTTTGTGAACCAGTGAAAGTAGACCTATCACATTGCATATCATCTCTGAATTTTACCGAGATCCTCGAGATAAACAGCGGTAGTACCAGACCATATATGACAAGAGTATTCAGTACAAGGACGAATGGTTGATTTGTAGATTTGAAGGATGGACTCAGGCGATAAAAATCATTTTAGAGAGACACCGTAAAGTAATTACATATTTCAATACTATTGATTATTATTCAACCAACCAGAACAGTACATAGTTTGAAATGTAGGAAGCTGCGTGTACTGTGTGGTTATCATATCTTCCATCTGATCATTATAATATATTTGGGGGGGGGTATAGGGTTAAATAAATATATAATTCTGAGAAGGCGGGGTACGGGTAATCGTCTGTGCACGCCAAACTGGAATAAAACGATAAAATTCATTGATGTTATGCCTTTTTTAGACTTATATAATATAAAATATATGAAAATGAATTTTAGGACTTTTAGACGATAAAAATAAAGAAAACCTCAGAAAAATAGATGTTGTTGTTTTAATCGTTCATTAGCAAGTATATATCTTCTATTAACAATTGTTGGTTAACCTTAAGAATATTTCTGCTAATGCTCTGGCCTACATTTTTAATCTAAAATATTTGTGCCTAGCATACGAGTTCGATAGAGGAGTTGGATAGAAAAATATATGAAAAATTGTATAGAACTGGATTCTGAAGTCATCAGGAGTATTAATCTAAAAAAAGAAAACTTGATGTATCGCGATTAACATTTCCCGAAAATCTTAAGCGAATTGGGAAAACATATAAATAGAGAATTTGTGTTTCTCATAAACTTTCACTTGAAAGCCATCAAGAACAATTTACCGTCTGCAGCAATCTTTTATGCTGCTTTTTTTTTGTGTGCCATATCTTTTCAGGACGTAGGCAATTATAGAAGTCCAGCTCACTATATTCCTTGCAGCTCCTTTCCGCCAGAGACAACGTTTTGTAATTCACTTTCTTAAGGCCGCTAGATATGACATGCCTTGTTTTCCCTTGTCTCCCTTTCCCTCTATTCGACCTGTGAGCATCAGATTCTCCAGGCCCTCTTCCCTCATTATGCATCCCAGGAACTTCAGCTGCCTCTTCCTGATGTTAAGTATAAAGCTCCTCCTTGTTTGCAATCTCTCATCGTTGCTCACACGTTCTGTCCATGATATCCTTAGCATTCTTCTATAGAACTACATCGCCGTCATCTCGAGTCTCTTTTTCATCTTTGAGGAAATCGTCCAACATTCACTGCCGTAAGGAAGGACAGATATCACGTAACAGCTCAGTATTTTTCTTTTGTTACCAAAGAAATCCTCGGGTCTCGCAATTATCGGCCCATCTTTTAGAATGCGTCTTTGGCCATTCCGTGGATCTCAGTGTCGCATTTACCGTCCTCTGTCAGAACGCTTCCCAGATATTTAAACTTGCGCTTCTGCTCGATTCTAGTGTTTCCCATCTGCAAATCGCATTTCACGTTCATCCTTTTACTGATGACTATTCATTCTGTTTTCTTGTAGTTTATGCTTAGTCCCTTCTTCACACTTTCCGTTGATACCTTCTTCAGGACATTTTGTAATTTCCTTTCAGGAATGGTAAATGGTAAGTGTGTGTATTGCTTTTCAGCAGAAAATCAAAAACCCAAAAAACACTGGTTATGATTATTCTGAAATTAGTATTCAGAAAATCCAATTTTCTTTGTCCCTGGTGACATATGAACGTTATCGTCAATTACTAGCTAATGGAGCATGTAAGGACCATCACTCTAGACGTGTATTTCTAGCACCTAAATAGGGCAGGTGAAATATTACATAAAATGTGTTCTGCATTGGTAAACACAACAGGTGGTAATATTCAGGATGTTTTTTTTAAGGCATTTCACCCCAAGCAAAGCGGGAGTGCCACTAGCACGCAAGGGGTTACAGAGGATTGGGAACTAGAGTAAAAAGCTGTGTTTGAGTAAAGGATACAGAGAAGGATGGGTAACAAGCTCCGGGTATCAGATGTCGATTGACATTACACTTGAATATTTGAAGATTATACCCTCATGGAAGCAGCTAAGGGGAAGGGAGTTCCACAGACGAGAAATACAGGAGAAGCTGTTTGAGAAGAACAGACGGTTACATTTAACTATTTTGACAGTGAAATGGTGATTACTAGATGCCAACCTGGTAGCACGTTTAAATTCATGAAATCCGGGAACCAGAGACAGTAGCATGTTGGTTCAGTTGCCGTGAAAATATTTGTAGAAGAGACAGAGTGTGGCTACACTACGTCTATGGGATAGCGAATTTAGACTAGATGCCAGATCAGGACCTATTATCTTGCTTATTCGTCTCGAGATTTTGTCAAGATTCTGGCACAACACAGAGAACAAGCTTTCCATGCGGCAGATGAAGCTATTGATTCAATGTATTTATTCTACCTCATGTCAGTTAACAGCGTGAGACCAAAGCGTAACAAGGTGCTCTCGAGGAGTTGGGAATCAGTCATTCTGATGGGAGGAAGGAAGGAAAACAAACCCAAGGGCAGAAGATCTTTCAACATTCGCCATAATTTGTAAATGTAGAGCCCAGAGATTTCTATTTTTTTTTTCCATAACTACTTTTCCCAAGTGGCAAAACATTGAGAAACAAAGAAACATTAGGCTTTCATACTCTTTTCGAAAAAAAAAAAATCTTTCTGCGTGGATCTGATCATTTGCCTTTTCACAGTGATTGAAAATGAATTCTTTAATATATTTGGTAAATTACATTTAAAAAGATTTAATATTATTTCTTTTAATATCAATTCTGTTTAACGGAATTACTTTCATAACCATCTTATTCAACATAAAGTTTAAGCACATTGAAATTCGGCGGATATATTTAGCCATTATTTACATTATGCGGACTATTGTCCTCATCTTTGTCGCCATATTTATCACAACGTTTCGGCCGTGGTACTCTCCGGCCTTCTTCAGGTGGTTGGAATTTCGAACTGAACCCTTTATATCTCTCACTGGGGTAGACTGTTTTAGTTTCACGTGCCATGTTTGATCGATGTTATTAGTTATCTCCTGCTAATTTCCCTCTGAAAGTTCTCCACTGCCTTAACCGGGTATTGAACTCACACTCTTTGGGTCCTGTCACTGGATCTAACCAACGCCTTTATCTATTGTGTCATGTGTCCTTGAAGAAGGCCGGAGCGTACAACGGCCGAAACGTTGTGATAAATATGGCGACAAAGATGAGGACAATAGTCCGAATAATGTAAATAATGTACATAATACCTCGTCTCTGAAATATTGACAGATATTTAGCCATTATGATGTATTATTTTAATTATATTTCATTTAGAAAAGACGGTGTACTTGGAAAACATGGGCGGCTAGGGTAATTTTCATAATCTTTTAAATACTTTTTAGCGAGGAAAATGTTTGATCGAGAATACTACACAACCTTAAACAGTCTTCACTTGTTTCCATTTTCTGTAAAGCTTCGTCATTGTTCACATGTTAAGTAAATGGTATTCTCTGCAACCTTTTGTAGAAGCATATTTCTGTTGCCTCAAGATTTTCTTTCTCTGTGAGGAGATTGTCCCACATTCGCTGACATATAACCAAACTGTTCACTACTCATTTCTTTGTTCCTAACTGAATATTCCTATTTCTAAATATTTTACTTATCCTTTGGAAGACTATCCCAGTTCGCCTTCGGACGCCAGTGTCTCACGTTCCCTCCTTCGTTAAAACATTTCCCAGATATTTAGATTGTTGTAACTGTTTGATTTTCCAGTTTGTAATTTACATGTTGGTCTGTCCCTTTTGTTAAAAATCCAGCGTTCTTGATCTGTGAGAAGATTATACAGCATTCACTGATAAATAGTGAGACTGATATTAAATAATGTTGAAGTCCCAATGTAATGTTTAAAAGCTACCCGAAGGAAGAAAATATGTATCCTGGCCTTTGCCAAGGCCATTAGTGGGCCATATCATTACAGGCTAGAATTTGTCTGAACGACTTTCCTGTCTGTTGTATTAATCGTAACACTTCATGGATCATTTTAAAATACTGTCACTACTCAAAGACAGGAATATGGAAGGCCATATAAATGCTAAGATACCTCATTTTGACATTCAAAATACTTGGAAAATCGGATTATACGATCATGATTTTTGAATATCTGCTCTTTTGGGCTTTCTACATAATGAACTATGCACCATAAATACCGCTAATTATATAAATCTTCAAAAAGAGAAAAACAAACTTTCCTTCTTATTATGTGACATGTCTTTCAGGGCGAGGGCGATCATGGATTTCCATCTCCCTCTATCCCTTGCAGATCTTAACAAGTTCATTCACTCTGCTACCTCCCCCAGACCACGTACTGTCATCCAATTGCTTTAGCCCTTGTTGCCCTTGTCTCTCTTTCCCTCTTTTCCAGGGTATCAGATTCTCCAGGACCTCCTTCCTCATGTTGTCCCAGAAACTTCAGCTGCCTCTTCCTGATGTTAAGTATAAGCCTCCTCCTTATTTGCAACCTGTCTAAACCTCATCGTTGCTCAAAATTGAGGTTCATAATATCCCTAGGCATCCTTCTGTAGAACCACATCTCGAGTCTCTTCTTCATCTTTGAGGAAATCGTCCAACATTCGCTGTCGTAAATAAGGACAGATGTAACAACTCAGTATTCTTTTCTTTGTTACAAACCAGATCCTCCTTGTTGCAAAACACTCTGCCTAGTTTTCTGAATGCGTCCTTCGTCATTCCAATACGTCTACGGATCTCAGTATTGCACTTCCCGTCCTTGTCAAAACGCTTCCTAGATATTTAAACTTCAGCGCCTGCTTGATTCTAGTGTTCTTGACCTGCAATTGGCATTTCGGGCTCATCCTCTACAACACTAATAAAGCGAAGAATATTTTATTGCCGTTTTTACTGTAAGATAATTTTTATTGAATTTTTTTTTTTAAGTGTATGAGTTTGCAGCATCTCTGAGGCACGTAATTTGCCTTATACACCATACCAATGTACTTAAATCTTTGCCACTTCTAGCCGAACGAAAAAGAAATGTGTTCACTAAGGTGAAAGCCAAAATCATCATTCGCTGACAGATGTTTAAAGAACGACGCAGCGCCCAAACCAATTATCTTCAAGTTAATCAGCTCCAGTATTAAACGAAGAATTATCATCACCAACACCTGCATGACTCAATAACGAAGTCTCTTCATGCAATATTCTCTAACATGTAAATTTATCGCTATCATCCTTATCACCAGGTCGCCGTTCGACCTCGGCATATCAGTTTCGCTACTAACAGCTGCATTAGTTCAAACGACACCAGATTGTTATCAGTCGTTATCGATAATTTTTTTTCACACTACCACGATACAAAATGCTAGCAATATTACGACTGGTACTTTAATTAATTTCCCTGTGTAGTATTAATAGTAATAGTAGGTATTTATCTATCTCGCAAGATAATTCTAGCTTCGTATTTGGTCGAAATAGCGTCCATTTTAAAGCAGCGCTACAGTCCAAAGTTTGCATGGTAGTCTCTTCTGCAGGTATTGTATATGAATTCCCAATGTAAAATAAAGATATGAGATTGCTTTGACTCTCTCTAATATACTCCTCTCTCTCTCTCCCTCGCTCTCTTTCTCTCTCTGTATGTTTCCTTGTTGTCTTCTGAGCTCGAACAGACTATTTCACTTTTCCGTCCTGACATTTGTCACTTGCTTAATTCAGCCATTACTATTATTACAATTGCGATGTATTGGTTAATTGACATGTCAGCTGATAGGTTGTTGATGATGGTAAAACAGTTATATAATAAATTTATTAGGTTGGTGCAAAAATAATGACGTAATAATGTCGTTTTTTGACGTATTTTTTAACGTCAAAAACGACATTATTACGTCATTATTTTTTTCAACAACCTAATAGTTAGTAAGTGTACTAACACGAAATACCAAAAGAGGTAAATATATATGGTAATTTGCTTTTTGATTCGTCAGTTAAGAAAAATATCTTCCTGAAGTATTTATATTCCAATATTTAACATTTACCCAGACTGGAACATCGATGTCTCCCTTCGATGGATAGGAGACCGATGTTAAATAATAGTTCTTATATGTTGCATGTCTCTTCAAGACGGCAACGAACATGTCTGTCCATAACTTTGTAGCTACTGGTAAATTATTTACCCTCCCTCCAACCATTTCGTGGTCCATTCAAACAAACTCGTCTGGTAGGTAATTAATTACAAATTCGTCGATTTACATGCGTTATCCATTTTAAGTGCGGCTTATGTTATTTGGGACAATTTTGGGGGATTCTATTGCATCAGTTGTCAGGTTTCTAAGAAGAATTGCCTTCTCTAAGACCGACATTTTTTTTTATACTAGGTACCTCTATTAATTAGGTACCGCCATTAATTAGGTACTTCCACTAATTTGGTATACGTAATTTTTTAAATGATTTTATAAAAATGATAAAGCTTTCTTGAAACTTTAATTTTCGCTTTAATTGAAAGCTAAATGATATTAAATTTACTATTTCCAGTAATCAAAATACCTTGTCGAACAGAGATTAAATTGATCGGAAGCGACTTTATTCAGTAAAATTGAAAAAAAAACGACCATTTTTGATAGATTTGTAAACCAAAGTTAATTCTCAGCAATAAAAATCATGCAGAAATAAAATATATATTTGTGAAATATTATATGAGGAAAATTCGCAAATGTAAAGTTAAATTAATCTGATTCGAAATAAATATTACTTATAGCATAAAATGTTGCATAGAAACATTTCTTAACTTCGGGGTCTTGATTTTTTCTGGCATGTTAATCGATATGTTGAGAGTTGAACGTGTTCATAGTTACGTATCGTGGGGCAGACACGTGTAAGAAAATCTGCATATTTGGAGTCGTCAGATTGTAATAAACTTTACAAAATATGATTAGTAAATATAAGCACGATGGCGTAATGGATAGCGGCTCGGATTGAAGAATTGGAGAACCGAGCTGGATTTACAGTCGAATCCGTTACATTGTTAATACTCTTGGGAAAAGTATGAATCCTTTTCTTCTCCACCCAGATATGGGTAAATAGCAGGATATACTGGGTTCTGTAGCCTCGGTTTTAAACTGGTCTACCGCAGAAAGAAATGACAACCTACTGCAGGAAAAGTATGCCTCGTCAGTCATGTATCGAAAGATACATGATTGCTTAAGCATGTATCACGCATGGCATACAATTGACTGAAATATTTTTTAGTTTTAGTTTTAACTAATAACAATATTTCCTACGAATTATCACATTGAAAAGTAATTTTAAAAGATTTAAAATCTTTATAAATTATTCAATTTAAAATTGTAAAATAGATGTAACCAGCTTTTGGAAAAATTCATTTTTCTTCGAAAGATTTTCTTTCGGACAATATTGTCTTTAATATATATTATTCATAAAATCAATTAAAATATTATCTACGTATTAGTTTTATTGTGTATTTTTTATTTTCGTTTCAGAAGAGATTTTCGGTAAGACGGGATTGGATTTTACAAAAAAAAAAAAGTTTCGGTGAATTAAATTGTACAAAGCATTCTGCTTTTGACTAAAATAGTCACTAAAATTTATCACGTTGAATTTCTCAAGTTTTCATGAATTAAATAAGCGTCTGAAACACATGTAAAAAAGAAAATATTTTTACCAAGATTAAAAAAAAAAAACAGTAAAAAATAATTTAATTCATTTGTAAATAAACTCTTAAAATTTAATTAAATCCGACAATTTTTTCATTATTACTATAATTTCAAAAATTAATGGCTCTCTCACTGCAAAAAGAGGCTAAAATTTTCTATGCTAAAAGTTAGTATAACCGGTAACGAAAGAAAAAAAAAATAATCAAAATTTCTTATGTTTTAAGAATGAGAAAAAAAAACTGTAAAATAATAAAAAAAATATGTTGTTTAATCATTCCTCTTAAAAACATTAAGATTTTGATGATAAAACTAAGTTTTCATTACGTTTAGAGCATGTTTATCAAGGAATGGTAATTTTTTAGCAGTTTTCGTAGGTGGTACCTATTTTATGTTCGGAGCTATTTTGAACCATGTATCAAAGTATATATATATATATATATATATATATATATATATATATATATATATATATATATATATATATATATATATATATATATATATATATAAGAGTTTAGATGTTTTTGAACGAGTTTGACGCCATCAATGACATAGGAATGTTTCGCTCTGACACATTTATTTTAGGAAACGACTCTGTTTTAGGTTAGTGTTTCAGTTTTGTCGCAGTTTGGGGTGTTGGAATAGAACTAATTGAAATTCGTCATTTCTTATTCTAAGCAAATCGAATTGCCGTAAGTTCAGTCGAGAAATACCTATACATATTTCAAAATTACTTCTCGTTAATGATGTTTCACTTAGCGAATCCCACGTGATGTCTTGGTACCGATCTAACGTGGCATGACCTGTAATCCAACGAGTAAAAAGAACAAAAAAAAACAAAGTTTGGAACAAGTGTGAGTTGTTGATACCAGGAAAGTGGCTGCTGAGAGTGAACTGTTTGGGGATTCCGGTATATCTCTTGATATTATGCACTATTTTGTGTCGGTTGTCTAATCATCCTTTCCTATGAATATTTTTTTAGGATATATGCAACATGGCGTTATCCAGGTTTATGATACCCACCTTAATCTGGCTTTGGATTATTGTAACTTTTCGAAATAAATAAATCACTGGTAAAGTGATTTAAAAAAAAATATGGATGCGATGAAATTGAACGCGAAGAGGCCACTAATAGCCATCGTGAATATGCTTTATATTTTAGAAATTAGGCTGGGTAAATAGGTGAAATAATAAAGGTCACACTTTGTAAGGAAATAAATCTTCATTATTCAAGTCAGTTTTTCTACCGTTAACATTAAATAATTTGTAGATTTCCAGTCAGATCTCGCACTTTTTAAAATAATAAATTATTTGATAATATTTCATAATCAAGAAGATCCTAAACCTGCCGCAACTCTGATGAATAGTAATAAACTCAAAGAATCACTTTATCTCAAATTCCTCATGGGCCTAAAACTCAGTCTCTATCTCAAATGGTATATTCGTGCCTTCGTAATGAATGGTTAGTTTCTTGTATCGCTTCAGAAAAGGTATAACTCCCACTGATATAAATTAATTCTACAAAAAAAAAAAAAAGATTTGGACAAAATTACACTGTTGTTGCCATATCTAAGGTGTTGATTCCAAATCTTCACTAGAATCTACCTTGAGGAAGTTCAATATTAACATGGCTTTGTTAGTGATGAAATATTTTAAATCCTAAAAACCTTATCTCAGGGATAAAACTTTCTCATTTCTCACAATTCCATTGCTATTAAAATGGGAAGCATTCTGTGGAATTATATTCCTTGGAACTGCTAGCTCAAATCTCCATGTCCAAAATTTTGATATATTTACCCGAAATTAAAACAATAATACGAAGTTTAGAAAGGCTCATGATCAAACCTAATAGATATTCATAACATTCATTGACTCGATGATAACAACAAAAGAAAAGTGAGCAATGAAAGGAAATGTTTCGGAAAATAAAACTATATAAATATTCTCCACATGCATTTTTTTATTATTTATATATTTTCTGTACTATTTTAAATCAACTTAAGTTCATAAATAGGTTTCTGATGGTTTCGCTTAGGCGTTTACATAATCGATGCAAATACAATTTTTTTCGGCATTTAGAAAATTAGTAGCTTTCTACATTTCTTAGATTACAGTTTTATTTGTATAAGGCGTCCTGGGTATGACGATAAACTACATCCGCGTCCTGGGTATGACGATAAACTAAGTCCAACAACAAGGCTTCAGATAATGTTTTCGGAAAAAATAACGTTGCCAGCTATACGTTTTTTTGGAAAAAATAATATTGCCAGCTATACGTTTTTTGGAAAAAATAATGTTGCCAGCTATGTGCTTTTGAAACAATAATGTTGCCAGCTATACGTTTTTTGGAAAGAATCATGTTGCCAGCTATACGCTTTTGAAACAATAATGTTGCCAGCTATGCATTTTTGAAAAAAATAATGTTGCCAGCTATACGTTTTTTGGAAAGAAAGAATCATGTTGCCAGCTATACGCTTTTGAAACAATAATGTTGCCAGCTATGCATTTTTGAAAAAGTAATGTTGCCAGCTATATGTTTAATAGTACTGTATATTTATATATATATATATATATATATATATATATATATATATATATATATATATATATATATATCTTAATTTGGTATTAAATGACCCACAGTGGTTGATATGCCATAAAACCCAACCAACCAACCAACTTATTTGTATAAGCCTTTCATGTGAGGCACTCAGATACGTTTGTCTATTAATGGATCGTTTTTGTTTCAACTTTGTCATGAAATAGGTTCTGTCGTGTTTATATTTCTGTTGCTCATCTTTTCTCTCTTGATATTTTTTCCATTTTACTGTTATATTAAAATCATTAAATTTTATATAATACAAGGACTAAACACTTAATCGTAGATACCATTGGACATCAAAAAATATAAAGCAAATGGATTAATAAAATGGCTCATTGGACTCTGCTTTTGTTTTTATTTCTTTATCTCCACTTTATTGAATCTCAATATATTGTTTCAAGACTCTTTTTTTATTGCATCTAACTATTAAATATTTTTAACTGTTTTGACGGTACGGGTAAATTAGTAAATTATATAATAGCTGAACTTAAAAGAATGGAATATTAGTATCTAGAAATGCCCATCCCAATGTATTCAGTTAGGAATTTCTGTTTGCTAAGACAAAGAATGATTCATATCGTTATATTTTCTTTGGAAACTGTCAGGTTATTTATTGAGTTATAATATGCCTTGTATCTTTTATTTTCAAGAAAGAAATACAGATTGTTTGAATCATTTGAGTTGACTGATTTTATTTTTCTGCTAGTCAAACTTTTGAAGATTAATTAAAACAGGTGAAATATTTTTGTATTGTAAGTATGTAAGTATATTTTGATAAAATTCATACTATTTAACCCTTAACTGGGGGTGAAGAAGTGCATTCATAACTTTTCAAAAAGTAAATCGGGCATAAATTAATATAGCACGACTGTTTACTCAGATTTTGAATCTCGGATACCTATCTGATATCCATTGCACCAATCGTTATTCCAATCTTACAGTAACTGGTATTCTCTTACATTAATCCATCTAAGTAATGACCAGGTACGATGTTGATTAACTCTGGTTGTCGTACGAGAACTAGCTTTTCAACGTGATATGGCCGTAAGCGCAATTTTTTTGAGGGACACTCTTAATAAAAATTCGATATTAGGGTATGTATAAAGATTTCGATTTTTTTTGGTTTTTTGTCTTGTCATTAATAGACTAAGAGCAAAAAAATCATTTTCCAGAAAAGGTGACAGAAACTAGTGGGGAGAGGGGGACTTAACGATAATATCAAAAGGCAGCTACAAGAAAGCTGATGGTTTGATTTCTTTGACGGTATATCAACCTCAATGTGTCATTTAATGCCGACAGCATTTTTTTTTTCCTGGTAATATTTTTTTTTCCTGGTAATATTTTTGTTTTGTCAATAATCTATTTCTGGTAATATTTTTTTCCTCAAAATTGTATAGCTGGTAATATTATTTTCAAAAACGTATTGCTGATAATAGTTTTTTCCCTTCATAAATTTATTTTTGGTAATATTTATTTTACAAAGTATTTCTGGTATCAAAACCTATTTTTACACTTAATGAGTTTTACCTCAGTTTTGGGGCTAACAATTAGCCCATAGCTGGGAACATAACAAATGCTACCACCCCGGGTCAGGGTAGACCTGTGAGCACCAGCAATTAAGAAGTCCATCGCAAACATTTTTCATGAAGCTCATTCTCATTTTTGGGGGTAATCTTTTTCAAGTATCTTATCCAATTCATGCTATATTAATTCGTTGTTATCAGAGATCAGGAGATTGAAACAGCCAAGTCATAATTTCTGAAATGGTGTGCTTTTCTTATTCTCGGTAATTTTGACATGATTTAGAAGTGCGTTCGCGATTGTTTTCTTGTTGAAAGATGAGTTTTTTTTTTTCAATTATTGGTAAGCCAGATTGTATATAAAATCTTTACAAAATCTAAAGATATTTTCCTGTTTTCATAATTCATTTTACTTGCGTCAAATCTCTATCCGCCAAAACTCAACATATACTTTCCTGTTGCCATGAGATTGAACGTTTTGTTAGTAAGAGGAGCCTGGTGAAAGTGTTAAAAATAAACTGTAGTTACTGAAATTTGATTTCTTACAAAAAATTAATACAAAAATATTTCATTTTAAGGGGTTTGTTTTCAAAGAAATTCAGGTTGATATCAAACCTTTTGCCTGAAGTGTGTGTGTTTATATATATATATATATATATATATATATATATATATATATATATATATATATATATATATATATATATATATATATATGTGTGTGTGTGTGTGTGCGCGCGCGCCTGTGTGTGTTTGTGGAGAGAGACAGGCAGACAAACATACAGGTTGGAGAGATAATGATGTGTATTTCTGGTAATGATTACTGACATTTAAAATAGAATTATTAAACCGATTTCTAATTACGGTCGATTGTGTTTCGTTCTTTCAACCTAGTGATACTGGCTAATACCCAGATCCATTTTATCCTTGCCATGAGTCTATTTGCAAAGCAGATTATATTCTTACCGTAGGTGACACCCAATCTAATAGAAGGAAAGAAAGAATTCAGATCATATCTTTTCATGTTTAATGGATGTATAATCCACATACTGTGCCATCATTCATGTCATTCTTAAACTGTGTGGCAATAAAGGAGGGTTGTTTGGTGATTTCTTCGGACATTGTACCCAATAACTTTGTAATCAATTTATCTGAAGCTTATCTGCCACTAATACAACCTTCAATGGATTTACACCTCTCATTTCCAAAAAAGGTCGGAAGTTTAATCTCTGCCAAATCATATTTTGAAAAAATTATCCTTAAAAATATTTTTGGAAAACATCTGCTGATTTTAAACTAGCCCTTCACAATAATCTTCAGCATATCTTTCCAGTTTGAAAATCAATCTTATTTAATGATGATGGACTAATTTTAACCAGTTTGATTTGGGTGGATGTTTCTGGAATTTGGTACTGAACTGACCCCAGAATTTATCGTAATCTCTAATAGCCGGGGAATGCTCGAAATCACAAATTATATTTAGTTGGCATGTGTTTCCATTTCTTTCATCGTTTCTTAATATTAATCCCTGAAGGGTTTATCCCAGGTAATTTTGGAACGATGCATTTGTCTCTATGGGGGAGATAGATATATAGATAGAGAGAGAGAGAGAAACAAGTAAGCACAAAGAGTGAGCATGAAACATAGAGAACTAACACACACACACACACATATATATATATATATATATATATATATATATATATATATATATATATATACATACATATACAATGCAACCCGGATATAAGAGAAACCCGGATATAAGAGAGTTTTTATATTGTCCCAAATTGGAGCCTGTGTTAATGTGTATAAATTAGACAAAACCAGGATATAAGAGAAACCCGAATATAAAAGACTTCTCCGGTCCCGGCAACTCTCTTATATCGAGGTTACACTATATATATATATATATATATATATATATATATATATATATATATATATATATATATATATATAAATTAAATAAAGAACAGACCGTTTTACGGTTCCATTAGTTATAATTTATTTCAACAGAAATTATCTGGATCTACAGACTTCATTTTCAATGTTCAAAAAATGAATTTAAAATTTACAGTTTTGAAGAGCAGTATTAATCTTATATAAGGCGAGCATAGAGGGTGGTGAGGAATAGTTTGAGAGATATGGTTGAGCTTAGAAAGGGAAGGGTGAGTTTTAATTTAATTTTTATTATAATATTTAATATTGAGGAGGAGATGGTAAGGATCGCACATTGACCTATTTAATCGGTCTACTCACCGGAAACAATATGGGAAAAAAGAAAAAAGGAAGAAAGAAAAGGGGAAAAAAAGAGTGGGGAAATATAGAGATAAGAAATAAGAGATGGACGTAAGATTTTTGAGCAAGGAGAAAGTGTGGCATAGCTTTAGCAATGTAGATAAACACAGATCTTAACGTTTGATAGTAATTTAACTGTTCGAAAACTCCACAAATGAATGAGATTTAATGCTCATATATATATATATATATATATATATATATATATATATATATATATATATATATATATATATATTCCCTTACTTACATATATAGTTATATTGTCTCTACTTACTGTATTGAGCACTTTATGCAGTTATTTTACTTACTTGTATCGTGGTATTTTTCTTAGGGATTTGGACTTGCATCGTAGACGATTACTTTCGGCTAACGTCAATGTTCTTCGTTCTTTCTTCTTTTATACCTTTTTTTTTTCACCTTTGGTATTGATTTGATTATTTGCAATCAAGTCACCGAAGGTATTCCGGGCGAGTATAATTTCTTATACTCATAAGATTATTACTACTTTTAATATATATATATATATATATATATATATATATATATATATATATATATATATATATATATATACAAAATTCATTAATAACAACTAAAAAGATTATTAGATTTATTTTTTGTGTTCTTATAATTTTCTTCTTTTCCGAACACCAGTGCTGTAGAAATTATTCGAATATTCTTTATGTACGAAGTATTTTAATTATACTTTTAGCCATTATCCGGGATGTTTTTATTTTTACATTTATCAGGTCATCCCGTAATTTGTGTCTGAATTTTAACTTTTTGTTAAAATGAACGAAATTTAAAGAGTATTTTATTATGTCTAATGTAGCTGAACATTATTTTTATGTTTAGATGCATTTAAACTGTCAATTTTTATTTCAGAGAACAATAAATTTAAATTTTGTTTGATTAAAACCCTGCTAACATGGAAGTACCCAAGAATCATTTCAGGCACATAATGCTTTATGATTTCAAGAAAGGAAACTCAGCAGCCAAAGCGGCTAGAAACATTCACTCAGTTTATGGAGATGAATGTGTGAATAAAAGAACTTGCAGAAGATGGTTTGCAAAATTCAGAGGTGGAGATTTCACCCTTGAAGATGAAGATCGAACCGGACGTCCAGTTGAGTTTAATGAAAAGTTTCTTGAAGCAGACCTTGAAGAAAATCCTGCTTTATCAGTTGAGGAATTGGCAGTGGTTCTCAGTTCAAACCATACAACTGTTTATTGTCATCTTCAACAACTTGGAAAAGTTCCTAAACTTGGAAAATGGGTGCCTCATGAATTCTCTGAAAACAACCTCAAATCCTGAGTTGACATCTGCTCTTCTCTCCATTATCGCCAACTTGTTTCACCTTTTTTGGATAGACTTATGACTGGCGACGAAAAATGGATCTTTTATCGAAATGTTAAGCGTCGTAGACAGTGGCTTGGTAAAGGGGAAGGACCCCAGCCACAGCCGAGAAAGGAACTTCATGGACAAAAGTTTCTTCGTTCAATCTGGTGGGATCGCCAAGGAATAATCCACTTTGAATTCTTACCACCTAATGCAACAGTTAATGCTCATATATACTGTCACCAATTAGAGCTTTTGAACCAAGCTTTGAGGAAAAAAGACCTGCTCTAATGAATCGAAAAGAGGCCATGTTTCTTCAGGACAATGCGCGATCCCACGCAGCAAGAATCACGTCACAAAGATCGAAGAAGTTGGTTGGGAGAAAATGCCTCATCCACCTTATTCTCCCGATCTTGCTCCTTCAGACTACCATTTGTTTCGTAGCATACAGAATAATTTGGAAGAAACAGCTTTTGTAACACAGGAAGAGGTTAAAACTGGTATTTGTGAGTTCTTCGAATCAAAGCCAAGATAATTTTACTGTAATGGAATTAGTAAGTTTGTTAATAGAAGGAAGGAAGTCATAGATAATCAGAGAAAATAAATTGTTGATTGAATCTGTAATTAAGTATAACATTTGGTCACTTGTTTTCTTTATTCAAAATTCGGACAGAACTTATGGGATGACCTGATAACTGTATGCATGGATTGTTTTATATATGTATGTAGAGTTATAGGAATGTTCTATTTTCCAAACAAGGTCAGCACATATTGGCCACGTTCAGACCTGATATTATTGACGGTTGCGTTTTTCTATTTTATTAATAATTATTTCCCTTATTTATAAGCATCCATACAGATTACTCGGACAATGTCTTTGTCACTTAAAATCTCCCCATCAGAAGCTTAGTTATTGATGATTAAATAGTTCTATAAGAGTTAATAATTTAATTTCTAAAAAACACGATACAATCGGACAGAACCTTCGTTCTAAACAGGTACTTGGGACATGATATCATAGAATATATTGTTTTCATTTTATCGTCTTAAAATAAAGATGTTATCATTCAGTCTTTCGATATATGAATTCGGACATCATTTGTAGGATGACATTCTTGCATATAACATAATTTAAGCTTTTGTTTGGAATATGAAAAGATAAATCGCTGTCACTGATTTCAGATATATGTGAACAATTGTTTGCTGTGAGCATAATAGGATGAAATAGCATGTGTATATTATGAATCTATGGGGGATTACATAACAGCTGAGTCTAGACTTGAAGAGATTGTGCTATACTTGGAAACATACACCCGTCAGGGTTTTCTATAAAGTAGCGCTTTTTGTGAAGAGGCGGTCTGAGTGAAACAGCCTTCTGGGCGTGATTCAATTGGCTGGGATGATATTTCGAATTTTATTTGTGGGATTACCTGAGAGAAAGGAACGTTATATTTTATGCATTTCAGAATAGCAAAACTTGCGGTATCAGGTTTATGGATGGTCGGTCAAATTTACTGTTTAACATATAGATTTAATAAAATACTGAAATTAGCCAACCTATCATATTAAGATTTAAAACATTAATTTTGGAATGATGTTGTCGTCTTTTGGGCTATTACTGTCAAATATCAGATTTCGTATAAACTCGGGACACACGCTGGTTATTAGGTTGGTGCAAAAATAATGACGTAATAATGTCGTTTTTTGAAGTTACAAAATACGTCAAAAAGCGACATTATTACGTCATTATTTTTGCACCAACCTAATACTTTATGACTGTTACAATCGATATTGTGTGTTTTATATGCAATTTGATAATAATAATTTAATTCATTATTGTTATTTTGTTTATTTTCTTTTTCTTTAGAAATAAATGCATTCCGTTTTTTGCGGTTTTCAATTTATTTTCCGATCCCATTAACATTTTACTTACGTCAGCGCATTCTTTGTTTCAGACTAAAAAGCTTTCGGCCGCTTAAATCTTTTTCAATCTAACGTAAATTACCGATGCTTTTATAATGTAAGCATTCAAAATAACAGCAGATGCACTCAAACGGCCAAACTAATCAAAGAAGACTATTCGCATTTAGATTTCTGCTTCTAGTCAGTTAATCATAGGTATTTCAGTTTGAGTTATATGTATTTCGTGTGTTTTTATTAACTTCATTCTTATTAAAAAAAAAATAGACTATAATTATTTTTTCTTCAATTATGTATCAATAATAATTCACAATGACTTATTCTAATGTGTCAGTCACCTTGTTGATTTCGTATAAAATTCAGTGGGGTTCTATCTATCTATCTATCTATCTATTTATTTATGCAGTATTTTGTACATCTCTTTTTTCACTTCTCCCCTAAATTTGATTTCAATCAATCAATATATTACTAATTTAGAGGGTGTGATGTGCGGTGAACTATCTCTCTCCACACACACACACACACACACACACACATATATATATATATATATATATTAGGTTGGTGCAAAAATAATGTTGTTTTCTCACATATGTTACTATGTGAGAAAACGACATTATTTTTGCACCAACCTAATATATATTTATATATATATATATATATATAATTTTGTTCTCCAACATCTGTGGCGTTAGAACAAACTTCTGCAGTATGGAATCATTCCTCACTGCAAACTACCCGGATATACTCTCTCTCTGTGAGACCAACCTTGTCTCGTCTATCCCCTACTCTGATCTCTCGATCCGAGGCTACCTTTCTCTCCTCAGAAAAGACGCTCTAACCCACATGCACGGCCTTGGTGTCTACGTCAAGTACCATCTCCCTCTGGTCAGAGAGTTGTCTCTCGAATCGCCAGACCAGTCGTACATGTGTCTCCGACTAACTCTTCTCAATGCAGTAATCTACCTCTTCTTCCTTTACCACTCTCCATCCTCTCATGTCTGTGGGATACTCGATAGCATTTCTGACAGCATAGAGAAGTCTCTCTACCTCCATCCGTTTGCTCACATATTTGTGTTTGGCGACATTAACGCCCATCATACCAAGTGGCTTAAGAATGCTACTACTGACCACGCAGGCATTCAAACACTTAATTTTTCAGTTTCTCAATCCCTCCCGCAGATATTTAACTTCCCAACTCGCTGTGCCTTTAACCGGGAAGGTAAAGCCTCTCTTCTAGATCTGTGTTTTACTTCCATCCCCGAGTCATTTAGCGCCACGCAACTCTGCCCTCTTGGTAACTCTGATCATGCGGTAGTATCTGTTAACATCCCATTCGACTCCACCCCCAGGAAAGAACCTCCTACCACTAGAATTTGGTTCTACTATCAACGAGCTGACTGGGACTCGTTCCGTGATTTCCTCCGCGATGTCCCCTTGGATGTTGTCTTTACGCTCCCTGTTCAAGAATGTGCTCAAGGAAATATAAGGTCAAGTCGCGCTCCTCCCCTTGGTTCTCCGCTGCTTGCTCAGCCTCTATTGCGCATAGGAACCACTTCTTTCACCTATTTCGTAGCGACATGTCAGACTGCAATAGACGTCTCTTTGCCTCCGCCCGTAACGAGTGTAAGCGTGTCCTCAACGAAGCTAAATTAATATTTGCTGCTCGGATGAAGGAGCGTATTGCATCTCGCAATTTTGTCTCCAAAGACTATTGGTGCCTCTGCAAGAGCAAACTGAACAATAGCAAAACCTCCATACCTCCTTTGTTCAACCAGTTCGAAGTCCTGACCTCCTCTGCCGACAAGGCTGAATGATTTGTTCAGAAATTTTCATTCAATTCAACGCTCGTCTCTGCCGGTGTACCCATACCCGACTTCCCTCTTATAACTGAGGCCTTATTGAGCGGGTTACACATAATCCCGTCTGTGGTATTGGGCATTATCTCCAATTTAGACCCCAACAAGTCTAGTGGTGGGGTAGGTATACCAGCCATTTTCTTGAAGGAATACGCGCCTGAACTGCCACACGCCCTCTCTAAACTATATAACTACTGCGTCAAGGAATCTTGTTTCCCTGACTGCTGGAAGTCCTCATCGATTGTTCCTGTCTTTAAGAACTCTGGTGAGCCCTCTGACCCTTCTAATTACCATTCTATGTGTCTCCTACCCCTCTTCGACAAAGTTTTCGAAGCTCTAATCAACGCCGTAGTGGTTAACCAACTTATGTCCCATGATCTGTTTCCAGACAAGCCATATGGTTTCCGATTTGCCCGATCTACAGCTGATGTGCTTACGGCCATCACTGAAACTGTCTACCAAACTCTTCAAAATAACGGAGAAGCTCGTGCCGTGGCCCTAGACATCTCCAAAGCGTTCGATAGGGTTTGGCATGCTGGCCTTCTTCGCAAGCGCCAGGGTTATGGTATTACAGGTCGATTGTTTGACCTAATACAATCATTCCTGTCAAACCGTGAATTGAAGGTCGTTCTCAACGGATTCTCTTCCAGTTCTTATCCCACGCACGCATTTTTTCATCAAGGCTCCATCCTAGGCCCCACTCTATTCCTTATCTTCATCAACGACATTTCTGACGCCATAGATTCCCAAGTTGGCATCTACGCGGAGGATAGTACAATTTATTCCTGCCTCAAAAACAAATCTAGTGTCGCTGACAAAACTAACCTGGGTGTGCATCTCGAAAAGGACCTCCAATCGGTTGTGAACTGGGACAGGAATTGTCTAGTCAACTTTAATGCCTCAAAAACAAAACTGCTCTCTATTAATCAACACAGAGATCCTCCTCTGCACCCCATTAAAATGTCTGACGCTCGACTTCTCGAGAGCACTTCTCTGCGGCTGCTCGGTCTCACGTTGACTGTTGACCCGAAATGGAACAAATACATTGAGTCAATAGCTTCGTCCACCGCAAGGAAAGTTGGTTCCGTGTGCCGTGCTAGGAAATTTTTCTCCCCGGAATCGATCCTTCAAATATACAAATAAACCATTTGCCCTTGCATGGAGTATTGCTATCATATATGGTCTGGAGCCCCTTCTGTTTGCCTTGGCGTTCTTGATAAGATCCAGAGGCAGATATGCAATATAATATATCTACATATATCTATCTATATGTATATACACACATACATACGCACATACACAGACAGACAGACACATACACACACAAACACACACACACACACACACACACACACATATATATATATATATATATATATATATATATATATATATATATATATATATTAATGATAAAATATGGCATTTGCAGGAGGATATTGATCCAGGGAGATCTCTGTGCCAAAAGACAGAGCAAATTATTATTAATTATATAATATCAAAAATTTAAAATCCCATAGGTTACAATTTTTTTTTATTTCATGATAGCTTTCAAAAAAGCAGCTCTCAATCTTGAAGACCTACTAACAAATAACAAATTAAATTGAAAAAAATATTCCGTTTTAAATCAAGCGATATTGCTATTTTATTCAGAACGTGGGAAAAGGTCGAGAGTGTTGACTTATTGCGGATGATGGTCAGGGGGGGTGCTTAAACTGTAGCTATTTGAGTGTGAACAATCCCGTCTCTTTCTGTCAGCATCCAAATATCAATGCTGATATATTTCACTCAACAAATTATTTGTAAATGATTTCTAAATTATATTAAAACAGGACATTTTTAAACATTCCGAAATTAGTGAAAAATTATGTTTTTTTTAATATAAATAACCAAGGAAATTAAATTAAATTGCCTGATACATTTGAATTAAATGTTTATTAATTATATTCAGAGAAACACATTTATAAAGCTTATATACATAGGGGCCTGGACTTTTGTATCATTGATGTATTTAGTAAGATTTAGCAGCATATGAATGTACTTTAATCTATGGTAAAGTTAGATCGGGTTAATCTTCTAGTGTACATTTATTAATTTTATGGGTCTACTTAAAAACGTATTCCACATGAATTTAAATGAAACCCGATTAACACGAAACATCCAACTTGGTCAAAAGATGCTTACACGCACACACGCGCATATATATATATATATATATATATATATATATATATATATATATATATATATATATATATATATATAATGGACATATTACTAAACAACATAATAGAAAAAATATAATAAAATGATAAATGAATAACATGCATGGGTAACAATAATTTCAGTCAGCATCATATATCCGGATCTTCCCATATATACTTCCTTATATATATATATATATATATATATATATATATATATATATATATATATATATGTATATATATATATATATATATATATATATATATATATATATATATATATATATATATATATATATATATGTATGTATGTATGTATGTATGTATATATATATATATATATATATATATATATATATATATATATGTATGTATGTATATATATATATATATATATATATATATATATATATATATATATATATATATATATATATATATAAATAATTAAGTTATAAGGATCTTGGTAAATCGAATTGGTAAATCCAAAGAGGATGAAATCCTGAGAGCTCAATGTTAGGACAGAGCTAATATGTAATGAAAAACAAACCACTTTAATGTACCATTACGATAATTTATTTCACCTAAATCCTTTTTTAAGGATTCAGGATCATCAGGTAAATCTTCCAACAACGAATTGAGAAAATTCAATTCGTTGTTGGAAGATTTACCTGATGATCCTGAATCCTTAAAAAAGGATTTAGGTGAAATAAATTATCGTAATGGTACATTAAATTGGTTTGTTTTTCATTGAGAAAATTCAATTCGTTGTTGGAAGATTTACCTGATGCTTCTGAATCCTTAAAAAATGATTTAGGTGAAATAAATTATCGTAATGGTACATTAAAGTGGTTTGTTTTTCATTACATTTATATATATATATATATGTGTGTGTGTGTGTGCGTGCGTGTGTGTGTGATATACAACTTTATATACTTGCGGGCATAAAAAACATATATGATTTCTTCTCTGTTGTACGATTACTATTGGAAATTATATAAATGACTTTTATTTTTCAAATATTTTATTGCTCTAATAATATTTGAACTCTTTCTGCAGCCTTAAGGTTCCAAAGAAACCTTCTAAACAGTTGGCTTTTGTTTTGGTTAAGCCGCACACTACCAAGCTGTAAGGTTGATTTCGTTTGCCTTTCATTTAAAGTCTCTCATGGTAATTGTTCCGATGATCTCTTTGGTTTGCTGGCTCGTCATTTTATTTAATCGCAGCCCTTGACTGGCGACGAACTATCAGCAATTTACAGTGGCCATGGCTAGATGGAACCGTCACTTCTATGCTAACAGTTTCTCTTATCACATTTCTCTCTTGTAAATCTCCCTTCCTGCCCCATGTTTTCCAGCCAACATTAATGCTCCAAAATTTAAATATCATGTCAATGGCTATCTGCTGTCATCCTGATTTCGCTTTAGTTCACTCTACTTAACAATAAACTTGTTTCTAAATTTTCCACACCGAGTGGCACGTGTATTTCAGTGGTTTTAATGTCTGGATGAAAGTGAAATCTATTTAGAAAAATATCAACTTTTATGGGTTGTTTAATACCAAAATCAAAATATTTTGGACTCAGTTTTGTGCTTTCAACTACGAATATTTTGTACATAATTTTATAATTTAAGGGCAACCGTATACTTATAAGATATACATTTTGAGCTGTATCAAACGTATTGTTAATTTTTGTACAATGTCTTTTTGATTATTTTGCCATGTAATAGTATGTTTTTTACTTTTTTAGTGTTAGGTTGATTGTCGATGTAAATTTTTGACATTAAACGATTTTCATATAATTATTCGCATTTGATTTTTATTGTTTGTTTTATTTTTCTCCCGAAAATCACAATTTCCTTTGAAGACAATTTCTTACACAACGGAATATTAATTTCTGGCACAAAAGAATAAAGCGTAATACACGTTAATTCCATTATGAAAGAAAAAGTAGAAATTAATCGTACCGTGTGAACTGATAGTCTTTTCGTTAACGTCATCTTCATGTCGTCACCGATTTTCTATGTCGGTATAACCGATTCGCCAAACAAAAAATCTTCGCATTATGCATCTCTTATAATTACAGCATTCTTGGCTGTGAGTTTGAATTGGTTTTGTTTAACGGCATATCAACACCTTATGGGTCATTTAATGTCAGAATTTTTTTTTTCTTCTGAACTTTGTTTTGTTAATATATTGCTTATATTTTTTCTATGAAAATTAATTGCTTGTAATTGTTTTCTAAAGTTTTTTTATAATTTCGTTTTTTTTTTACCCCAGATTGGGTGTTCACTATTTCCCCATAACTGGGACCCTAACAGCTGCTACCACCCTAAGGTCAACATCAATTAAGAGGTGGTTCTTGATCAAATGATAATTAGAAGTCGCAAGCGAGGTCGTCTAAGTGATATTAAGTCAATACGGCAATGTTCGAACCGGCATTATTGTGACGTAGGCTTACTCGCGGTTTCTTGACTAATGATAAAATAATCTCTGCCCAAACCTGCTTTGAAGTAACTAGGTTTGGATAATAGAGATAAGCGTAGATTTTCGGGTTATTGTCTAACTGTTCTTCTTGAATGTCCCACCATACACTCAATATGGTCATCTTGGGATGAAGTCCTTCTCTTGGCTTCTGAGCAGATCTATTTCCCCTACTTATCCACTGACGACGGGATTTAACTATTTGATAAGGATCTCATCACCATTAACACGTCTGCCCCAAATTGCGCTTTAATAATCTGCCGTTGAGCAATGGCTCAAACAATCGACCCATTGTTGGCGATTCTCTAGAGACAGGTCGTGCGGGATTCATTTTCGAAACACTGAAAACTTTCTAATCATTTAATTTCTCATAGAACTCTTGTATGTATAACATTAAATTTCTTACTGAGTTACCTAGCAGTGTAGTTCGTAAAATCGCTTCCAAATCCTCTGAATCGACTAATTTTTGATGTGTCCTCGTTAGCTCCTTTGTTCACCCAGCAAAATATTTTTGACGTAGTGTTTTATGTAACTCTATTTTCTTCCATAACTTTTGTATAATGTTTTCGAAATTTGTATGATTTTTACCTCTTTCCAGACATATGACAATGGAGTATACGGAACTCGGCCTTTTCGACATCTTCTCTTGAGCATCGATGAAGGTTCCAAATCTACCAAAGCTATTTGAGATATGTGTGCTGCGTACGACGAAATCACTTTTAAAGGAAGTAAAGTACAAAAATTATTTTCATGATTTTCAAAAGGGAGCTTCGACATAGCACACGCTCCCTATTCCGATAATTTGGTTGTGCACCGATTCAACGATCTCATCCCCGAGTATCCACCCAAATACACGAGGGAATTTAGACAACAGATACGATTTTACCATGATACCTTCACTCTATCTGATAACATTTATTGATGATTAATAAAATTCAATTAAATGAAAATAAAAAGAACGAATTTGTCTGATAACCAACTAATTTGACTATTTTAAAATGACCAAATTGTGACAAGATAGGATTGTGCGTTTTCAGTAAATGTTTGACGGTTTATCTAGCTGAAGATGTTGGAGGAAGACAATGCCATGAATATTCAGTTGACGAAAGAGAATTCATAAACTAATCTACACTGCTAATCACTATTGTGCAGAAAAATGTATAAAAATATCTCAGGATATATAAAAAAAAAAAAAAAAATTAAATACGATGCTTAGGCGAGTTACGTTCATTTGTACCACAAGTTCAGATATTCACGACTAGGACCCGCCATGCCGTCTTCGCGATAGCAAACTATCCCCATTTTCTTCGTGTTCCTTTGCCCAAAATCATGTTCCATGGAGGACACTATCTTCTCAGGAATTGTTACTTTCTTGAAGAAACTCCCGCGAAAATGCTTCCCGGAATACTACACTCTTGAATTATTTCTAAATTCCAGCATCATCCGATATCTCTCCGATTCGTTCTAGTAAAAGGCTTAATTACCTTTTCTCCTACTTTAAAATTGCCCTCATTAACTGTAATAAATAACTACAAATAGAGTGGGGCTTACAGAAGCTACAGGATGACAGCGTGTAGACGCCATTTATTTACAAGTGTAGATGTATTACACTTGAGAGGACAAATAATTCGATCAGATATTATCGCTACATTAAAACTACCTTTAGTGGCTCTTGAGCCTTATATTTGGTGAAGTATCAGTAAATAAAAAAAGATAACTTCATCTATTATTGCGATAAATCCAGATTCCATAATCAATTGCAATTAAAGTGATATAAACTAGAAAAATACTTGTTATGGCGATCTAAATATTCCACGAGACCTGGTTAGTACCTGCCAAAATATTTTGATGGGATCAGATCACGATTTTACTCAATTAGAAACAGTCCTATTTAATAACCTGTTATCTTCGAGTCGTCGTCGTCCGGCAAGAGAGTGGGTCCGGTAAACGTCAACAAAATCAAATATTTTAACAGCTGAATTACGTCGTCGCAATAAAATTCAATTAACTTAGTTATAACTAAGCATTTCGAAACGTGAAACGTTTATGGAGGATAATATCCTACTATAATTGTTATTGAGCCTCCTTTCGTTAGTTCGCAAGACCGTTACGCCTTGCCAATACCCCGTAAATACGAAACTATTCTGTTTTGATCGCGTGGACAGAGGAGAAAATACACTACTCCGTTTCAGTGAAAAAATGAATTAATAAAAGAATGGAAGTGTTTAACAATATGTCATTTCCATATATTTTTATTCGTATCCCCTTACTTCTTAAAATAACGACCAGCATTCATACTTATGTTTGCTACTGCAATATTTTGTTAAAGTTGATAAGCACAAATTATTTAACGATGTGATAGGGGAATGTCTACGGTGTTTTATCGGTGTAAAACTCGCTTATACAATATTTAACTTAAGAATTAAGATACATCAGAATATTAAAATAGGAAAACAATGAATATTTCACGGGTTAGTGTTTATAAATATTCATGTTGCTTAGTTTTTAATTGAAACAAGTGCACTCATAGTACAACATTTTGCAGTTTGCAGAATATGTCTTAAGACTGTCCAAATAATAATAATAAAAAAATAATGTGAAGAAAAAGTCAAGGATAATCGATAACAAAACATTCCTCGAGATCAACAATGGAGAAATAGGAATGGTAGAGAAAAACAAGTTTTCCGATCAAATTGACATTGAAACGTGGCCAAAATGTAAACATATATATATATATATATATATATATATATATATATATATATATATATATATATATATATATATGGAGAGAGAGAGAGAGAGAGAGAGAGAGAAAGTTGCAAATTAAAAAAATAATGTTTTCTTATGAAAGTATTTATTTATTTATATATATATTTGATACTTCAGATTGACCTCAATCTTTCTTCAGAAACCACAATCAATATTCCCACACACTTATTCACAATTTAAAAAAGCATTACAAGAACCTCCAGTTAGACAAAAAGATTAAAGACATTTTCGATAAACCACCCATAAATGCAAAGAAACAATCAACTGACCTATCAGCTATCCTCACCTCTACCAAATATCTAAACAATTCAAACCAATCAGGAAATTACAAATGTAACAAACCTCGTTGCTTAGTTTGCAAACACTTAATAATAGATAATGTATTTTCTGTACACAACACCAATATCAAGATACACCCACCTCACCTCACCTCACCACTCCTCACCTCACCTCACCACTCCTCACCTCACCTCACCTGTGATAGCCATAAAATAATCTACTATTTATTCTGCACCTTATGACCTAATAGTGGATATATTGGTAAATCTGGAAATAATTTTAGAATTCGCTTCAACAATCATAAACAAACCATACGTCAAAACAATCCTTATTCATGAAAAAATTGATTATTTCACCTACTGATGGGAATTCAGAAATGCAATGTCGGTCTTGGCCTTCCCGCTAACTTGAAGCATGTAAATTTTGGTGCAAATCCGTCGAAAATTGCGGGCGTGCATTCGTTACACACTCACATACATCCTGCCTTATATATATATATATATATATATATATATATATATATATATATATATATATATATATATATATATATATATTAGGCAGCAATCCTTCCTTTATGCATGTTTCATTAAAAACGACAGACTAGGTATAGCTTTTTATTTAATTTTTCTTGTGTTCTGACAAGTGCTTTCTTTTCTGAACAATGTATGTGTAAGAACTGTCCGAATGTTTTTTTTTTGTTTTTTTTTTATTTCCGATCGCTTTCGGCTATACCTTTAGCCATTATCAAGGATGATTCGATTTTTCAGCTTAATTGAGTGTTTGCGTTCTGTGTGTGTATTAGTGTGTGGTGGGGATGTTTTTAATTTCCGAATACGGTTAGCAAATTGTGGCTTTGTTCATAGTTAACAATTAAGCTGAAAAATCGAATCATCCTTGATAATGGCTAAAGTTATAGCCGAAATCGCTCGGAAATAAAAAAAAAAAAAACATTGCACCACACACGAACCACCGGAACTGTATCAAGTAAAATATTTCTCTTCAAACCTTATCTATATTTTTATGTTGTTAAACCAACTAAATGAATTTGTTTACTTTTTTTTTAACTTGGTTTTCTTATCTTTCATGTGTTTTGAAATGCATATGGTGATTTACTAAGCGTAGCGTAGTTCTGGCACACGACGTAAATATAGAACTCGCAGTGAGGATTGGAATCGCTACTCTGTCGCAATGTTGCTATTACGCCACACCGAAGTTCCCTTTTTTTTTAAATGCATATGGATGCTTATAGTTTCAGATTAGTTGTTAATTGTGTATCTGCAGGCGGTGTAATATATAGTGGTACGGAAGAAAAAAATCAGAGGGTACATTATATTCACTTACGCGCAAATACCTTTGGATTTGAGCAACTCCCTCATGAAGTAATGATTAGCACGCTAGAATCATTCAAACACTTACATCTGAGTAGTCAGTTCGATTTCCACTGGGTGTTTCATCCTTTCAGCCTTGTGCCACATCTAACCTACTCTTAGTAAATCGCTAAACACTTGGAAATGGCATTAACTTATCTCTTCTCCCTCATGGTTATGGATTAAACAATAAGACTGGTATCTGTAAAAATTATCCTCTAAAGAAATTGTTAATGTATTGTACACTCGCAAAAAATGAATGCTTCGTACAAAAAATGTATTGACTTTAAATAACCCGAAAAAGGTTTGATAATCCGTAAGAAAACGAATCAATCAATAGATGTCGTTTTGAAATTACAACATAATTTTTGTTTTAATCATTTCATCCTGGACAAGTCAACAGAGTCACTAACACGCAGGGGTTACTGGGTGTGAAAGAATATGAGAAAAGTCAGAGAAAAGAACAATAAAAATCATCATTTTTTACTGAGGATAACGATTGACGTTGCATTTGAATTTTTGATTAAAAAGCAAGGAAGCTGGAAGAGAGATTCCCAAGTGAGAAGTTTGAGAAAAACAAATCTTAGTATTAAACTTACGGTTAAATCAAGCGAAATTCACTGTAAAATGATAAGATCTTGTCGTCAAACTAGTAATGTACTTGTGTTCATAGAGTTTACTTAGAATATAAGAGACTTTATCATTATAAGTGACATGAAAGTATTTTTCGGAAAAGGCATAAGAAAACTACATTACTGCTCTAGGAAAGTGAATGATGTAGACAAGACAGGTCCGGACAAATAATATGACCTTAATTTCAAGTTTTTCATACGTATCTGGGAGAAGGGTATTAATGATATGGACTTGGACAAGAAAGATTTAGAAAAATATTTGGGAAATACTGATGTGGAGAAAAACAAGAAAAACTGACATTTTCTTGAAGCGTAGAATTTATAGGTGTCTTCTTGAGCCACTCGTTTACTAAGCCCCATGAAACGGATTGGCAATGATTGTCATTGATTTTCTGGGGTACTCGTCAATGAAACTGCAGATTTGATCAACTAGAGATTCTTGACAACAACTGAACATCGATGATGTTTTACTTTCTCCTGTCGACTTAAGACCCATACTTGCCAGAAACTTGGATATATTTTTCTTATCTTAAGCACAAAGATACTGGCAACTTAAAAGAAGGTAGCAATCTCCGAATCTCAGCTTTTGGCATTTAAAGTCACAAGAAAAGTCTAACATTTCATCTCCTTCGTTCAAAAAGTAATATGTGCAAAAAATAAAATATCAGTGCAAAAAGTTTTTAAGAAATTAAATTCAGAGAAAGAATTGAAAACATTCAAATGAGAGTTCGATAAAAGATTATGCCTATAAAAGAACTGCATGAGGTGTGAGGAGCGTTTGTTCTGGACATGTTTTAAAGGGGCAATGTGTAGGATTGTAATGTTGCATTCTCGTCTACTTCTTCTATATGCTGTGTCTTTGTAGCACACTAGCGATCAAGACTTTATCCAACTGCATATCCCTCGTGGCATTTAGCAGTGTTTTTCGCTTTGCCCAGCCTCGCACGCAGTTCCACTATCCGTTCAAAAAACCTCGTCTGGCAAGTCGCCCGCAGTTTTCCCCTATTTTTTGGCTCTTGTAATGTCATGAGCGGATCAAATTTTGTAAGCCCTCTTTTCTTATTATTGCGATAGTCTGAGAGTAGCTTAGATTATGAACAAGTCCGAAATCATCGGGTGTAATGTGAGGCTCGAACTCGCCTACGTCCGCAAAGGCATGGCAGAAAAAAGAAAGAATTTTAGTGGAACAGTTTACTTACTATTATTGTCAGGTTACGCAAACATTAGTTAGTTGCTTATTTACAGGGAATAACCACATATATATATATATATATATATATATATATATATATATATATATATATATATATATATATATATATATATTGTTTGGAAAAGTTTACAATAGACTCATTGCCTTAAAAAAATGCAATATAGTGTACTTAAAGATGCAGAATATTCCTTACGAATAACAATATCTATGTAAAATATGTATGATCTTAGGATTCTTTCTATTTTGTTTTTCAATACTTATCAGTGGAAAATGTCATGAAGCACTTCCTGACGTTATGTCTCTGATTGGCACCCGGATGGAAATGTGTATACAAGCGAATTTCCAGGAAATAATACTAATACTACTCTTACTACTACTATTATTACTACTACTACTAGTGATAATAATAATAATAATAATAATAATAATAATAATGATAAGAAGAAGAAGAAGAAGAAGAAGAAGAAGAAGAACGAAAAAAAAGAAAAAGGAGAACAACAACAAAAACAACAACAATAATAATACCTTAAAGAAATACAAAATATTGTAATCACAATGGCAACGGACATATTTCGAATAGATTTAACTATGTAAAATGTGTGCTATTTCTGCATGACAAAAGTTCTTTGAAATATTTTTAGGAAGAAGACATTTCTTTTATCTCCAGACGCCATATTCCTAGTGTTGCTTATCAGACAGGACTAGCTGCACCATCTCGTGACCTTAGCCCGTAATTGACAATATGCAAATATTAGATGACCATATGGTTATTGTTGGTTAAATCTCCGCAAAACTTAATCATTGTATACAAACTCATTAATTCTCTGAATACTTTAAGATATATCTGTCTACAGACGTTTGCCTGATAGAAATCTTTCGTTCGACTCGTCCATTTTTTCATGTACTTTAAACGAAGTAAAACCGTTTCAAAGGCAATATTTAAATAACAAAATATTTAGAAAGTAAGGTTTTAAAATATAAAATATTGAAATACATGAAGAATATTTTTATTGTTTAGTTAAAATTAATATGATCTATATCGAAAATATATTATTGTCGCTTGTTATGAAAGAAAGACTGAAAAAATTCAGATTATTTTTCAGACAAAACGATAATAATTCATTCTTAAACATACCAGTTGAATCTTATCATTTAAATAAGAGTGCGGTCTGAAACATTCATCTGCTGATTATGAAGGAAGGATGGTTGAGTTCTGAAATATTGTATGCATTAATTTCAAATCGTTTTTGTTGAAAACTGCATTCATTCTTTTCAAGTAAACTGATATCTGACTCTTCAAAGACTAGTCATTCTATCGCTCAAAAAGTCAACAGCAGATATGTTGTTATCAGTTCGGTACTGGTTTCTAGCTACGTTTAATCTAGAGAATAGTGAGGGTGATTAACCAGTTCTAAGTCACAGTCAAATCAGGAGAATAGGGAGGGTGATTAACTAGTTCTAAATCACAGTCAGATAGGGAGAATAGGGAGGGTGATTAACCAGTTCTAAGTCACAGTAAAATCAGGGAAATGGCGAGGGTGATTAACCAGTTCTAAATCACAGTTAAATCTGGAGAATAGCAACGGTGATTAACCAGTTCTAAGTGACAGTCAAATCAGGAGAATAGGGAGGGTGATTAACCAGTTCTAAGTCACAGTCTGTTATAGTGGAACACACCTATTCTATAGTTATTAGACTCTCCCAACTATAATAAGTAGGTGTAGTAAGAGTAATGAGTGAGTTGGCAATGCGTTAGTCAGTCGATGTCGGACGACCGTTAGTCGGATATTAAAGTATCAGCGTCCACAACTAGATTACTGCATCATTGCCGATTATATTAAGTTCCTAATGTTTTGTACGCCGAACCTATTTTAGAACCGACTTAGTACAAATTCAAGCCTCCACTCTGAAAGCACTACATAACAACTTTCCGACGAAGGATTCGAGCTCATACGGAGGAAGAAAAACCTTTCGTACACTACATAACAACTTTGCGACGAGAATTCGAGCACATACGGAGGAAAAAAAATTCGTTCGCCATATATATCACAGTTGGCGAAGAACTTATTCGGATTCATACGGAGGAAGAAAAACATTCATACTCCATAACACACTTGCTCACGAGGATTCGAAATGCATACGGTGGAAAAAAAAATCACCTGCTATAACAAATTTGGCCACGAGTATTCAAACTCACACGGAGGTAAAAAAAAAATAAAATTGCGTTCGACACGGTATTATTCATCGAAGGGATTCGGATTCATACGGTGGAAGAAAAAAAAATTCGCTCGCCACATTATTAGGTGACGAAATTCGTACTAATACGGAGGAAAAAGAAAAAGGAAACTTGCTTGTCACAATTTTCGGCGACAACCTCTCGGATTCACATTTAAAAAGAAAAAAATTGTAAAAGTTTTTCGAAAGACAAGACGTCAACTTACTGATGAAAAAATCAATCGTATTCTCAAGGGAGAAAAGATTTTTTTTCTCGATAAGACAGTTTGCTCAAATAGGTCACTAATTGCAAATTCGTACGACCCCCCTCTACAATATTTAAGCATTGTGTAAACTTTTTGCGAAGATGGAGGAATGCAAAAATATATTGCAGGAATTTTTTAAGTTCCAGACGGAACAACAGATGACAATATTAGAGCAACAGAAAACATTCCAGATGCAACTACAGGAGGAAACTTTTAATAGACAGATGCAGTTTCAACGAGAAATGGAACAGATGTATAAAGAGTTTCAAAACAAAATTCTAGAAATAACTGAGAAGAGGAAAAAAAACCCTACAAAATGATTCTTTTTCCAGAGAATACAATATGGAATTCAATTGAAATATTCACGTACAATCCAGATGAAGAGATAACTTTTGAGGAGTATTATAAAAAAATATACGGACGTGTATAACGAAGACTGCCACTCGTGGTCTGAAGGAAAGAAGGTTAGACTTCTTTTAAGCAAGTTAGGAACTGCTGAGCATAACAAATTGGTACACTACATTTTACCGAAAAAAACTAGTGAGTTGACTTTTAACGAGGCGGTAAATATATTAAGTGAATTATTTAGTAAAAAGACATCTTTGTTTCACAAGAGGTGGAAATGTTTGACTCTGATGAAAGATGACGAACAAAACTATATAACGTGCGCAGCCAATGTGAATAAGCATTGTGAAGAATTCAAGCTGGCAGAGTTAAGCGCTGACAATTTTAAATGCTTTGTGTTTGTTCAAAGGCTGGTATCGGAAAGAGACGCAGATTTGAAGAAATTAGTACTGTCAAAATTAGAAAACGAAACAAGGATTTCGATACAGAGGTTGGCAGAAGACTGCACAAGATATGTTAACGTAAAGAAAGATTCGAAAAAGATAGAACAGTATTACGTTTCGCATGTAAGGAAAATACGCTAGAGAAAAGAAAGTCAGTCTACCAAAAAGAATTTTAAAATTGCGGATTATCAAACAAAAAGTGAAATACCAGAGAAAAATAAACAAAAACTCGCGAAGCCATGTTTTACTTGCGGTGAACTTCATTGGTACAGATATTGCAATTTTAGGAATAAAAAATGTTTCGACTGTAAAAAGTGGGTCATAAAAGCTCGCACTGCAGCTCAAAAAATAAAGACAATAAAATAAGAAAATTAAAGTCCGACGAGGTAAACGATGGAATAACCAGAAAATTTGTTACCGTCGAAATAAGTAATAAAAAAAATAAAAAAATAAAAATGCTACTCGACACTAGTTCCGACCTATCTATCATAAATTTGCATACGTGGAAGAATTTGGGGAAACCAACGTTAATGAAAACAAATAAAATCGCGAGGTCAGTGATGGAAAAAAAAAATACAATTTATTGGAGAATTTGTTACAAATGTTATGTTAAATAAAAAATCGCGAAGAGCAAAACTATTGTCATAGAAAATACCACAAACTTACTTGGTACGAATTGGATAACAGCATTTCAAGTATGGGATCTATCGATAAATTCTTTCTATTATAAGGCAGATTTTTTAAACTAAGAAGCCAAAAAATTAGTAAAGAAACTTAAGGGAACTTTTCCTACTGTTTTTCCCCAGGTTTGGGAACGTGTACCAAGATTGAGGCAAAATTACAGCCAAAAGAAAACGCTCAAGCGGTATTCAAAAAGAAAAGGAATATGCTGTTTGCTTTAATTGAACAGATAGATAAAGAATTGGACAGATTAGAGAAAACCGGTGTATTTAAAAAAAATTGAATGGGTAACACCGACGATATATGTGAAAAACAAGCTCCAGAAAGTAAAGATGAAGCCGACACCGAGAAAAACTGGGGAGCGAGTAACCCGCAGCCAAGGCCAGTAATATTCTTAAATGATTTAAATCAACTGAAGTCACCACAGAAAACGTTAAGAAGCAGAAGATCAACAAAAGGAAAGCTAGAGGCTGAACAAATAGAACCACAAGAAGAACCTACAGAAACTGTGACTCCATCCTTAAGAAGCTCAAAGTGGAAGATTGTTTCTGGTAAAACTATGGAGGTATAAAAAAAGAAAATAGGAAAGCGGATTGGCTATATGTTGTAATTGGTGAAAGGCGAAAAATTCCCGGGCAGTAACCGGATGAGACGAAGTTTTTCAGACGTGGGTGACAGCGGTCCAGCGGAAAAAATCGCCGATGGTGGTGATTTTCAATACATTTGATCTAAAAACGCATGTAACAATTTTAACTGAGTTACGCCGATCCAGAAGAAAAAAGAAAGGCAACTGATCATTTAAAAAAGTTCTAAGTCACAGTCAAATCAGGAGAATAGGGAGGGCGATCAACCAGTTCTAAGTCACAGCCAAATCAGGAGGGAAAGGAGAGTAATTAACCATTTCGAAGTCAGTCAAATCAGGAGAAGAGGGATTGTGATTAACCAGTTTTAAATCAAATTTAAATCAGGAGAATATGGAGAGTGATTAACCAGTTCTAAGTCATAGACAAATCAGAAGAGAGAGGGTGATTAAACAGTTCTAAGTCACAGCCAAATCAGGAGAATAGTGAGGGTGATTAACCAGTACTAAGTCACAGTCAAATAAGGAGAATAGCGAGGTGATTACCCAGTTCTAAGTCACAGTAAAATCTGGAGAATCGAGAGGGTGATTAACCAGTTCTAAGTCACCATCAAATCAGCTGAATAGGGAGGGTGATTAATCAGTTCTTAGTCACAGTCAAATCAGGAGAATATGGATGGTGATTAACCAGTTCTAAGTCACAGTCAAATCAGGAGAAGAGGGAGGGTGATTAACCAGTTCTAAGTCACAGTCAAAAAAAAGGAGAATAGCGAGGGTGATTAACCAGTTCTAAATCACCATCAAGTCAGAAGAATAGGGAGGGCGTTTAATCAGTTCTAGATCTCAGTCAAATCAGGAGAATAGGGAGGGTGATTAACCAGTTCTAGATCTCCGTCAAATCAGGAGAATAGGGATGGTGATTAACCAGTTCTACGTCACAGTCATGAAAGCAACATTTAAACTCAGGGAAATGCGATGATTTCTTTTTTATTGAGCATTTTATTATGACAAAAATAAAAGTATTTAATGGTAAAATTTTGCTTTTGCCAAAATAGCCTTATCTAGACTTGATTACTGCAGCATAAATTTTTGGCATTCATTGCAAATTTTTCTCAAAGTATATGTTTGATAATTGAATGCATTCTTTTTTCAACGACTTCAAATGCTTTTTCCATTGTTATATTATTATTATTATTATTATTATTATTATTATTATTATTCCCTCAATTACCTCCTATGCTAATTCTTGGGATGGCTTGAAACAATTGAAATGTAGTGAACGCAGACGCACGCACAGACATAAACACACACACACACACACACACACACACATATATATATATATATATATATATATATATATATATATATATATACACTATTCGGTAGCACGATTCTGATTGTTATGGACAGCGCAGTGTTCAGATTTTGAATAAATATTTGAAGATTGCATTATGAATTAATCACATGCGTCTTGTCATTAGCAGGGGTACATAATCTCTCTGGTTTGGAAGTCATTGTTTTCAATAATTTCAAATCGTTTTTGCCTTGTAAAATTCCACAATGGACGGAAGAAGTCGGCTAATGATACAGTTTTCCTATTGTCTTTTACCTTATATATATATATATATATATATATATATATATATATATATATATAGTTTATGAAAAACAAGTTAATCCGTATTGGTAAACCTAATGGAGGATAAATTCCAGAAAACTCAATGAAAATCCAGAGCAAACAATTTAAAAGTAAAGCAAAATAACAGCGTCTGTTTCTAGCTTCTTTTTTTTTTTTCTACAAAGAAAATTAGTGACATCTTCTCTCTTAACTTCCTTCTCTCTTTTTCACTCTAGGGTTTTTTTCTTCTCTACTCCTTCGATATCAAGATATGACTTCATTTAAGTTAACCGTTTAAATGTGTCAATATCTGCTAACTCACACAAGTCTTATCTGTGCCCGCTCACTTCTTCACTTCGTGAATTTACATATGTTTAATACCGACCGTCAAAAATGTGGAAATTTTCTTTTCATTTTTTGTTTGGAAGTAAAGTCTGATGACCGCAGTCCTTTAAAAGGGCTGTGGTGAAATAATTTATTACATGGAACCTTAAAGTGGTCTGATTTATTTAAATTATATATATATATATATCGGAACATAGAATTCAACACTTAGAAACGACAGTTTCATGCTAGACGCAATCGGCAGGCCTGACGATTGAGTCTAGCATGAAACAATCTCTATGTGTTGACTCCAATGTTCAATTTTATATTTACATATGGTCTATCTCTGATATTGAGCAGTTCATACCATGAATATAGCATAACTTAAGACTATATTTCTTTATATATATATATATATATATATATATATATATATATATATATATATATATATATATATATATATTGAACAATAAAAAATATTAAAAAACTATGAATTTAAAAAAATATTAAAAAATTAAAATCTTTAGACACACTGGGTTGTAGATTAATATTTTCGTTTTTTTTATTATTATTCCATTTAGATTCCTCGACTAGTTTCGACCAAAATGGCCATCATCGGGAGGAGAAATATTTCTGCTTGCTGGTAGGAGTAAACTACAGAAATGAATCTTTTGCTGGAGAATATATATATATATATATATATATATATATATATATATATATATTTGTGAGTGTGTATGGTACCAAGTAGGTATCAACGAAAATATGTTCAACAAATATACAGAACAAAATCGAATGCACTATATTTTTTGTAAATATTTATTTCATAAAATGGAAATAGTATATGATATATGTGGCTGTTGTGAAAATGTGATTTGCGTGTGGTTTGATGGATATCGACTCGGTATGAGAAATTATAGAGCTGGGTTCGAGTTCTAGTGGGGTTCGTTATATTCACTTACGCAAAAATACTTTTATATGAGTTCAACTCCTAGCTACAACTGTTGGCTAAATTCTAGACCTTGCGTCTGAAACAGTAATTGTCAAAAAACAAAAATAAAAACAAAAAAAGAATCGAATACTGTAGCAAATAATTACTCTCTCGATACAAAATAATCTTTCATCTTGAATTACCCACAACGTGTTGATATGACGTACAAAAAACAAATGAATGTCTCCAAATTCAAAAATCTAATAAAGTCAAATGATACAGGTAGGATGGAGGTAGTAAATTTTTTCTTCAATGTAACTGAGTCGTATAATTTGCAAAGATGACCTCCGTCCGAAAAGTAAATGCCAATTGGATATAACGTGGCCTGACCGGTCAGTGAGTAGTATCTATATAGCGATATTCGGGACAATATTTCTGAGAAAGTATAATGTCATATTAGAAGTTGGGAAAGTTGGTGTTGCAAATCTGTGAAATCGCGTTAAATATTCTAGGAAAATTCAACAGATTTCAGAAATATAACTAAAAACCACAATTTTGTGCAAAAAATTCCGATCTGAATTTCCACATTCGCATTTCCTAACCAATCAACGGCGTTATTTCAAACGCTCTTAAGGTTAAGAAATTTCAGCTGGCTATTTTTGTTGTCTGTTACGAAACTTGCGTGATCACTGCAGAGAAACATCGATAATAATTTCACACCTAGAAATAGATATTTAGAAATTGGGTAAAATGTTTATTAAGTAATAAAATACTGATATAAATAAATCTAAATTTTAAATTTTTGGAGCCTATAATAGCTGTTATAAATATCAGTCACGTAAATTCACAAAGTTTGTAGTCAGTTTCGTGTAGTTTTGGCCAAGGTTTTATACAACTGAATACTCAAACTTTTCATATTATTAATTACTAAACTTTCGCATATATTATCGAGTAAGTACTAACGTTAATTATTAACCTTTCGCATATATTATCGAGGAACTTTCTTTTTAATTAATAGTTTCGAGCTTTCAATCTTAGTTAAACAAACGAAAGGAGTTCTGCTAACAATGTGTTAACAGTAGTCATTTGTTGACTGAAGGAATATTACACATATTCATCAAACATCTTAAATACGGGATTCTCTTTATGTAGACATTTTCTTTTTTTCTATCATACTGACGCAAATAGTTACGTTGTTTTGTAAAAACAAAAACAAAATATATTGTGAGATATTCTTTCGCGAGGATCTTTGTCATTCATTTCTTACAAACTGGAAGAAAACAATTACTCAATAATAAAATTTGTAGAGCTATGTTTGAATATGTTATATTTCTTCGCATGGAGCACGCGTTTTTCTCTACAGATCTCTTGAACATCAAACTGGGGAGAAAAGATAGAAATCTAAGAAATAATGATGTCTGATGTAAGATCAGCATGAAATTAAATAGAAATGCTGTCAATCATAAGCAATATGTGTAGCAAGAGAAATTCTTCTACTGTATACCGTGTCACGATCATGACTCTCTACAATTTCCTGTTTTTAGTAACTCTTAATAAATTCTTTATTTTTGCTATAACTTGTAAAAGCATGTTCTCTCACGAGTTTGCACAAATTCACTCGGTGGGTTTCGCGTTGTTTTCCTCGCCATCTTGCCTACAGTATGTCGTCTGAGTGTCAACATTCCCAAGCGCTCGTTCCTCATTATATGCTCAGAGATTTAATGTCTCCTTCTGATGTTAAGTATAATTTGCCTTTTTTAGCCTACATTTTCTCTAAACTTTCATCGTTACTCACATATTCAATCCGTGGAGGACATTGTCCAGCCTTTACTGCTACATAGGATGACAGATATTTCGCAACTATTTTTGTTTTGTTTCACATGAAATTTCCCAGTTTCTTAACAGTTTTCTAATCTTTGGAAAGCATTTTTCACTATCCAAATGAATCTTCGGATTTCAGAGTCGAAATAGTAGCTGGCGTTACAAAATATTCAGATATTTAAATTGTCGTACTTGTTTGATTTTAACACCATCAATGTTTTATTTGCATGTTGTGTTATTTCTTTTGCTAACAAACATACATTCTCTCTTCTTGCAATTGATATTTACTCCCTTCTTCTTGGTTTCCTTCATATTCTTCTCTGTAGGAATTCCTGTAGTTTCTTTTTCTGTGGCTGCTATAAACATTTTGTCTTCTTCATATGTTATTTTGATAAGATAGTGCACCCTCCCAATAATGAATCCTGGTAGGACATCTTTAAGAATCACCTCACCGTATAGATCGAATAAGTACGGGAAGAAGACGCATCCTTGTCTTAAACCACTTTCTATTTGTGTTTATTTTTACGGAATTAATTTTCTTTCCGTATACAGAGGGTTTGCTGTCAGTACAGATTCTGGGTTATTTTATATCATTCCCAAATAATTCAAGTGTCCTCTGTATGACGATGAACTACATCTGTTAGCGAGGCATCTAATCAGGAGGTTTTAAAGAGCATTGAACCACCTCTTAATTGTTCCCAAGTCTATCTTGACCCTGGTTGATAGCACTTGTTAGAAACACAGCTATGGCCAAATAGCAAACTACAAAACTGGGATCAAACTACTATGAAAGTATAAAAAATAGATTTCTATAGTAAAAATATCAGTAATATATTTTTTAAAAATACCAACAATACATTTGTCTCTCGACAAAAACTCTCTTTACAAAAAAAGTCTCTGAAATCTGACCTGCAAACTGATTCCTTACAAATACTTATTCTATTCATATGAATCTGTTCTAAACATGGTTTGGCAGTAAATAACCCATTGAAGTTGATATATCGTAAAACAAAATAAACCAAACCAAACCAAATATGTCAAGGTTATCTGGCAGTAGTAACAGTTCTTTACCTAGGGAAATAATCAATGAAATATTCGAGAGTGGCGTCACACGGAAATATATTTGTTGATCCCTCTTCTTAGCGCCAACTAAGATGCCTGTTGCAAATGGATGCGATTTCCGTCTGATAAGCAGCTTTATGAGGCACGTAACAAAGTTTATCATCCAAATTCTGATGAATAGAGTGCCTAGCACAATTAGACAGGAAATAGGATAGGAGAAAGCTGGTTTATTAAAGATATTGAAACAGTAAATGCGACAGTGGAAACGTATAAGGTAAAGTCATTTCATCAGTTTCGGCACAAAGTCTATTTGAACAGTTTGGAAACCTTGATTTATTTGGGAAATACATTAGAATAATCTATAATTTATACTGGGAACAAAGCACCTTCATACAGTCAGAAAATTAATGGAGTCGGTACACAAATATATATTTCTTGCCATGGTATTTATTCTATGTTGAGAGCAAACCTCTCCTAACAGAAGCCGAGATCCTAAAAAGATTTATTTTCGGTGGACACAATGTTAACAATATAGAATATGCAAAGGACATTGTGTTGATTGAAGACAGAGAACGGAAAATGCAGGATCCCCTAGAAATGATAGTAAAGGAAAGTGAAACGTTAATTTTAAGAAAGAAGAATGCATGGTTTTTAGCAAGTGGAACACCGAAAAAGGAGAGTCAACGAAAGACAAATGTTAATTTCAAACAAGCACAGAACGCAGAGAGGGGAAATGATGTAACCGGAATTCGAAGGGAAATTTAAAAAAATAAGGACATGTTAAGAAACAAGAAATGTGAGTTCGATACAAAGAAAAAAGTGCTGAAATCCTATGTAATACAGTGTAACCCGGATATAAGAGAGTTGTCGGGACCGGAGAAGTCTCTTATATCCGGATTTCTCTTATAACAGGGTTTGGTCTATTTTGTTTAGGTATGTATAGCTCTAATTTGGGACCAGATAAAATCTCTCTTATATCAGGGTTTCTCTTATATCCGGGTTACACTGTATATATCGTCTTATATAAAAGTTCATACTGTACAATTTCCTCAGAGCGGACGAAAAAACTTGGGAAGCACTAATGCTGTCCTACATCAGGATACGAAGACTACCATGAACGAAGTTTCAAGGTAAATTGACATAAAATGAGAAGAGGGAGCTTAGAAAATTTGACATTCATGGGATACGTAGGTGGGGGACAGAGGAAGACAGGTATAAAAATAACTAATGTGTGTAGAAATGGATTGCAGAAGAGTAAGCGATAATAAAATGCGACACCGCCGTTGACGAAGGATGAACTTTATGTGTTCCACTGCTTACTAGGAGTTATGAGAGTCGTCATTTGGTCGACACGTCAGAAGGGATTCTTTGGAGGTGAGAAGTTCACCTCTTCGCAACTGATCTTGTACTTTAGGCAGCTACTTAAATTCAAGATTAAGACGGAAAGTCGGCGACTCTCTTCATCAGAATTCGGCAAAAGGTAGGTAAATCTTGCGCGAATCTGTAGAGTGAAAGGGGTTGACCTGGAGTGGCACTTGGATGTCTGTTAGGGACAGGATTTTGTCCTACCAGGCTTGAACAGAGGCAACCCACCCTGATATTATGCTAGTTTAGTTTTTTTTTTTTTTTAGTTTAAATCTTTAGTTTCCCGTTTCTGGTTAACTTAGCTAGGGTATGCATGCTCATTGTCCCCTTTTATTTCTGTCCCTATTTTTCTTTTGTTTAATTCGCCATCCCCACCCTCGTTAGGTGGTCAGTGATATCAGTTCTCTGGTTGTTGCGGGATGACTTTCGTTTCGTGTGTGTGTTTTCGTATTTGTTATTGTGTCTAAATAAGTGCGTCTTTAAGGGTGTGCTTGGATTTTTATAATGTCATAATCCCACAATTATTTTGTCCAGTTAACTGATGTTTCTGCCATATTTAGGGATTGTGCGGGGTTTATGACAAACCCTTTTTTGTTTGGTTTTATGTAAATAGTAACAATTCATATTGTAAATAATCATTCGAGTTTTTTAAATTGTTGTTTTTCCCCTACCCCCACAGACTTTTAAATGTACATATGGGGACTAGTTAGGATTTCATAGAGAATGTGATGTATTATGGTGGACGTAGTAAGAAAGTTAGGAGGGAATGTGTTGTTTTGGTGATAGGACTATTGCTGGTATGTTTGGATCCGTGTTTGTGACTAGCTAAGTTTAGAATTAAGACAGAAGAAGAAGGCCCTTCCCCAACCCCGTTTTTTGGCCCTGTGCCACATTTTGTACTATTGTACAAATAGATAACTAAAATGCAAAACATTGTTAAGAATAATAAGAAGTTATAAGAGCCATATGATTGTCCATGTCTTAAACGTGCTAAGTCCATAGATGATGACATCTATAGTAATCCTCTACGTCACATAATGCTTATCACTGGAGTAAATTCAAGCCAAAGGATGAATTAAACTCAGACCAAGGAAAATTTATTCACTTCATTTTAATAAACATTGAAACATCTTGAAATCTCGTCTCGACCTCAAAATATTGATAACCAGAACCCAAGCAATAAAAATGTAAATACAAAGTCCTTGCTAGCACTAAAAGCCCAGTGCTTAAGGGAAGTCGCTATTACTACCCATGTCTTATGTTTATTTGTTACATTTATTAAATAAAACTTATGAATTATTCTAAAATACAACCATGGAAAAGGAAATAAAAATTATGGGATCACTGTTGCTATAACTTTAGAAATAAGTAAAAAATACATCGCATGTGTGTAAGTCGGTTATTGTGTTTAATTCATGCATATTATAATACTAAATTAGGTCTCCTAGAGCGATGTATGCGGGAGTTGTAAACTTCTAGATGGTCCCCTCGTGAGGGTCATATCAAATGTGAGGACACAGACTAATCGCGAGAAACCTCGAATACCCCAACGGAAGAAAAAGCGAATGATGATTAAACCAGAAAATGAAGAGGGCTACGCATTATGGATAAGCTACAGAAGGCGCTATTTGAAATTAGCATCAGATCGTCACAGTTTCATGACTGGCTTATGCACGTTTAATTCCAGATGTAGCACAGAGGAAGGTCAGGAAATCAAGTTGGTCCCAAGTAGGGAAATCTGAGTTTCAATTTAAAGAAATTCATGCCATCGACACTTTCTTCTACTATCATGTTTCGCCTGCAGCCAACTCTTGCAAAGGCAAACCGTGATAGGCAATGGATGACGGGAGCAGGTTTGCGAAAATGAAAGCATGACGTGAAAATGGAAGCTTTTATTCCCTAATCTGGATGTTGGCAGGAAACGATATTATCGTAAAGGTAGTAAAGAAGAAATTCATTCATTTGGACAGGCTGTGTTTTATGCATATCATCGTCAAATGGTTATTTAAAGCTGAAAGTATTTTAGGAAAGGTTAGTATGAATAAAATAAGTTTTATTTGTAAAAATCAACTTGCATTAGATCAAATTTCATTGATGTATTTGTATGTTGTTTTTTTTTTGTCGAGAATCAAATGTATTGCTAGTGATAATTTTTTCTTCTTTCAAAAATGTGTTGCTGGTATTTTTACTATAAAAATTTAATTTTTATACTTTCATGATGTCCTGACACAGGTTTTGGTGTTCACTATTTGTCCATAGCTGGAAACCTAAAAGATCCTACCACCGCGGGTCAGAATGGGCCTGTGAACAGAATCAAATAAGATGTAGTTTCACGCACCTCAAAACCTACCAATCAGAAGACTGACTGCTGGATGTACTTCATCGTCATACCCAGCACGGGTTAAATTCTTTGATACGAGAAAAAGCCGAAACTTTACCATGTACAAGCGACTTGATCAATGGTAATCTTAAACTCATAACAGAAAACGGTAGGAAAGAAAGATAACAAGGAGTGACGATTGAATCATAATATGAACAAGTCAAGATTGAAGTGTTCAAGTGATATGTTCTTTTCACAGAGCAACACTCCATTTTTGCTTGTATATAATTCTGATAAGGAAATTGTATATGAATGCCAACTGCAAATACAATAATATCAAATGTGCAGGAGCTGAAAATAATAAATTATGGACTTCGTTTGAAAAATAAATCTCCCAGACATTGCGTAAGCGATTTTGGAAACTATCAAGACAGGAAAATGGAGACTTCTAACACATATGGTAGCAATAAGCTATTTTGGGGGTTTAATATAATTTTTTATAAACATATTGTACAAGAATGATAAATGCAATTACAATATTAAATATGTATGACAATTAAATTTAGCATGACGTTTTTCTTATATAATGAATTTTAGATTTATATAAGTTTCTTTTCCTCGGATAAATTTTAAACGCTCTCCAAAAATTGTTAAAATGTTGTTAAGCACAACATGACTGTAATGACAGGACAATCGTTTAAAAGAAATCTTTTTTCAGGAACTCTATTTCCATCTTCATCTCACACTTTATTCAATACATTACCGAATAAATTGAAATAATTTTTCGACCAGGATACACACACACACACACACACACACACATATATATATATATATATATATATATATATATATATATATATATATATATATATATATACTTTGTGCTTGATTTCGTTCAAGTATTTATGTTTACAATAAACGATATGTATTAAGGACTTGGAATATATAACTTGACGTCGCGGAAGAAATGCTTAACCAAATAAATAAATAAATAAATACATAAATAAAATAAAATAAATAAATAAAATAAAATAAAATAAAAATAGCGAAAAAGCAACGTAACCTGTCTCTCCAAACAACTAGAAAAAATGAGTGAAATATTGGAGAAGAATCTGAAAGGAAATTGCTTAAGGACTGACATCAAAGTATGCAATTTCAAATTTTCCGCCTCTGCTCCCTGTTCTTTGTTCTTCTCCCTATCTTTTTATATCTCTCATCACACGCACACACACACACACATACATACACATATATATATATTGTACGTACGTCAATTTTGTAGTTACAAAATATTTTTAAATGCCATTTTTATAGATAAAAATATATAGCTAAATACTCTGTTTATAATGAACAATATTAATATTTAGCGGATTGATTTCCCGAAAAAGTTCATAGAAAGTATGTGTCCTCCGACAGGGATCGAACATGTATTCTCTCTAGAACTGACAAGCAGTTCAATTTAGCTATAGCGTATGGTCATTAAGGTATATTAACAGATTTTAAACTACAAATTTTACATGAAATGTTTGTGTCTGTGTATGTCTGTTACTATATAACGAGCAAGGAAATTATTACCGCCAACAAGCACTGGACGCTATATATATATATATATATATATATATATATATATATATATATATATATATATATATATATATATATATATATATATATATATATATATATATATATATATATATTAAACATATGTTTTCATATGTTTAATACGTCCCGTCAAAAATGAATTTACATATTTTTGACAGCCCGTATTAAACATATGAAAATATATGTTTAATACAGCTGGTCACAAATGTGTAAATTTTCTTTTCACTTTTTGTTTGGAATTAAAGTCTGATGATCTGCAGTCCTTTAAAAGGGCTGTGGTGAAATAATTTATTACATGGAATCTTAAAGTAGTCTGTTTTTATTTAAATTATTTTCTCTGGATTTACATTGAGCTCTCTGGATTTTATCCTACTTAGGTTTACCCATACGGATTACCTAGTTTTTCATGAAGTATATATATATATATATATATATATATATATATATATATATATATATATATATATATATATATATATGTATATATATATATATGTAGATTGATGTGTGTGTATGAATTTTGATCAAATTCTTATAGAAAAGGCATTGGAATCCGAAAGAATAAAAACAGATAGGAAACATTTACCTATCTAACATGTTACTCTTCTTATTAAAACTTCATCCGAAGAGATGTGGAGAAAATTATTTTGATATTTTTCTTTTACTTTTTTGATTCTCTTTCTTCTCGTGTATTTTTTCATACATAATTATATATATATATATATATATATATATATATATATATATATATATATATATATATATGTGTGTGTGTGTGTGTGTGTGTGTGTGCGCGCGTTTGTTTATGTTCGTGTGGGTGTGTGTGTCTGTAGAAATGCATGACGAAAGAGAGTCAAATAGAAAGTGTGAGGTCAAACAGTACAGAGTCTGACGTACATTGTGGAAAATGGTGGCAATTTCTTTTTATTCACACATTGCCAAGATATTTGTGTAAATGATTTTAACTTGTCGCAAAAATATAGAAAATAGACCGAAATTACAATTTCATCTCGAAAATTTATTTAGCCTCATCTTCACAAGCAATTGATCATTCAGCGCTCGAGTATGCAACATTAGACAAAGAAATTATATAATTATAAGCAATAAAAATGTATTGTTATGACAATAATAGCCGTCTCTCTATACAAGGCGTATCCGCTGTTACTCATATGACAATAGGTTGGGCCTCTCTACTCGATACATTCCTCAGCTTTTTCTTGTTGAATTGTATTACAGACAAACACTGAATGTAATGTATGTTTTATTGAATTTCGGTAGATGTTTCGGGACTTCTATTCCCTTCATCAGACAAGCATTAATATTGATTTCATATTTACATTCAAATATCACCGAGCAATAGAAACTTGTCGAACAAAAACAAAAAATCATAATTCAATGATTTAAAATTCTTAGAGATAAGAAAATACAAGTTATTCTTATCTATTTGTTTTTATTTTCTGTCCGGCGTCTTGGCTTCAGTCACTTTACCACCTGTTATTTCAATATTTTTATGGTAATTTTTCGGATGATACGTAAGCTTAATGTGGGTAATTATTCTCTAAGATAAATCAGCTTTATGAATTTAAACTCAGAACAAGATTGGCAATAATATCTCATCGGTTGACATTTGAATTGGATGAGTCTAATAGTATGTTCTACGTTAAAAGTTTCCTTTTTCTCTCTTCTCTTCCGGACGCTTGCCTTTCGGTCTATTTGGGTCTTCAAAAATTTAAATACGATATCAATCGTTATAAACTGTCTTCTTGATTGCTCGAGCTCCATTCTTCTTGCTCCTTAATAATGTTTCTCTTTTTTTGTTATTTTTAACACTCAGTAACCCCTTATATATATCATAGACTTAACTGTCATACTTAGAGTGAAATGACTAAAAAAACTAAAACAAAAAAACTAAAATAAAATAAAACAGAAATAATACGAAGCATGTATAGCCAAGTGAATTATATTCTTGGTGCTGGAATTTGATGATATAGTAATTGTGAAATCAATTCCGATAGTTATTTACTTAGATTCAGTGGAAACTGGCCGAGCAACACATGAGACGTACTAAAATGAACAATCCGTCAATCCTTATACAGGAACAGACATTAAATAAAGAATTTAGTTTGAAATTTGATGACTGTTAATCGAATCGACTGACAACTGTAGAAAAACTTGCGAGCTGACCGTTATTCCCATCAGGATATAATCTTATAACTGACAGAAAGCGATTGGTTTCGATAGATTTCAGTGAAAGGTGGGTGACTGGTCCGTACCTGGTTCGCGTGAACAGAGCTAGCAATGCTTTTCTTTTTTTTTTTAGCTCCACCTATTCACATCGGGGTGGTTTCATTTTGAAGACTCCCCTAGTTAGGATAGACCATTTTTTGTGTGTACCTAGTTAATATAATTTTATTTTCCAGCCTGTTTTCGTCTTCTACTTTGGTTTGGATCCCAATCGGGATTCTCAACCTCCTCAGGTTGTTTTTGGCTCTTTTTTCACCTCGATTAATTCAGCTATCACCATGGCCGTATTTATTTTGTTATTTCCCGCTCTCTTAGTCAGAGTATATGTTCCTTTTGCCTAAAGGCAGAATAGAACGACCTCTCTGAATTCTTTTCTGAGTTTGACAAATTCAACTAATATCAGTTATCCTTTTATTTTGTGTATTTGTTTTGATATTTTAGTTTGTTTTTGGATTCAATCCCCCCCCCCATCATTACGTATCAACCAGAGATTTTTGTACATAGAATTTTTTAATCGTTAAATTTATGTTATGGTTTTTTTTTTGTAAGTCCTCTGAGAGTATGCGGTATTGTGGCATATCGAAGATTGAATGATGATGGATAAGTTCTTTTGGTGTATGTGCAAATTGTAAGTTGTGAAGGGGTCGTGAAGCTGATTAGCTAGGTATAACATGGTAAGTGTAGACTAGCTTCGCCCTATCCCCACCTTTTTTGTCCATGTGCCACAATTGTATTTTATATACAACAAATCTAGACCGATGTAGAAAATGAGAGGGAAAATCGCCGAAATGTTATGAAAATAATAACAACGGTTACAATGATCGTCAGAATGTAAATATTCCTTGCTTAAATGACTTTCAATTGTTTTTCCTATATATTTGAATGCCTTTTTGACATACCTGTAGATTTGAATTGGTCATTTGCAATTAATTCATTTTGGGGTCTGTTCATTAAACCCTCCGATTACTTAACTTTAAACTTCTGTTTAACAAACGTTTCATTCCCAAACTCAATCCTAGTAATTGACTAAAATCCGACCTAATTTTCAGATTAACTCTCTTTAAAACATCTATAGTGGAATATTAGTAATCGTAATGTTAACCTTTTCCCTACAAGGGATCATCTCTTAAAAACTATTTTAGGAAAGCGTGTCTCACAAGTTCAGTCGCTGTTGACTCTCCTGTCTGTAGTGAAGAGGGTTTATTTCCTAACCTTCTATTTGAAGTAGTGTGGAAATTTAACACCGTGAGTATGTCATTATTTTCTCTTCGAATTAAATGTGCTATCCATTTTAGTCGTTACTGCTGTTGATATTCCTAAAGTGATATGGTTTCTGTTTGGTATAGGTTTTCTTAGTTTTTTTTTTCTGTAGACCTAGTCCACAATGTCCCAAAGCGTTCACTCGTTCAAAGATTTTTTTTCACTGTTGATCTTAGGAAGAGTTTGCATACAGCTGTGAGTTTTGACATTTCTGAACGGGTATCGTGCTATACATGAGATTCACATGAGAGTCTCAATCTAAGGAGGTTCTTTAAGAACATTAAACGAGATTTCGGACTTATGATTTGGTTTTGTAGCAATTTGCGGTGTTGGGGAAAACAACTTCTGTCATAGCCTATTTCTTTTTAAAATTTATTTTTCTCCTATACCAAAGATTGCATTGTTTTCATCAAATTTCATATTTTCTGATAACTTATTACGATAATATTGAGGAACAGCATAGGTATAAATAAGTGAATTAAAAAACGTGGAATGTCCTTGAAATAAATCTATTTTCTTTTATTGATCCTGACAGTAATATGCTTCTAGTGTAGTTTTAATTTTCTGATCTTAACAAGAAAGGAAAAAATGAAACGAAAAAAGAAAGAGTATTGTCAATATGATAGAAAGAAAAGAAGACGAAAATATAAAGAAAGAATAAAAAAAGCAAACGATTAATGAAAAAGAGAAAGAAAGAAAGAGTATTGTCAATATGATAGAAAGAAAAGAAGACGAAAATATACAGAAAGAATAAAAAAAGCAAACGATTAATGAAAAAGAGAAAGAAAGAAAGAAAGAACAAAAAAGAAAGACCTAACAAAACATTTACTCTACGTATATCTTCGTTTATAAATGTGGAACAGCATATGTATGTTTCGGCGTGCGTATACGTGTAGGCAGCCTGTGTCTTTATTGTTACGTAGGTGACCGTTCGAAGATGTGAAATGATTAAATCGGTGATAAGTAGAATTCAAGAATACAATCGATTTCAATCTGAACAGAAAAGAGAAAGAAGCAGAAAGAATCTTTTAAAAATGTATGAACGTGGTATGAAAATAATTCAGAACGAATAAAAGATGGCATCAAATTGTTAAAATGAAAAATCAAGGAAAGCAACCTGTGACAAAAAAATCAAATTTTAAAGCAAACATTATACGTCACAAAACTGAATTAACATACGTAGAACTTATTGATTACACAAATAACCACACCAATCTAATCTGCCCAAGCTCATTCAATAGTCGTACAACATATACATCATATATTGATTTATAATTGTTATATATATATATATATATATATATATATATATATATATATATATATATTAACAAATTTTTTGTTGTACAGAATTTTTTAATAGCAAGGAATAAGCGTAATTTAAAAGCCATTTTTTAATGTAAAATCTAATAGATAAAAAACAGCCGGTTTCGTCCCAGTCGTATCAAGTTTACTCCTAGGAATTAAAGTAAAAAACGTGTATTTAGGATTTTGAATCCCGCTGCTAGTTATGTTCAAATAGATAATACATCCGGCCGTCCATTGCACATCATACCATAAATAGCAGGAATCGTGTCTCTGGATTTAGTGTGGACCACTTTTCTATCTTATCAAGTTCCCACTCTTTATACAACCTGAAGGTTCTGGAGTCCTTATACATCAGATCCCGCAAGACTTCCCTCTGTTGTATTATTTTTCCCCCATAACTCATCCTCTACGCGTCTATTATTTCAATTCCCTGGAGTAAACTTGATAAGACTGGGACGAAACCGGTTGTTGTTTTTAGCTATATACATATAGGGAATACTGATTGATGAATTAACCCGAGATTTAGTGTTAATTCTTAATTCTCTGAGATGGTTTAGACGATTTTTTTCAAAATTAGTTATACCTCTGTAGCAGGTGTTTCTAGACTTTGCCCGATGTTCAACAGCAACTTTGAACTCCCCTATAGCAATGTTTGCATCAATTAAATTGTATTTACGTTTGTCCTTGAATCGTAACGAAGAACGGCTTGCATTAGAATAAATCTAAACATTGCTTAAGAATGAAACTGTACTCTAAAGGTTTGAGTTTAATATTGTAATTAAACATTAGAACTTGAGTCAAGTTTCGAGAGATAATAATTTATGTCCCGTTAGAATCATATTTTTAAAGAATAATTACACACACACACACACACACACACACACACACACATATATATATATATATATATATATATATATATATATATATATATATATATATATATATATATATATCACACTTGCATATTTTAAGCTTCATGAAAAATGAATATATTTTATGATGAAGCTTAAATAAAAGCGAAGCATGTTACAATTATAAAAAAAAAAAATCCTGTTCCTATCCTATCATTTTTTCGGATTCTTATTCACATTTGTCTCGGTCTTTCACTCAGTCTCTCTTTCTGTCTCTTTTTTCTCTACTTCTGTCTATCTCTCTCACACCCACATACATACAAACACGCACACAAGCATATAAAAGAGCTTTATATATATATATATATATATATATATATATATATATATATATATATATATATATATATATATATATATATATATATATATATATATATATATATATATATATATATATATATATATATATATATATATATATATATATATATATAAAGCTCTTTCGCATGAGCATTCTGACTCTGTGGATTTGTTCACATTTGTAAAAATAATACGCTAGAATTCGTCTTTATCGCTGCCGAAGCGCCAGTAGAAGATCTCACTGATACAAAATCGGTCGGGTTTCGTTCCTGGCTTGAAGCATTCGGTTTCCTAGTCGCACTGGTGAGAGGCCTGTATGCGAAGGACATATATATATATATATATATATATATATATATATATATATATATATATATATATATATATATATATATATATATATATATATATATATATATATATATATATATATATATATGTGACCTAATCAGCACCGCAAGCTTATGTTATGCATGAAACTCCGTGTCGTGCGACACAGGAGTTCAGTTAAATCTGCAACCTTGCGGTATGCTCAGTGGAACTTTATCAAATAACTTCTTAACGCTTTAGTTTGTTTTTTTTTAAATGATTAATTAACGCTCTATTAATTTTTGGCGGGTAAATGATTACGCAAACGCACAACGTTGAATATAATAGAAAGTGAGTAAGTGCATGTGAAGAAGGATTGAGAAGACTAAAGATAAGTAGTAGGAGAAAGAGAATAAAAACAAATCTATAATGAAAGTATCATTGGTTAAATGAAATGTACACTTTCTTTTCCAGCCTCATATATGTTTAAGCCGAATTTCTTAATATATATGCGAGGTCTCAAGACTTCGGATTTCTCTTTCAGAAGTTTCTTTGGATCAGAAAATGTCATTATTGCTAATTTTTCCTGTTACCAGAGGTTGAAAATATAGTTGTGGATGTTATGTCTTCACCTTTTTAACATTGTCAGTTCACAATGTGACACCGATTGTTCTTTTTTAAATTCCACCCATGGTTACCAAGTATGGTAGAGCTCTAAACTTTTAGAAAAATAAAGCGGTAAGAAGTCATTTTGTGAAAATTGCCTGAGGATACTGTAAGGTTGAAACCAAGTTCACGGATACAAATGATCTCCTGATTTTTAAACTTAAAAGCTCTACATCCTCATTTTATTTTTTTTCGCCAGAGAGCTCAACCGAATCATATATATATATATATATATATATATATATATATATATATATATATATTTACGTCCATGTAAAATTTTATTTTGTTCCAGCACGCATGACAGAAAGCGCGAGTTTGTAAACAACGACTACTCTTGCTAATACAGCAAAGCTCTTCCATGAAGTGAACCATTCGGTCTGTGGCGTTTTTATTCGAAGAATAATTAGGTAAAACCGGGCGCTGGTAGCTCAGGGGTAAACTATCCAACTGATGCCAAATTAGTCGATCCCGTCTTGAGGCAATTGGATGTCTAGCTACACTGCTGATCTGTGATACAGTGAAACAGTCTGTCTGTGGATGACAACACACACACACACACACACACACACACACACACACACACATATATATATATATATATATATATATATATATATATATATATATGAGGTTTGTTCGTAAAGTACGGCTACTGATACTCAAAAAGAATACTACGATATATACGAATTCGGCATTTAAACTCCTTCGGAGTAGTGCCCTTCTGATGCCGCACATATTATGAAGCTTTGTTTCTGAAGCATTCCTAGAACTCCGTTTTGTTGAGATTCCGAGCAGCGTCCTCTTGGAATTCTTCGAAACTTTGCTAATTTACATTTTGAATTGAAGAAAACACCAAAAGGTAACATCTGGTGAATATAGATGTTGTGATTGACTACAAACTGTTGCTCAAACCATGGTCACTGATGGTATAATGATTTATTAGGTTGGTGCAAAAATAATGACGTAATAATGTCGTTTTTGACGTTAAAAATACGTAAAAAACGACATTATCACATCATTATTTTTGCACCAACCTAATATATACTGCTGACTTTGATCCGTCATAATCAAACACCATTATTTATAATCCATCTTAATGAAACACCCTTTATAATTTCCTAGAAATTGCAGATGATTAATTGATAAAAAGGTCTGTCTAAAATTACCTTTTGAGTTTGCTTCCTACATTTGTTTATGACGTGGGTTCTATTTTTTCTCAGATTTTAACTATATTTTGTGGTGTATGTTTAAATTTCTTTTATGAATTGTTAATGCTTATATTAAATGTTTCCTTACAAGAAAACATTGGGCTTGAACTGAGCAAACAACTAGTGATACTGACGTTCGAAATTTCTAAAACCTTACTATTAAAATAATCTTTGAGGAAAATCGTTTTTTTGGGGGGTGTTTTTTTTTCTTTTTTTTCTCAAAACCACTGATATTTCTGTTACGTCTGTAGATGCCTGTCTTCCTGACAAACATTTTGTTTAGAGCCGTGTAGAAAGACATCCTGATTTTGGAATTATGGTTTCTACAAGTTCACATGCGTTCTTCATATTAGGCGTCGCTGCTGTTGAAAGACTTCAAAGGATGTCCCTTCTGTTACTTGGTAAATATCCTTATTGGTGAATCTGGGGCGCCAGTCAACAGATTCTAGGAAGGATTCACGCTTTATTCATTCTAAGTTTTTGTAATAAATCTCAGAAAGTGTTTGCATACAGCTGAAAGTTTATAAACTGCTGGATGAGTTGGCCGGTATGTAAGTGTCTATATTAGACGAGCTCAATTTAAACTATTGCTAGGTCAGCTGCTAATGAAATTAGTTCACAATGTTGTGTTAGACAATTTTCCTCTCAAGAATCTATCTAGCATCTCTATAAGTATACCATTCGCCGATGATTAGATTATTGCTGCTACATTTGGTCTAGTTCTCCTGCTATTTATTTAGAGATTCCTGATAATATCCAAACAAAGAACAGCAATATTATTGGTCCAGACGTGACCTCTCTGCATCAGTCACTTTTCCACCCTCGTAAAGTTGCTTCATTCTGCTTTTTCATGGTAACTGTTCCGATAAACTCTTTGCTTTTGTACCTAGACATTATGAATTTAAGCACAGTACCTGTTTAGCAAGAAGTTCTCATCAATTTACAGTTGCACTGTATAGATGTAACCATATGTTCTATCCTACAAGTTTTTTTCTCGTACTTCACGCTTGTAGAACTGTCTTCCGGCTTAAAGCATTTCAGCCAGTTTTGATTTTCAAAAATTTAAATGCAATGTTAATCGTTATCTACTGTCGTCCTGATTAATCTTCTATTGTAATCACTCTTATATTTTTTTATATTTTCTAATACCTTTTTACCCAGTAATCATTTGTGTCTTTGTTAATTTATTACCTTGTCTGGAGTAAATTCGATTAAAAAAAAAACAAACAAAAAAAATAAAACAGAAAAGCTGTTAGATTAAAAATAAATTATGTGGGAGTTGCCCAACAACGGAATTCACAATGGAATAGCCATAAATGATCTTAAGGGAATAACCAAAATAATTAGTGATCGAAACTGTTGAACTAAGTGAAAAATAAAGGGAACAAAAGAAAAGGTACGATAAAAAAAAATCTCTTAATTGCTTTATAACGAATAATCTCAGACGTGAAAGAAAAAGCTAAAATGGAGATTTACAAGTAAATCTTTAAAACTCTATGTGTAGATTATGACGTTATAGAGAATAGAAATTGAAAAGAAATTGCAAATAACAAATAGAAAGAGACAGATGAATGTATGCAGATATATTGATACAGAATACATCGTCTTGTCCAAAATGAAAACCTTATCATACTTATCAGAACTCCGACGACCCGAAGTGACTATAGATGGTTTGAAACGTGTAGGCGTTGAAATCTGAGACTGATAAATAGCATTTACATAAATTTTGTAACTTTCATTATATAGCACAAATCATACGCGTCGCCAGTACGTTTATAAGAATAGAAGTATTAAGACGCCTATATCCTTCCAGAATCCTCTGAGCGCAAGACCTGCTGGTCGGTAGTTGTCCATCGTCTTGAAATTCGGGCCTTCTCTTACACTTCCTCCAAAACTGACATCTCCAACTACTCAGTCTCTTCCCGGAAATAAAACGAAAAAATAAACCGAAGAGTATTGTCCCTTCTTAACTCTATGAAATGCCGTTGCGGGCCGTAGACTCCTGAACGACACGGGGAGATAGAGGCCAGAGGAATCAAAACAATATAATAATGAAAAAAAACGCCGTTGAGAATTTAGCAGTCATTGCATATACGGAACGCAAAAGCAGCAAGTAAAAACAAGAAGTTAGAGACTTTTTTTGCAGAACGACTATAAGTTTCGGCAAGTACACGACACGTACAGGAGCGATAATTTCATAGAGAAACAAAGGAGAGCACACTGTGGAGAACATCGATCACCCATGCTGTAAATACTTAAATGAAAACAAAATGGATACTTTGGCTTAGAATAAGAAAATATATTTAAAATATCCGAACTTCATAATGTGGATAGACGGCTTGGAGAATCTGGCCCACACTGAATAGTGAATAACTTACTTAACGAATCTATATAAATAGATGAAACAAACGAACTAGGACGGGTATCACGGGGACTAAAGTTAGGGCTAGGAAGGACGTTGTGGAAAGCTACGATCACTCATGTCCTTATGGAATATTTTAGGAAGAATATAAATGCTTTAATATTAGTTTTATTTCTATGTGTCTTATATTGTTCCATTAAAATTTTCATCACTGTTAGAGCTGAACAGAAAACTGACGAAATATTTCTTTGTTTGAAAATTTACAAGAGGAACAATAAAAAAAAAAAAATATGCACAGATATTTTCATAGTGATCCTTTCATTTGAGATCCTTTATTTCTCGTTTTGTGGTGCAGAAAGTTCATTATTATTGTTGATGTTTTTGTTGTTGTTTTTGCTGTTGCTGCTGCTCCTGCTGTTTCTCTTGTGGTAACATGTTGCCAGAGAGTAATTATAGGTGTGTAATTAGGAAGATCCTTACTAGTTCCTTACTGAAGGTGATTACTAAAACTATAGAAAAATTATATGTGTATATTAGGGGGATTTCGTTTAGCAAGAAATAGTCTAGCGGATGTTATGTGTAGTTCCACAGAAATAAAGCTTTTGTAGCTCTGGTAATCTGATGTGCCCACGGATTTTACTCACATGATGTTCGGGACCCTTCTTTAACACAGACAATTATCCTATCCCAACAAGGATAATCGGTGTGTTAAGTTTCCACATTTTTGTTACTTAGATTTCTATGTTCTTATTAGTTGATAGTTTTTGAAGATCTTTTTAGAAACTGTTCAGTAAAGAGACATCTGACATTTTCTACACTAATTGTTGAACATGGTCTCGTACATCTACTATGTGTAGAATGCCGAAGAAAAAGTCATCGCAAAGTGCGTCACAAGCGTAGTGTTTGAGTCGTACGTATTGTCGCACTGAAATACGCTATTCTCTATCACTGCATTATTAATCAATGTCACTCATATGATTAAACCTTTTCTTTACTTAACATTTTGTTGTACTGTTTCCTTACAGTATTATTAAACAGAACAACGCTATTCCCGTTTACTGTATTATTAATCAATGTCTCTCATATATTTAAACCTGTTTTTACTCAACATTTTGTTCCGCTGTTTCATTACTGTATTATTAACCAGAACTATGAACTCTATAACAGAAACATTCGAATCCTGTAGGAAAATTATATCAATTAGTTGGTAGTTTTTTTTTATTGTCTTGTGTATTTGCATCAATATTCTTGTCAACACTATAGTAACTGTATCGACATTTGTGATGTCATTAGTGTGGTGTTTATACCATACGCTCGGGATATTAATACCATGGTTTAAACAGGCATTATTATTATTATTATCATTTTTATTTTCTTTGCTTTCTGGCGTTTACACATTTCTTTCCGGGTCCCACCCAGGGACCTAAGGTTAGAAATGGCATCATGACACTTTTCACTGACAAAAAAATAAAATAAAATAATTACATAGATAGAGCCCTTCGTAAAGTGTGGGCTGTACTTGTCAGAACAATTTTTTCTATCTCCTTGAGGCATGGGCTTCCAGGGATCCCTGTAATTAGTCTACTGCAATCTTTTCCAACCAGTCCTAGGGCTCCAACTACAACAGGGATTGTTGATGTTCCCATATGCCACATTTTCGAGATTTCTATTTCAAGGTCCTTGTATTTTGACAGCTTTTTGAATATCTTCAAAGATACATTGCAGTCAGCAGGGACTGCCATATCAATAAGGAGGCACCGTTTTTGTTTGTGGTCTTTAATAACAATATCTGGGCGGTTGGCCTTGATTGTTCTGTCAGTGTGAATTGTGTAGTACCATAGAATTGTAACAGGTCCTATCTCCGTAACTGGATCTGGGTGGTGTTGGTCCAAGTTTCTTTCAGTTTCCTTCCTGTAGAAGTTGCAGATTTTCCAGTGCAGATATTGGCCCACTGTGTCATGTCGGGTTTTATATTTAGTGGGTGCCAATATCGTGCAACCTGATACATGGTGATCAATCGTTTCTGGATATTTATCACAGAATCTGCATTTTGAGTTGACACAATATTTTAGTATATGTGCTTGATAATTCCTTGTTAGCAAGCCTTGGTTCTGTGCAGCAAAGATAAAACCTTCAGTTTCAGCTTTCAACCCTGCACTACGTAGCCACTGATGGGCACGGGTTTTGTCTACGTCAACTTGTTTGGTAGGGGCAGAGTATTGGCCATGAAGCTGTTTATCTTGCCATCGCTTCTGTATCTGGTCGGTTGCATTCGTCTTTGCTCTCTTTATTATTATTATTATTATTATTATTATTATTATTATTATTATTATTATTATTATTATTATTTCAATTTTTGCTATGGTCATATTACCTACCAAGCTACGGGAAGAGGTAAGTCAGTTAGTGTTGTGTTATTATGGTTTCATTTCATGATTATTTATCTAACCCCTCTAACATCACTAGTGTTACATGAACAAAGTTCTTTATAGTGAGATATGGTTTCCTGATATTTGTCATAGAACCTGCATTTTAGATACAAATATATTATATTATATATGATATTTGCCTGAATATTCGAAGTGAAAAAAAAATCTGGTCTTGCGCTGCAATAATAAAACATTCCGTTTCTGCCATTAATCCAGATGCTGCTCGTAATAATCGATGAGTGTTAACTTTATCAACATCGGCTTTATTCTGGATATTGGCCACATTATTATTATTATTATTATTATTATTATTATTATTATTATTATTCCACGATATTTATATGTCATGTTTTTTGGCATTAGTTTGCGCAGTGAAATATTCACTAACCGCCCTACGAGGTCGGATGCGGCACAAGGCCATGTATATTGCGGAGAATCCGATCCCGTAGGTTCGGGCAAAAATTCCCCGTAGACCCCGTAAAACGGAGTCGGATAGCTATCTAACACCCCAGACGAGATTCTGCCATTCGGCAGAGCCTTGTCTGGTTTCATCTTTGCCCAGAGGCTGTGAGTTTGACAAGCACACTTCCGAAGTAATCTGGAGAGTGATTGTTTGCGCAGTGAATAAAATATATCATTACAGATAACATTCTTATAGAAAGTTGAACAACAAAGGATCTTATAGAAGTTAAGGCATTTTGGAATGAATTGTTACATAAAAGAGTGTCTCATTCTTTTCTTTCTTTTCAAAATTGTATTAATCGTTTACAAGATTGGAATAATAATATAATCGATAACACTAGCGCAATCTTTTATATTTCAAATCCGAAAAATTGAGTTGGAGACGCCTATAACGGAAAACACCGGAAACAGACTCGCTGCGAATATCCGGAAATCTCACTACTAAGAATTCTACCGAAACTACTACTACTATTACAAATAATAATAATAATAATAATAATAAAAATAATAATAATAATAATAAAAAGAAGAAGATATATTAGGAGAATATATTTTACAAATATCATGTAAGAATATTATATATTTTAATGTGTATTAAGGTAATCAACAGCAGCAGCTGAATTTTGATATTTACAATCTTTAAACGTATATGACAAGATTGGTGTATGTATTAGGCTTGTTTTGCGTGGTTCTTCTTTTCCACATCTTCGGGGTATCACGCGGGTGATTTCCGGGGTCTTCAATTTATATTAGATATAATTTGTTGGAGATGTAGATATTTCCGTGGGAGACAACAGAGACTGGAATTAAGTTACAAAATTATTCTACGTCTAACAAAAACAGCATTTTATTGCTTTAGTAAAACAAATTAGGAAAGTAAAGAAAAGAGTTAAAAGAATACATGTATATAAAAATGTCGTTATTCGTACGTACAGATGTGGAAAAGCCCTAGCGAAGATGTTTAGAGACTTATAGTGGAAAAAGAATTTCTTACTGGTTTGTTAGAGTTATCAGTTTAAGGCATTTGTATACGGTGCTGTATGAAAACTGAAGGAAGGAGGCGTGGACAACTTGTCTATAAGATACCCTTTTGGTGACGAGAGCGAGAGATGTGATGTCTGCTTCTGGCAAATCTCCGATTGGCCAATCTACATATCTCCAACAAATGAAAAATAATGCACAATGTCTCCCAGGTGTCCTATATTCACAATCAACAGTTGTCCAGCTAAACCTGATTGAGTGTATACCAGAAGTGAGAGAGCAGGTTCCTAATGGAAGTTGTAGGTCCATCACTTGGAACCATGGTCTGACCACCATGTTCAATGTAGTCAGTTGCATTGTCTATCAGACATGACCTTCTTTTGTAAAAATCTTGGAATGTGTTCAGTTCTTCGAAGAATAACAAAAAAAAAATAAAAGATTTAAATGATATAGATAGCATTAGCATTTCGATGAAATTGGTACTTGTCTGAATTGCGTATCTGTGGTATTCTTGAAATTTCTCCTGCGTTAAAATGTGACACGTTCTGAAAAAAGTGATGTTAGTGTGTTTCCTACTGAGAAACCTAACAGTGAGTTGATGTAGCTGTTAGAAAATCTGTTTGTGTTTTCCATCATGGTAGCTATTTTCTTGATGTTTTATCTTTACGTCTCGTCTGTAAAAACCCGATCTCATATTTATGTTGTGTTTTCGGTTGCTCTAATGTCCCCTGTATCATTAATAAAAGTTCCGGGTGTCTTAGGAATACTTACGATTTTTCTAAGTATCAGTGATTTGACAGTCGTTGAATTCAATCACGTTTATGTTCTTTGGTATATTACGTCTGTACGAGATTGCTCAGGGGATTGAAAAGGTCGTGTAATGGAAAGATTCTTCTCGGTTTGCGTTGTATTTCGTATTTGAAGATATATTCTTCTTTGGCCTGCGTAATGTTTCTATGAGAATTTTGAAGAAAATAAATGGTGTATTCCGTATTTTTCTAAAGTAATATATTTTAGTTGATGTTATTGTTTAACCCTGTTAGCTAAATCTCAGCATATTTTTCTTGTTGAATGAGTTCAAAGAAATAATACACTTTCAGTTTTGATATGCCCTTTGACATTTCCACGTGGTCAGTCAAGTAGGACCCTTAGTGTTTAAATACTTAACTGGAACTTCTTTCAGATCAAACATTTTTCGTGAATTTTATTTTATACTCTATCTCAGATTAATTGATTCCATTTCAGATAAAACTCGTCATTGCTTCGAAAGTGGTATCCTACTGTCATATTCTGACAGATATAGAACCGGTGCTTTCAACGTCCTGGGCATGACGATAAACTACATCCACGTCCTAGGTATGACGATAAACTACATCCGCGTCCTAGGTAAGACGATAAACAACTTCCAACAGCAAGGCCTCTGGTAACTGCCTCTTAATTGCTGGCGTTACCAGGACCAACTTGACCCTGGGTGGTAGCACCTCTTACGGTCCGAGCTATGGGAAAATAGTTAACACCCAAACTTGTGTAAAAAATAGGTTTTAATACTAGAAATACTTTGTAATAATAATCAAAATTTAATACTAGAAATACTTTGTAAAAAATGTTCCAGAAATAAATCTTTGAAGAAAGAAAAACTATTACCTGCAATACATTTTTGGAAAAAGGACTATTACCAGCAATACGTTTTTGAAAAAAAAACATTACCAGCTATAAAATTTCGAGCAAAAAATATTATCAGAAATAGATTATTGACTTAACAAAAATATTACCAGAAAAACAAATTGTCGTCATTAAATGACCCATTGAGGTTGATAGGCCGTAAAAAAAAAAAACATGCCAAACCAAACCAAACCAATCAACGAGACCTGACAGTAATCACTCTCAATTTTTAATTTTATCATAAATTTCCTATTGATTTTTGATGTAATGAATATGCATACACCTGGGTTCCCCCTCGGAGTTATATGATTGCCTGGTGTCAGCCATAAATACAGACCGATGTAGAGGTACATGGGGGACTACGCCTATTGTCTTCGCCTATTTCCTACGCCTATTGTCTACCACTACGACGAGGACCAGCCCATTACGGTTACCTGCGAAATTGTTCTACTCGGTTACACTAGTCTAAAACAACTTTGCTACTTCGAACAAATATATCCCTTTCCGGGACATATCAATTTTGAATCTGAGTTATTTGCAATTCGACAGTTTAGAATAAGTTCGATTTGTTATCTTCGAGGCAGGAAGTATTCCAGTATACTTACCTATATTATTCATAATATTGGGGACAAAAGCGAAATAAGAATTAACCAAACTATAAGCTGCATAATTTTGTCATCGGACAAGAGCTATGTTTCGGATTCGAATCCAAGTTTTTCGCAATCGTGTTAGTTGAACCCCTCTCTGATTGACCATGTTTTCAGAGGTATAGGCGTATTCGCCGTCCTTAGCAAATTGAGGTCTGTTGAGATATTTAATTTGAGTTATCCTCCACCTACACTGATTGGCATCGAAGATTACAGGACAAAGGCTGCCCTGCTATTGTTTTTAATAATATTTCATACTATGCAAGGTAATAAAGTCACTGAGACACAAGGACGTGGAAGAATCAGGAACAGAAGCATTAATAATGAGTGAGAAGAGAAAATATTAATAAAGATGACGATTGACATTGTATTTAAATTTTTGCAGATTAAATTTGACTGGAAAGTAGGGAGTCGGAATGGATTTTCACTATCGAGAAGTGTGGGAAAAAAAACTGTTAGCATAAAATATATGGTTACTGTAACAAGCTAAATTGTAAATTGATGCAATATCGGCGCCAGTCTTGTACTGCGCTTTTTAAAAGTCTACGTACCATAGTGTAGAGCTCATCTGAAGAATTACCATGAAATTATTTATGGGAAAGATACAGATAAAATTACGGCAGTGGGAAAGTGACTGTAGCCGAACAGCCAGGTCATGACAGATCATATTGCTGATTTTTCTTTGGATTTTATTAAGGAGCTCAAGTTAAATAGAAGGGGTACCGGACCATATGTAGAAGTAATATTCAACCCATGGACGAATGGTAGACTTATAGATATGTATGATAGTTTCTAGAGAAAAAATATATCGCACGACAATTAACCAATATTTTTAGCAGGTTACCAAGCAAAGGATTCAATAGCGTCATTCGACTTCATGTCATCTGAAAACGTTTACTCATAGATATTGGAAATGTGAATGCAATAAACTCGACTGGAATTCGAAATCGGCTTTCGATTCCACAATCCTACCAGCTCTTCATTACTCCACTCTGGTTTGCGGAACATGGTTCAGGAGAATTAGCGAAAAGGCAAAGTAAAACAAACTATAAAGGACAATAAATTATGTAGAGCTACGAACGCCCAGGTCCTGTACTAACACAGGAACATTTTTTTTCATTCATATTTCAGTATAATAAAATGACTAGATAGAGGGAGAATATACATAGACTCTGAAGCATCTTATAAAAAGTTACTCAATTAATGGAAGATTTTTTTTTAGAAAATATATTTTGAAATATTTTGATTGTTGGAGTTGTTAAGTATTAACGTATCGAAAATTCTATTGCAACAGAATATTAAAATCTCAACAGATGATTGATCCTGTTTTAATAAATCGAGATAAACCACTAGAATTCAAAATCGCCATGAGGAATTTTGGAAGAAGGGACTTGAGAGTAACAGAAATATGGTTATTCGGAATAGTACTGACAATGGAATGGAATATTTGAGCAATGACTGAGTTATAAAGAAGATAAAAAACAAAACGGTCACTTCTAAATACAATAAGAAAGAGGCTATCGAAATTTCTAGGGCACATAATGAGGAAAGACTGCCTAGAGAATTTAACACTCACAGGAAATAATGACAGTAAGAGAAACATTGCAAAAAGGCGAGTAATATATTTAATTTGTTTGTGCGATTGGATGACAAAATGTAACAGATGTGGATGAAAAAATGCTAAAGACTACTTACATAAAAAAATGTTAGGAAGACGTGGAGCGCCATGATCATTTATCTCCTGACAGTAGATGGAACAGAAAATAATGAGGATATAGATTACAGAAAATGAGTAAATAGGAGTTGCTACAGGTAAAAAAAATGTACTGATAGAGACAGAAAGATTTGGAGAGCCATGATTAGCCACTAGCTGAAAGGACATTGCACACAAGATTTATGTAGATATTAATAGGATTTGTAAAATTAATGTTCGGTAAAAGAGAACGTATAAGTTTCGAAAATCAGCATGCTGTATTGTGTATTTTACCTGGGTTTGAACTGAGATCTTTTACATGAGCCGAAGACAATCTTGAAGCATCGGTTATTCATTTTTGTATGTATTGGTTTCTTAGTTCAAAAGTTTTGTACAAATTTTTTGTCGTTTTTATTTTGGCCTATATTTTCGTTATGTTCCATTGTTTACAGATTAAAAAATATATATATAAAAAAAACCAGTCTTTCTTTCTTCTTTACATTTTAAAAAGTATTTCTTTTCTTGTTGCTTTTCATAGATTTTCTTTTATATCCCAAGGGTTCAAAGCAGATTTTGTCAATTGTTTGATGAGAAAAAATATGATATCGAAATGTCACAATAGCAACCACAAGGAAATCAGGAAAAATTACAAAACCAAGCCGGAGGTGGAATCAGTTTTTGAATGATGAGTTTATTTGCACTGACATATTCCTGCAGGTCGTAGAAAAATAAAGAAAACATATTTTATAAGAGAAGCATAATGAGACTTAACATTTTTTTGAAAATCTATGACAAAGTGGAAGCATTTTATTTTTCATGTGACATGTTTCGTCGTCGAGGACATCTTCGGACATCTTCGGACTAAATTGATGTTTACACTGATGTGAGTATATAGGCTTATAGAGTAGAGACGTCTTGAAACGATTCACATTTCTTGCCATATTTTCTAATATAGCATTGTGGGATATTTAATAACAGAATTGGTACAACATAAGCAGATAAACTAGATGAAATCGGCTAGACTATACAGCGAAAACACAGAGTAAAAATATTTTTCCAATTTGTCAGATACTTTCCTAAAATTGTTATTTATAGATATAAATGTGTCACATTATGAAATGGACAAAATCTGACAATTATTTTTTTTATATTTATACGTTCTTTTTATAGATACAAATATTTAAGTAAATGTTCTGCTTATAATAAACAGTATTAACAACATTTACCGACCTGAATGTCTGAGAAATTATCATAGAAAATATTCGTCCTCCGACAGGAATCGAATCTGTATCCTATACGGAACCGTCAATTAGCCTGACGTGCTTTTACCGATTGAGCCCCGGAGGAGCGTTTCGGTTAGCAAGGTCGATTTGTAATTGTAGTTTAATATAATTAGTAATATAATTGTAATTTAAAAACAGTAAAATCGATCTTGCTAACTGAAACGCTCCTCTTTTCTTGTAGGGATGAAAGCCTTCATTCCAGCTTTTTCCCAGGATGAGACCTCAGACACACATTTTTGGAGTATTCCAGCGGGCATTACGAAGGAAATCTCGTAATGAGTCCCAATCTTCTCGTTGATAAAAGAAAGATTTCCTCTTACTGTTCATTATTGTTTCTGTTCTTAATCCTTGCATATCCTATAATCCCTTTGTGTCTTAGAGTTTCTACTGCCATCCATAACGGGATACCGTTTAAAAAAACAAATATCACGTTAAAAAAGCGGTTCTCATATGATCACCAAATTTCAGCAACATCGAGACTAGCTAATGCCTACATGGGTGATCACTTGGAGATAAAATGTTCAGTAAGTTTAGATGTGCTGGTGGTTTAATGGTTATTTTTTTTAGTTTTTTTTCGAAGCATATGAACATCTAAAGGATATTTATTCCCAAAATATAAATATTTTGTGCCCAATTTTATTTTATTATTTGAGATAATAATGGTTTAGCGATAAAATTCTTACTAATTAACCCATTGCCGGGGAAGAAGTGGTGGATGTATACCTTTCCTAAGGGTATTTTCATCTAAGTAAATATAACGAACACAATTGGAATTAGAACTCGGCTCTCCGATTAACAATTCTTAGCCTTTATCCATTATGCTACCCACACATCCAAGCATACAGCACTTGGTATCCCCAAGTAGTCACCCATCTATTTACTGACCATGCTCGATTTTGCTTAACTGGTGATCATATTATGCTATGGTTATATAAGTTTTTATTCTTTCCCTCACATCACCGACTATACATAGATAACCGTAAAGAAGCAAATGGAGGAATAAATCCTTCTCTTTACTGCCATACTTATTCGTTTTTCTACGGCTTATCAACCCTTTCCAGGTAATTTGAAACCAGAAAATATTTTAAAATTGTAAGACAAAATTGTTGAGATGATAATCAATTAGTGATATAATCTTACTAATTAACCCATAGCTTATGGCAAGAAGAGATGGAATCATACCTAATAAACAAACTTGAAATTATAACTAGGATATAAAATAGGGGATCAATTCTATATTCCAATCAATATATAAACTGATCCCTCACTTTGTGACGACCTTAGTCTCTATACGTTTATAATTCAGAGAATGTAAATACATCTAAAAGACGTATCTATGTAGCTAGTCAATATTTCATTGACAGATTGATTCGTTTTCTGCGTCTTATCGTCTGAATATAACGAACCCAACTGGAATTGGAACTCGTGTTTCCGATTGACAATTCTGAGCCATTATCTAATACATTACATGCCCAACACCTGGTATTCCCAAGCGGCAATGCATCTAGTCATTTCAATGATGGTACGTGAAACAGTGTTTCAAAGTCATGCGGCCGTAAGATTCAATTTCATTACGGGTTAATTATGAATTGAATCTTACGCGCAAATCCCATTAGCGAATGTATGAATCTTCCACTTCTCCCACCAGCTTTGGATTAATTACTAGGACTTGTATCCAAAAAATCATTATTATCTACAAAAACCTTTTACAACTAAAAATGTTTTCTGTAAAAAGGTTGATAAGCCGTAAAAATCAAATCAATCAATTGTTCCTGCTGGAAGTATTGAAGTGTTTATGTTATAAATTATGCTGTAAAGCTCTTTGTCTCAGGTTTTTAGTGTCTCATTCTATGAAGATGCGTTTTTAAGATAAGGAACCTTTGAAACATTTTTTTAATAATTGTTCTCAGAAAGCGGTTGCATATGGGTGATTGTTTATAATTTTCTGAACGAGTTTATTGCATTTTATGACAAACTTATATGAGCCCAGATTTGAAGAAGCTATTTAAGATCCTAAAACTAAATTTCGAGATATTATTGTGGATTTATAGCATCTTAATGTATGGGACAAATGCTCAACAAGTCCTATGTTCAACTACAAATTATGGATTAGTACGATTACTGTTCATTTCGGAATTCTCAAACGTTAAACTGATCGAAAGAGATTTTAAAATATTGGAGGGCAGGACGGAAGAAATGTTGAGACAAATGCAAAACCTGACAACATTTGTGTTAATGTAAAGTATAACTGGGATGTGTTGTTATCCTAACTGCAAATAGCAGCAAGGAATAGATCAGTAAAATAAGAACGTATATCAATTAGCGTATAGATTACGTTCTTCGTTCTTCTACTTTTTTCTTCATTCTTTTTTCTTCATTCTTCTTTTTTCTTCTATTTCTTCATTCTTTTTCTCTTTTCTTTTTCTTCATCTACTTGTTTCTACATTCTTCTTCGTCTTTTCTTCTTTTTACTTTCTTCTACTTTCTTCTTTCTTCTACTTCTGCGTTTCGTTTTTCTTCTACTTCTTTTTTTTATTCTTCTTGTATTTCTTCTTTATTCGTTTTCATCTTCTTTTTCTCTCTTCTTCTTCTAATTCCTTCATTTTAGTCTCTTGCACACTAAGAAACACGACGGCACACACACAAACACACACACACGCGCTCGCGCGAACACACACACACATACACACACACACACACATATATATATATATATATATATATATATATATATATATATATATATATATATATTAACTTAAGTGTTATTATGGTGGATACATGTTTCAAAGGTACACCCCATTTTTATTTTTATTTAAATTCAGGTAATGTAATATTTAAAATTTGATTTGCACTATCATCACAATTTAAAGATGTCAGATGAAAAATACGATGGCTGAAAAAAAGATCTGGAATGGTACTGTAAAACGAAAACTACAACGCATATCAACTCGGTATTTACACTCCTTCGAAGTAGTCCTATTCAATAGCCACACATTTTGTCCAGCATCGTAGGCCTTCTTTATTTTGGTTGAGAAGGAGCAGCTACCTCATCACATGCCCGTGAATTTCCTCGACATCTTGAAATCTTACAGCTTTTAAGTAGCATTTGATTTTTGAAGAGGAAAACGTCACAAGAGGCGACATCTTGGAAATAGGGTTTTTGTTGGGCATGGGGAATGATGATTGTGACTAAAGTCTGCTTCACACGTCCTGTTCATGAAGAAACCTGTGTGGTAGGATGAGACTATCAAACTTTAGTGATTTTCCAAATACTGCTATAAACGGAGCGACAACTTTATAACTTGTCAAAGCAACAGTCTCGATACTTTTTGATCAAACTTCGTAATTAATATAAAATAATATACATACACTAACTTATAAGTGTGTGGGAATGTGCATTTATGTGTGTATATGTGTGTTTGTGTGGAGAGAGAGAGAGAGAAAGAGAGAGAAAAAAAGAGTGATAGAAAAAACTGAGTGTGAGCAAAATAGAGCAAAATAGATAGACTTAGAAAATCTAAGAATAAATATTTTCTTTCATTCTTCGGACCAATAATTTGTGTAGTTTTTTTCCCCTTATCTGTTTAAGTGCACACAAATACACACAATTCAAAAAGCCCTAAATTGTCTTGAAAATAATGGGTGTTACATTAAGATGGATATATATATAAGGTGTTGCATTGACGAATTAAAGTCAGCAGTAATAAATCAGTGTTATTAGTGGAAAATAATATCGCTGAAATGTCCGCCAAATCTGAAAGAAAAAGAAAAAAAAAATTCATCAGACGCTTAAACTTAATTGAAATTTGAAATTTGAAATCGGCCCAAGTTATTGGAACACAATTTACATATGTGTGTGTGCGTGTGTGTGTAAATTTTAGTTCTACTAAATAATGCCACACACATAAACATACTTGTATAAACACACGTGTATGGGCATGGTTGGTGGTGCTGATAATAAGAAATAGAATAGATGCTTCTGGAATAGACTCTTGATAAAATGCTCAATCAAGGGTTCTTAAAAAAGTAGCACGGTCCTGGATATATATATATATATATATATATATATATATATATATATATATATATATATATATATATATATAAGGGGTGTTTCATTGATGGATTATATATAATGGTGTTTCATTAAGACGGTTCAAAGTTAGCGGGAAATAAATCAGTATTATTGGTGAAAATTCTTTATTTCTCTATTGGATCATATTATTTAAGTCATGGCAGTTATGTGTGAAAAATAATATCGACCAAATGGCCGCTAAATCTGAAAGAAAAAGAAAAATCATTGGACGCTTAAACTTAATTCACACTGGAAATTGGTCCAAATTATTGGAACACCCTTTAGAACGGTACTCATAATTATATCCATGGTTGAACATATATTCATCCAGAAAAAAAGTATAGATTTTTTGCCTTTATCGTTGACAACAATAGATCAAATGAGAAATCCCATTAAAATTAGTTCGTTCTTCAAGGATCACTGTGTTTAATTCGATCGTATTTCCCCTTATTGCATTTGCGATTTCAATGCCGCAGTTACTTGAAGCAACAATATTTACACTTTCCCTGCAGCTTACTAACCCAGTTATTCATCCAATCAACGCTGATAAAAAATCGACAATTGGAACAAGGGTTTATACAAGGAGAGCGACTAATGCTGCTGCTTATGTTGATACTGCTACTGCTGATGATGAAATCGATGATGAAAAATAATGAAGGTATCTATGAAGTTATTTGCCAACGATAACTTCAATACCTTTGAGGAAATAATTGATTTTTTTTCATTTATTTCTAACAGAGTAGGTGCAAAACATTTTACTTTCAGGAATTAAAGTATTACGTGAATAAATAAGCAAAAGTAATTAAAGAAGTAAAAAGTTTAAAATAAGATAAAATGCGTTTAGAAAGTCAAGTACCAATGTAAAAGCAGTTCAAGATGCAGGAAGTAACTGGTAATATGATAAACAAAATTAGTTGGCATCACAGATGTACCTTCTATTTGGGTTCGATATCCTCAATTACGTGTACATACACTTTGGGAAATCAATAGATCTATCTCATCTCCGCCGACCTCTGCGTTGAATGACGGGATGGACTGGCTCCTACAGCCTTGACTGTCAACAAGTCTACCATAGAAAGAAAAGGTAACATATATCGGGCGAAAAATATTTCTACCTAGTCAATTTTAATACGAAAGAGACACGATCGCTTTAGCGTGTATCACGTTGGGCCCTTAACTAAGTTGTTATCCCATAAGTCTCGGTAGATTATGAGGTCTGCAAGGGCGGTTAAGCCTTTGCCTGTTGAGGGAAATTTTGTATGTATTATCCAAACGTCCATTCTTACTTTCAGATTTATAACTATCGCAATGCATCTCAGCTTATTTGGAAAATAGAATGTGCTGATATATAGTGTTTGACATAATAAAAAAAAAATTCGCACAGAGCGTATAAATCATAAGTTATTTATACTAACCTCTGTGAATCACATGCGATGAAAACCTTACAATCAGTTCAATAATGTAGAATAATACATGTCTTGCATTTGGGAACTTACATTATCTGTCAAGCGTCCTATGATGCATAAAATATTAGATTAAGCCTTTCCTCAGTCGCCCCATTCATTAATAGACTCTTTTCTTAAGCATACTAAGGTTTACCTCACTTTTAAAATCATGGCTCGTGTGCATCATAATACACGGGGGTAGAAATCACAAGTCCTTTACATCACATCTGGTGCGCAGGACAGGCAAAGGGTTAATCGCTCATATTTAACATTCGATTTCATACAGCCGATGATTTCGTCAAGTAATCACCGAGAATTTCACAAGCGACAAGTGCGAGGGAAGGAACTATTAGCATAGAACTTACAATTACATCTAGCCATTTCAAATGTAAAATATATCTGCCAATTTAGTACTGCACTAAAATATTTCAATTAAGTGTACCAAATAGGAAACTCATCAGAATAATTACTATGAAAATATTTATAGAAGCAAGCGTTTACTGAGTGTGAAAGAATATGATAAAAGAATTATACCGGGGAGAGAACAATAAAAGAAGAAAAGACGACAGAAGATAACGATTGACATAGCATTTGAGCTTTTGCAGATTAAAGTCAACTGGAAAGCCAGAAGCTGGAACTGAGTTCCACAAGCGAGAAGTGTTATAATAATTTCAATAAAGTGGAAACTTAAATAACTTTCATTTGAGAACTTACTGTAACAAATGTATGAGTGAACGTTTGACAAGGCAAATGTCATGGTGGCGGACACAAAATGGCAGTGCGCCTGCGCGACCAGACTGGGAGCGAGGCCAGTATTCATTTGCATAAGTGTATGCTTCACCGGCATAAAAGCTGGGAGTTTGCGAGGGTAAATGGGAGTTGTCCAGTTGTGCGAAAGTCACACGTGTTAATCATTTCGGTGTCGACTGCGGTGTAAAACAGAGCAGCATCAGCTGCAGAAGAAGAAGAAGACGACTACGAATACGGAGAAGACAAAGACTTCAGTAATTTCGTTACAGATAGATTACATTTACATTATCAGTCAAGCGTCCTATGGTAATATATGATGCACTAAATACTAGATTAGTCCTTTCTTCAGTCGCCCTGCTCATTAGTAGATTCTTTTCGTAAGCATCCTTAATTTTACCGCTCTTTTAAAAGCATGGTTCTTGAGCATCATATATGATGCATGGACGTGGACATCACATGTCCTGTGAATCATATGAAATGCGCAGGACAGGCAAAGGGTAAATAAATTAGAGTAAATTAACAAGCAATAATTTAGAGTAAATGGTAATAGAAAGGACTAGTATATAACAATAAGAGACAGCTGAAATTTCTAGGTCACATAATGAGGAAAGAGGGCTTGGAAAATGTGGTACTCACAGGACATCGTAAGTGGACAACAGGAGATTTATCGTTCTTAGTTTAAAGCATGGCAGACAAATTCGGTGATAAAAGTTAACACATAACAGTGTCAAATCTAAGCCGCTTTTAAGCAACGCCATTAAACAAAACATAACCAAATTAGCGAGTTTGAGTAAATAGTTTGCGAAGCAAGGCTTAGAAGAGATAAAATCGACATAATTTAATAAGTGCAACAAAGGAGAGTAAATGTTGGAGAGCTATTTCTTGTACTATCTTTAAGGGAGACAAACATATAGAAAATAAGAATAAGAAAACCACAAAAAGTAAAACGTGCCTCAGAAATCGTTATAAAATATTATCTTTCATATAAAAAAGAAGAAAAAGATCACTCACACTAACATGTAATTCGAAACCTGGTCTCATGACTTGTGACTTCTATATAACCTGACTTTCATTCATTCACTGAAATCTGTTAGAAAAAAGCTAAACTTATTATGGAGCAAAAGATTTTAAAATATATTATAGTTATTTAATAAAATTAAGAAAGCTTCATGCCAGAGAATGAAGCCGCTACTATCGTAGGGTCTGGCGGTCTGTGTGTCAACAACTCTAAGAAAAACATGGGTCTAATTTGTACCGTCTTCACATCAGTGAATTGTTATTTCATTCAATAAAATAAATAGATTCTACCTACGCTCCACAATATTTGAGTATATTTTTCGCTCATTGACGAGTTCATTTCTCTATGTTAGGATTACATTAGGAAAGACACATTGACATTCTGGGTCTGTTCGTTCAATAATTCAAACATCAGATTGTCTTCAGTATTGTCAGAATTTATGTCCTGGTGTTGATGTTTCTCTGTATTTAAAATATGATGAAATATAATAGTTGGCTATTTTGAATATTTTAATATATTCGGCTTCTAGTAAATATGATATAATAGTTTAATTAAAATGCATTTATTGACACGTGAATATGAGCGAATATGTGTTCTGAGAATTTTAGTATATTTAAAATCCATATTATAAACACACACTCACATAATTTTTAACAACGACGATATAATTGTTAGATATAAATATAAAAAAAAAATCAAAAACAGAGTCGATATAAGAAATAGATAAGTAAAACATCTATACGCACTATTAATTTAGAAATATAGATTTGAGAATCTTGTTCCTTGAAGCATTCGAAGTTTCTGAAAACGCCTTATAACAGAACGTTCACAAGAAACTTGTAAGGGTTTTCCTTGAACTAAACATCAGTCGTATTCAGTCAGTTATATTCCATGCGTGATACACTGAATAAACGCTTAGACGATCATGTATCTTTCGATACATAGCTAACGAGGCAGATTTTTTCTCGCAGTAGGTTGCCATTTTTTTCTGCGGTAGACCAGATGCCATCCAAGACTACAGCACCTGTCCTCTTCTTCTCCTATAGCTGGGAACGGATTTATACCTTTTCCAAGGTTATTAGCAAGTAAATGAATGTAACGAATTTGACTGGAATTCCCTGTTCCTCTCCATTTCCCGTTTGACCACCACAATACCCTGTCTTACATTACCCCCTTACTACCCTCCCTCTTTCTTTCCTTTTTTACTTCTTACCATCGCTGACAATCTGACACTACATCCAGTCTCTCCTTTGCTACCTTCCACGGTTGTTTCCTTTTCTTTCCCTCTCTTAATGTCTTTCCCTTTCTTGCCATTTCTACCACCACTGACAGCTTGAAGAATCCTGTGAATTTTAAAGTTAAAACTCGCGGGTGGAAATAATCATTAAGTAATGGTGTCTTAATTCCAAGTGCATGTAACACACACACACACACACACACATATATATATATATATATATATATATATATATATATATATATATATATATATATATATATATATATATATATATTATAAATTAATTGATTTAAAATGTTTTTCGCTACACAGTTCTAACCAGGTTTCAAAAATGGAAGCTAAAATTTAAAACCCAGTAATATATAAGTTACTCCAAAATTCGCTTGAGGATGAAATGGAACTAATGTCTTTAATTTAATTACAAAATTAAATTGAAAGCTTTTAGCTTCCATTTTTTTAATAAATTTATGCTCTGTAAATTTACATTGAGCACTATTTTGTTAAAATAAAAATATCTATAAGAGCACCGGATTATATATACTGTTCTTTCTTTTTATTTACACACACACGCACACACACGCACACACACACACACACACAGATATATATATATATATATATATATATATATATATATATATATATTTATAGTTGCGTGTGCGTGCATGTGTATGTTTGTGTGTGTCTTGTGCGTATGTTCCATATTTTATAATAATATATATGCCTGAAGAATAAGGAATCCTGAAATCAATCAATAAAGACAATAACGTATTCAGACAAATAATGGCGTTTTTGAATAATTTTGCAACGAAAATTAAAGGTTGTAAATCCAAAGGGATATGCATTTTATATAGAAATCTAATGTCGTAGGAATACAAAAGTCGATGTAAAGCCTGAAGTAGAAGGACCTCATTAACCTCAGCATTACGTCTTAGAGGCAAAAACGTATAACCTCACCAGTTTCATTAAAAAACTGCTGTGACTACGATTTCCCCTCCGGGTAATATTAAACACTGCTTGTGGTTGCATACATATTATATTTTTTCGGTGTGGAACAAATGTATATATATATATATATATATATAATTTTCCATACGACTTAGCATCATAAAAATCTTTGGAATCTAAAACATAATTGTCATTCTTTTCGTTTCAGCTAGTCGGTTCATTCCTTAAAATATGGTGATATTATACCATGGAAATTGTGTATTTGGTTTTATTTATCAGTGTTTATCCAGGCAGCTCAAGCTAGTAACATGTTCAAATTAAAATTTGTCAGCCCACAATCCATTTTGCTAACTTTTTGATATTTTACATGTGAAATATTATTCATTTTTCAACAAAACACTCACAGTCAGCTTTGTAGTTAAGTTAAATATTAATAGACATTCTAAATTTTAATTCAACCCTGATTAATTTTGGAACAAAACACTTGCTGCCGTTTCTGTTTTAAGAAAAACAGATTGTGCCGTGACGACAGTATTTTCATAGGTGTTTTTATTTATTTTTTTTAATTTTCAAGTAATTTGCACAAAATGGCAAAATCAAAGCAGCTAAGAACTGAGATGATAGCACAAATGGAAATTTTATTCGAAAAAAGCTACTCTGAAAATCAAAGTGACAAGAATCTGAAGATTTCTAAAATGAGGATGAAATATTCGTTAGAATGTTAGTAAAACACCGGTGCAAATGTTGACAGAAACATATCTGGAGCAATAAATATGACAACTTCTGCTAACCACAAATGCATGATTATTGAGCGTAAAATAAAAGTTGAAACAAGGGAGATATGACAAAAGAACGATAACATTCGATTTTGAAAAGACATGCGATATCATCTGGTTCACTCGTAATTAGAAAAAGAAAATCAACTTTCAACAAGACAATGACCTAAAACAATCCTATAAATTATGTCAGATTATATCGAATAAAAGAAAACAACACTTTTTTGGGATTTTAACTTGTCCACCTCCATCAGAGGACCTCTCTCCCATTGAATTTATTTTGGATAAACTTGTTAGGAATGTTCGGAAAGAATACGCAAAGCGTGAGAGTGAGCATTTTCAGTTGTTGAAGAATTATTCTGAAGGATTCAAAAATGGTTAAAAAGAATTCCAAGAATCCGTATACTATTAGGTTGGTGCAAAATAATGTCGTTTTCTCACATAGTAACATTTATGAGAAAACGACATTATTTTTGCACCAAACTAATAGTAATTGTGTGTGGTAATTGTTTTATTGACGAAAACATTTTTTACTTTTTGATGGTATTAAACTTTTATTTTAAAGAATACAAACATAACTAAATTTAAGATATGTTTTTTGGAATATATATATATATATATATATATATATGAGTGTGTGTGTGTGTGCGTATTTCTGTGTGTGTATATTGTGTATATTTTGGTAGCATTTTTTCAATAAGACATATCTCACTGAATAATGACAAGTCTTGTCATTTTCATTCATATTTACGGACAACGTACTTAAATAAAAAAGAAAATTATTGATACATATTGATTTATTCCGAGTCGTTTCTACATTAACACAATGTTATTATCAAGGCGTTGTTTTAAAATTGCTGTGTTCATCTAAATGCTAATTGTTTTAAATATGAAATTAAAGAATATTAAGGCTATATAGGGTACGATTTAAATTTTACGATGAAAACTTCAGGGGAGATAACTAAACTTTGAAACTTCGATATGTTTTTTTTTTTTTTTTTGTTAAATAAAAAAGGACGATGTCTTAAAACCTAGATATTTTAAAATATATATATATATGTGTGTGTGTGTTAGTTTATATTTGTCTGTGTGTGTTTATTTTTACTGTGTTTTTACATACATATGCACATTTTTTCATTTAGTTTTATATCCTTTGTTTATTTTCTTACTCAATGAAAATAATAATAATAGTAAAAACGGATGGCAACTCACATAAGTTTTACCAATAAAATCCGAACGCTTTCGTATATTTTGTTAGACATTATCAAAGACAACTTCATTGTTTTAAACTGAATATGTATATTTCTATATAAGTGTATCTATATTGATATATATATATTGTTTTCTTGGTCGTGTTCATAGTTTATATTAGTGAGTGTTAATATTTTTTTTTAATTATTAATGTTTCCATTATTTTTAGCCATTTTTTACATTTGGATGACGCGATTATGGTCCTATTTTCTACATACATGTTGAGGCAATTTCACTATCAAGAAGCCATGTTGTATTTCAAAGATCATAGGTCCATTAAGAAACATCTCAACATCTCAACATACACAAAAACATAACAAACTCCGCCCGCAATATGCTCTTAAAAAAAAGTATACACTCAATAATATAAACTATGAACAATGCCAAATTGTGCAATATATATATATATATATATATATATATATATATAGATATATATATATATATATATACACACACACACACACACACACATATATATATATATATATATATATATATATATATATATATATATATATATATATACACACACACACAAGGACATAGTGGATAAACGCGTTGGTTAGATCCAGTGACAGGACACAAAGAGTGTGAGTTCAATACCAGGTTAAGGGAGTGGAGAACTTTCAGAGGGAAATTAGCAGGAGATAACTGACAACTGACATCCATCAAACATGTCACATGGAACTAGAACAGTCTATCCCAGTGAGGGAAATAAAAGGTTCAGTTCGAAATTCCAACCACCTGAAGAAGGCCGGATCGTACAATGGCTGAAACGTTGTGATAAATTAATTTTGATATTTATTAAAAATAATATCTTTCTCAAACATAGAAATTAAGGAATCAAGGATAGAAAATCAAATATATAGTATGTACCCAATAAATATAATGTTTACATTAATGAAAAACAATGACGGATATAAGAAAAAAATGAATAAAAAAGAACATATATACTTATACATATGTGTATATACATAGATTGAGACTCATATATAGGAATTGTAAGCACAAATATTTTGCGTATTCTATCTTGAATACGCTGTAAGGAACAGTAAGTATTTTTTGATCAATATATATATATATATATATATATATATATATATATATATATATATATATATATATATATATATATATTGCCGTGAGATATTTTAGCAAATTCTTTTCAAAACTTTAAAATTGTTTTCTTTTTGATGTTGTATATTAATAACGAACATTACTTGAGATTACTTTCAGATACATATAAATCATTATTATATATTATTATGAAAATTATTATTTTTGTATCCCGCGCTTCCTGTTGATTTACGATTAATATTTTATATCTTTAGTTGTTCTTGTTATTTTAAATATTGTTTTTGTAAATATTTATACACACACACACACACGCGCACGTAACAACGCACGCACACACACACGCACACACACACACACATTCACTCCTATTCATTTCTTGCATATTTCTCTGTTCAGGATGTCAATGATATACGGATTTTCTGATTTCGGTTTTTCTCTATAGATTTGTTTGTTTACGCATTCCCTATTCATTCCTCTGATTCATCTTTCTTCACTTTCCCTTTTGGCGAAGGATTCATTCTTTTAGTCTTCATCTATTGCGTGTGTTATTTCCCGCAGACGATATTTATTCCTTCATTGCAAGATTTTATTTGAATTCCATTCCTGCTCTTAAAACTCATCGTGCCCTTTTGGCTCCATCTAGCTTTACACATAATATTAGGTCGGTGCAAAAACATTGTCGTTTTCTAACATATGTTACTATGTGAGAAAACGACATTATTTTTGCACCAACCTAATATATATATATATATATATATATATATATGTATATGTATATATATATGTATATATATATATATACATACATCCATATATATATATATATATGTACATATACATATATATATATATATATATATATATATATATATATATATATATATATATGTGTGTGTGTGTGTGTCTGTGTGTGCGCGCGCGCTTGTCTGTGTGTGTAAAACCATTAGATAGAGTATATCCATGAAAGGTGAAATGGAATAAAGACAAAAGGAAAACGTATCTTCGTCGAGGCGTTTCGTTTTTGACGGAATTTAGGAAGGCATATGCAAGGATATTAAAATATTTTGCAACCGGTATCCATATACAAGAACAAAAATGTTATTCGTTTACATTAATGAAACAAAACATCACACCATATATTCCCTCTTTATATGAGTGTTTTAAATTCTTTCAAACTTTCAAAACCAGTAACATTTTACTTTTGTATATAAATTCTTCCTCGCTACACAGTCGTGTGTCTGTGCATATATCCTTGCGTGTGTTTTATATAATTGTGCGTGTGTATAATATGCGTGTGTCTGCGTTTGCGTACATGTTGCGGTTTCGAGAGTCTTTTCTCAATTTCTGTATGAGTGAGTTTATATATATATATATATGTGTGCGTGCGTGCATATCTTTCCATACAGTAAAGATTCAACATACATTTGGACATATGTTCTAATTGTTTTCATGGGGTAACTGATGTAAACTTTTATTCCAAGAAAAACAAACGTATTATTATTTTATGCCTATTTTACCATAATGGTTTCCCTGAATATAAGGAGAGGGACCGTTACTCCTCTGGGAACGTTCGTAAATATTCAAAACTTCACAAGTTCAACTGTTCTTTCAAAGTTCTTTTACACACACACACACACACACACACACACACACACACACATATATATATATATATATATATATATATATATATTATTTCAATACTTTCAATCCTAGTAGTTAATCTAAGATAAAATTCTAATTCAAAATTGAACTACAATTCATTCAATTTTTTAACTCCAATAATAATCCGCTAGAACTATAAAATATTTAGTCAAATCCAGAAAAATTAAAAAAAGGAAAACTGTGTCGATCCAACATAGAAAAAAAATATATATATAATTCCAGCACTTGAAAATTGCTTCTCCATAAAAATCCGAACGTAATTAATATAAGATATAAGATATTATATATATATATATATATATATATATATATATTTTTTTTTTCTCATAAGTGGTCGATGACAAAATGTAAGTATAGAGCGTTAATAGAATCCATGTGAAGAAACTTGTTACTTAACTTATATTAATAGAATCGGTCCGAATATGGGACTCCGATTTCGGGGAGGTTTTGGGTACAATTTTATTTTTAGTTCATGATATACGATAATTATTTCAGATTCCTGAAATATTTTTGCAAATATTGAAATTTGCGATTTTACACTGAAAACAAAAACAAAAACAAAACAAAAACAAAAAAACAAAACAAATAAAAACATTTTCATCTCGAACAAAGAATTTCATTCTAGCAACATTTAATTTCAATTTTAAATGATGCACGAAAGCCACACATACATACGTAATTTAAGAGCTCTTAAAACCGAGAATATCGTACACGTGTTTGGTGAATTCTACCAAGAGTTTATCGTATTTTCTTTCGTAGAAAATATATATAACCTGACTTAGCGAAAATCACTAATAGTTGGATTCCACGGATATGTATTTTTGAAGTTTTTACTAGTTACCAACCCTTTTTCCTTATGTGTGATCATAGGAAGTGTATTTTTTTGTTTTTACAAAAATGTTCAGTGAAAAATGTTACAATACCATTGCTGAGCTTGGGCATCTGGTTGAAAGCCGGAAGTAAATGATTTTAACAGACATCTAAGGAAATAATAATAATAATAATAAAAATGATCCAGGTAAATCTTTTAACAGTTAAGAGAACGATTTAAGGGAAGCAAAAGAAAAGAAAAATAATCAAAATGGAACACTTCTGTCATGAATTTCATTCGTTCGGGGCCGCATAGTTAGGATGTTACATACGTAATTACGACAAGCATCTTGAGGAGATATATTCTACAAAGAATATTCAGAATCGACTGACCTTTCGACACTTAAAACGCATGAGGATAGCTACGTATATAATTTTCTAACTGGAGAGTTCCATCAGATGAGTACTAAACTGTTTTATTGTTTCCTTTTAGTCACTAATTAACTAACGAAAAACTCATATTAACCACCTTTCTGTAATATGCCTTCACGCTAGAGACGTTTCATTCGTTTTGGCGCGTTCATTGTCAGTATTGTCGTTTTTTTAAGAAAAGCAACGTTTGTACGGAGACTTTAATTTTTGTAGTGAAGAATATATTTATACTTGAAAATTTAAAAACAAATATAACTTGACAAAGACATTCTGTCGAAATATTTTGTTTTTAAATTTTCCTAGAAATTCGAACGCTTATATAATTCAATAGATATTTGGTTTGGTTTGGTTTGGTTTGTTTTGTTTTACGGCATATCAACCTCAATAGGTTATTTAATGCCGTTAAAATTTTTATTGCTAATAATATTTGTTTTTTTAAAACATGTATTGCTAATAATATTTTTCCTTCAAAAAAATCTATTTTTGATCATTTTGTTTTTCAAAAAATTATTGCTGGTAATTTTTTTTGTCTAAAATGTATTGCTGATAATAATTATATCTTTTACTAAGTATTTCTGGTATTGAGACCTATTTTTACACTTCCATAGTGCTTTGACACTAATTTCGGTGTTAAGTATTTGCCCATAGTTGAGACCCTAACAGGTGCTACCACCCCGGGTCAGGGTGGACATGGGAACATCAGCAATTGAGAGGTGGTTCCACGCTCCTCAAAACCTTCTGATCAAAGATCTTGCTGTTTAACGTAGTTTATCGTCTTACCCGGGAACGCTGATGTGGTTTATCGTCATACTCAGGACGGTATAATTCAGTAGACATGGATTTTCTCTACACAGATGTAATAAACTTGGAATTTTAGATTTGTTCTCCTGTATAGCAATGAATGCTCGACAATCTCCTCAAAGATAGAGAAGAGATTTGAAGGAACAAAAATGCAGTTCTACAGAAAAATGCTGAGTATACCATGGACCTAACATGTGAGCAACAACGAGGTTTTGCAAAAAATGGAAATTAAATACATAAATACATACATACATACATACATATATATATATATATATATATATATATATATATATATATATATGACATCAGGAAGAGACATTTGAAATTTCTGGGGTATGTAATGAAGAAGGAGGGCTTGGAAAATCTGATACTCACAGGACAGATAGATTGAAAGAGAGGCATGGGAAAACAGCGCGTAACGTACTTGATGAAATTGAGAAAATGGATGATAGAACAGGGTTTGGGAGAAAAAAACAAAAAGACAACATTAATTAAAAGCTAAAAGTGACGAGAAGATGTGGAGGGCCATGATTGCCTACGACCTGAAGGGACACGGCACATAAATTAAAAGAGCGAATCATCCGAAAAAAGATCGTTTCTTTATAAGATTTAAACAGTGAATTGTTTTAATCTTTCTACTCACATTACAATGTGCAAGAATCTTTGAATATAGAGTTTCACTGAATCATGTGTGTGATTAGAAGGATGAAGATGATAGATAACGATTGAAGCTTACCTTTAAGAGGTTTCATATGTAAATCTCTTTCGCACAGAAATCATTTCAGGTGTAAAAGAAACCCTCTAAGAGCAATTCCAACTGAAATTGGAACAAGATAGAAATATGCGTGATTCGATTCTAAGGAAATAGTATAAATTTTCTTCGCGATAAAAATATAAATTAGGCTAACAAAAGAATGGGGTTCATCTGAACTTTTGCCATGGAAGTAGTGATATGTGTTTATAGAAAAGAGGCTTCAAAATGGAAAATATACCGCCGCCATAATGTCTCGTAAAAGATCTAGCAATAGTCCATTTTTAGTTTGGTTTGATTTGTTTTAGGGCATATCAACCTCAATGGGTTACATAATGCCGACAAGATTTTATTGCTGCTAAAATTTTCCAAAGATGTATTGCTGCTAATATTTTTTCCAAATATGCATTGCTGCTAATATTTATTTCTGGAAAAATAATTTGCTTATATTAATTTTTCCTCAAAAAATATTACTAGTATTAAAACCTATTTTTACACTTTCATAATGTTTTGTGCCAGTTTATGTATTAACTATTTGCCCATAGCTGGGACCCTAACAGGTGCTACCACCCCGGGTCAGGGTGGACCTTGGAACACCAGCAAATAAGAGGTGATTCCATACTCCTCAAAAACTCCTGATCAGAGGCCTTGCTGCCAGATGTAGTTTATTGTCTTACCCTGGACGCAGATGTTGTTTATCGTCATACACTGGACGGTCCATTTTTGACCAAATCAAGAAAATATGTTAAGTTGATATCTAAACTAAAATAATGTGTGATATCTTAGAAGTGATTGCTAATGTCAAGGACAACGAGAAGCATACATTATGAAAAATTCCGTTGAAAATATATCGCGGTCAAAAAGTGCATTTACTTTTTATCGTAAAAGATTTGCTTTACTTATCCTAACGTCGTCATCCATCTACAAATCGCATATTTTCTGCAGGACACAATGACAGTTAATCGATATCATTGTCCTTAAAACTAAGAGAAGAGTACAATCATTAGAGACGTATAGTACAGGAAATGTTTTTTCATAGGAAAAGACAGACTGGAAATGTCGCCAAATATTTACCTTTAAGTAAATAAAACCAGTTATATCAACGGGTCAACAATTCTGTAGTTATCATATGGATTTTAAATAATAAGGTCCAAAAGTTAAAACGAAGTATATAATAATAATAATAATAATAATAATAATAATAATAATAATAATAATAATAATAATAATAAATTGTTATTAAAGACCACAAACAAAAACGGTGCCTCCTTATTGATATGGCAGTCCCTGCTGACTGCAATGTATCTTTGAAGATATTCAAAAAGCTGTCAAAATACAAGGACCTTGAAATAGAGGTCTCGAAAATGTGGCATATGGGAACATCAACAATCCCTGTTGTAGTTGGAGCCCTAGGACTGGTTGGAAAAGATTGCAGTAGACTAATTGCAGGGATTCCTGGAAGCCCATGCCTCAAGGAGATACAAAAAATTGTTCTGACAAGTACAGCCCACACTTTACGAAGGGATTTATCTATGTAATTATTTTATTTTATTTTATTTTATTTTTTTTTGTCAGTGAAAAGTGTCATGATGCCATTTCTAACCTTAGGTCCCTGGGTAGGAACCCGGAAAGAAATGTGTAAACGCCAGAAAGCAAAGAAAATAAAAATGATAATAATAATGAAACTGTACTCGCAAATACAGCTCACACGTTACCAATCGATTTATCTATGTAAAATATGTGTGGACTTTGGTTATCTTTTTGTTCTTTTTATTTTGTATGTTTTTAAATGGTTAGTATAACTTGTCATGAAATCATTTCTGGCTTAAGTCTCTGGTTGGGAGATGGAAAGTCATGTGTATACTACATAAAACAAAGTTTAAAATAATATGATGATGAAAATAATAACGTGTTCATTATTGTAAACGTTCTTTCAAAAATTTCTAAAATCTGAAATTAAAATTAAAAAGAAAGATGCCACAGTGACAATATTCAATCCACACCGCCGAGGCTTTTTTAACCTAAGCCAAAAATATATTGCATAAAACACATTATGCTAAGTTCAACTACAATAATATCGATAGAGGTATATATATATATATATATATATATATATATATATATATATATATATATATATATATATATATATATATATATATATATACAAATGAGAGAATGCCGTTATGAAATGAATCCTTTCACTAATTGATAGTTAAACGCTTACAATCTCACATACTTTTAATATTTTGCTCTCCTTTTGTTTGTAATAGCATTTGAAGATCGCTTAATTCCATAATGAACCATTTCAATTCCTATGTAAAGAAGATAAAGGCTTAATTCATGAGATATTTTGAACCAAATTGGTTGACTTTTTTTGAACCAATATAAGGCCCAAATGCCACCCAAGGTAGATCATGACTGAATAAATTTCGTGACTGCAGTTTGAGCCCAGACATGAAGAGGTAACAAATTTAATGATCAGAGTATCATCCACACAGTATCCTATCCTTATAATAGCTCACCATAAAAAGAAGCTATCCTAATTGAACTTAAATTTTAACCAGGAGAACACGAAGGGAATGAGGATCGTCCAATCCTGGATACGTTGTATGTCAACTCTTAGCTCTAATAATCTGAAATGGTGGAACAAAAGAAGACTGCAGGTGTGAACATTTCCTATGTAAATAGCGAAGGAGTGGTCATAGACACACGGCATATCGTTTGTAGGAAAATAGTTTACACGTCAGAAAATAATAATCTAAATGCTGCGTAGTCGATGTTATAGGAAAACATTGACTATCAGATTTGTCTATACAGCAACATGCAAATGTGTTTAAGGGTGTTTATACAAAAAATACATTTCTTATTGAACTGTTCATTCAAACATCCAGTGTAAAATATATATTGTCGTGCCGTGTCGTGTTAGAGGGCTTGATTTTCCCAGTGATCACAAGATCGAAGCCATCTGGTGTTCCATTCCTGTAGGTCGAAGAGGAAATATGAGACAGAATGTAATCAACCCCGAAGACCCCAACGTCGGAATAGGTAATGATCTACACTATTTCAGTTTCTAAACCGGCACAAAAAGTTGCGCTAGTCGGGTTGATCTAACCAAGGCGGAAGATGACAGACGAAACATCCGATAGTTCGATGCAACCAGGTTGGCCAGATTTCGCTGTCCCAATAACACTTTCATCAGCATAGCAACTGTACATATGTTCTCTTACATCAAGAAGAGTAATTTTCGACACCGTATTGTTCAATGATTATAAAAAAAATACTCGTGATTGCATTTGACTGATATGCGATGTCATTGGATATTGCTATTATGTCTTTTTACCTTTTGATTTATTAGATTCAATGTCAAATAAAAAGTAGCTACTTAAACACTTGATATTTTTCATGTTCGTGGAGATGATCCCCGTGTGTCGTGTCTTTGTATGTTGTGTGTGTGTGTGTTTGTAACACGTTTATGTCCAGCGATGAACAGCAAATGCTACTTGTTGATTTAACCTCACTGTATATTGATGCTCTCCTGGTATCGGTCATCGAGTTTCTTCATGCATTCTCAAATGATGATTTTATGTTGCTGTCGAATCCAAGTCGGCGCCGCTTGCGTATTTCGGTACCGAAGGCGAAAAAACTTTACGATATGCAAAGTCATCATCCCCTAAGGCTTGAGCAGAGCGATGGCTTATGCCCTGCACTGCCGTAACCAGATCGTCTTTCGTCCGTTAACTTTTACTTCTGTGCTTTAAGGTGTTCTTCTCCGCCCATAAATCTTTTGTTGATTCATTGTAACATCTACAGTGCAAATTAACTGCGATGGTTTCTGCAGGTTTGACTCTTTCTTTCCACAAATAGCACATTATGAATCATTGTTCCCTGATGTTACTCTTGATGAGTGGAGTGTTAATACGTCTGACCTCATTGCTCACAGACACTAGATTGAATGATGTGTATGTATTCTTCTATTCGAGTTTTAGTTAAATGTCAGAGTGTCGGGTTTTGATACAGTAACATTAAATATTGTTGTGGGACTACTGGTGAATCGGTCGGTTAGAAGAAGCCCACGACTTTTAAAGAAACAAAAAATTTCAGTAAAAAAAGTCAACGGAATATCAACAAATAAATATTGATTTAATGTAACGACAAGAATACAAGAAGTCGGTTGTCTATTTGAATTCGTAATGTTTTTTTTTCGTTAATAAAAATCTGTAATAGAAAATAATATTATTTGACTACGTGTGTGAGAACAGTCAAATGTTGTTATATGTGTGTTTATATTATATGGCCATTACATGTATGCATGTTTAAAAGTAACCAAATACATGAGATATAGACAATTCACATCTTTCTGTGAATTGTGGTGCCGTAGTTTAATGAGGTCCCTTTGTAGTTTGCAGCGCTGTTGCTTTTTGCGTGTGGAGGTGAATTGGGTTTTGAAAATAAGCAGCTTGAGTGACGTGGACCTTCTTATTGCAGAACACGAGTACGATTATGATTGCATATAAACCAACTAAATATAAGTTAACAATAAAATTACAATTTCTGTAAGTACAAGTATAGCAACAAGACCCGAAATTTAGTGATTTTTTTAAAAAAACCGAACATGGGACAATATGGAAAATATTGAAAGTTTACATTCAAAGAAAAAAGAGTTTAAATCGTAATATTGTTGAATATCAAATAGGCAATTGAAAAGATGGTTGTCTGAGTATTTTGTATCGCCTTCTCTATGAAATGCATTCGTCTGACTGTACAAGTGTAGGGAAAAATAAAAATGAAAAGTAACCGGAAATGATAAAAGAATGATGTGAAAACGATGAGATCGGTATAAGAAAAATAGACAACGATTGGAGATGATTGTAAATAGTAAAACAAAGAAGTAATGGAAAGAAAGAAAGAAAGAAAGATAAAGGAAATATGCACGCGAATGATGTGTTAAATAAGAAAGAATGAATTCTCTTGCATTTGATATTTAAGGAAAAAAGAAAGAAAAAACAGTGCATATTGAGTGGCGAAGGGAAAAGTTAAGAAATGCTACGTCATTTCAGATTAGAAGAAAAAAGGCAGACGAAGATAGAATGAAAGAATATTATTAAGAAAGGAACAAAAAATATGTGAAATAAGAAAGAATATATTTTCTTACATTGAATAATTAAGAAAGAAAGAAAGAAAGAAAGAAAGAAATAACATTGAATACTGAGTGCGCAAAGGGAAAGTAACAAAATGATACACCATCACATACTGAAAGAAAAGGGTAAACAATGACAGAAAGAAAGAAAGCAGGAAGAGACCGAGAAAGAAAAATAATGAATGCTGGAGACGTTAAATAAGAAAAATGTAATTTATTCAAAGTAAGCTTATAAATACGAAAGATCGATAGCAAGATCGAAATAAATAAAGGTGCAAACACTAATGTGCGAATGAAAGATTAAACTAGAATAACTAATTACGAAAGAAAGAAAGAACGAACGGACGAAGAAAAGAAAGAAAAAAAGATTAATAATTAATGAGGGAGACTTTAAAACAAAAAACAACATTTAATTCAAGAAAGTTTACAAATGGGGAAGAAACGAAATAATGAAATGAAAGAATGTACGAATGAAAGATTAAATAAGAATAAGCTGCATTTTCTTACAGTGAATAATTACAAATGTAAGAAAGAAGGAACTAAAGAAATATTCATAATAAATGGGAGTTTAAATCAGAATGAAAGAAAATTTATAAAATATAATAAAAAAAACAAGCAAGACAAAACGAATGAAATAAAAAATAAAGAAAAGAAAGAACGAAGGAAAAAGAATAATGAATGAGAGGTTAAATAAAAAGAAACAATTTCTTGAAAGAAATCTAATATATACAAAAGAACACGAAAGAAAGTAAGAAAGAATGAAAGAACAAGTAACAGTAAATGAATGAGAAGTTAAAAAAGGAAGAAAGAATGTATTGAATGAATGCTAATAAATATGATTTAAAACACGAAAGAAAGAAAAATGAAAAAGAATGATTGAAAAAAGAGTCAATAAAGGATAACAATAATAATATAGCAAAGAAAGAAAGAAAGAAAGAAAGAGTAATGAATGAGCAGTTAAAAAAGGAAGAAAGGATATATTGAAAGAATGCTAATTAATGAATTAAGACAAGAAAGAAAGAAAGGAAAAAAGAAAGATTGGACAAACAGTTAATAAAGGATAAAAATAATAATATAGCAAAAAAAAGAAAGAAAGAAAGAAAGAAAGAAAGAGTAATGAATGAAAGGTTAAAAATGGAAGAAAGGATGTATTGAAAGAATGCTAACAAATGAAGTAAGACAAGAAAGAAAGAAACGAAAAAAGAAAGATTGTACAAATAGTTAATAAAGGATAAAAAAATCATACCGCAAACGAAAGAAAGAAAGAAAAGAAAAGAAACAAACAAACAAACAAACAAAGAAAAGAAAGAAAGAAAGATAGAAAGAAAGAAAGAAAGAATGATATATACTGAGTGAGTAAATCGATGAATAAGAAAATATGGATTAACCTAAAAATAAAAACAAAGTAAAACAAAGTATGAATGGATGTCAAATAAGAAAGAATGAATTTTCTTACATTTAAAGCAAGTTATTAGGTTGGTGTGAAAATAATGATGTAATAATGTCGTTTTTTGACGTATTTTTAACGTCAAAAAACGACATTATTACCTCATTATTTTTGCACCAGCCTCATAATAACCAACGAAAGAGAGGATGAAACAAAGAAGGAAAGAAATACAAAGATATATAATCACTGAGATAGGGAACGGTTAAGACTGAATTACGAATTATTTGAAAAATACAAAGACACAAAATAAACGTGAACGAGAAAAAGAAAGAAAGAAAATTCTTTTAATCATAAAGGGTAAAAACGACGTAAACACATTCTTTAAAAAGCTTTGACAGAAGGAAAAATGTGGAAAGATATTTCGTTGGATGGAGAAAATTTGCCAAAATTCAAGCTATAAGTAGAAAATATATAATATAATTGTAAGGGAAAAAAGAACTGATAAAAGGGGGAATATTTTGAAATGTGCGTGAAAATTGAAAATGAAAGCCGTTGATGAGTTTACAGTCGGTTGTTTGTCTCTTTCTCAAAAGTCAAAAATACATGTGAAAATATAAACAACAAATTCTTCAAATAAATAGACACGTAAATAAAAATACTTAAGTAGAAAACATGAAAAGCAAATACACGTAAGTTTTAAAAAAATGGAGATAAATATTGTAAACGACAGACATGTTGGAAATGTCTTCTCTTTATATAGAAATAAATGCATTTGGTTTATATTTTTTAGTTCAGATCTGAAGTATTTCCATTCAGCTGAAATATGTACAGGAAAAAAAACATATATATAGAGTATTTTCGTTCGTGTGCCTTTTAAGATAATATCAACATCAGACAAAGCACGTCACCTTCTAGTTCCCTCCACATCTCTCCCCACACTCGCTTTCTCACATTCCCACTCTCTATTTATATATATATATACATACATATATACATACATACATACATATATATATATATATATATATATATATATATATATATATATATATATATATATGCGCAAGTACATATGTATGTGTGTATATATATATATATATATATATATATATATATATATATATATATATATATATATATGTGTGTGTACATATATATATTTCTCTACGCAGGTATAAATATATATATATATATAGTGATATTTATATATATATATATATACACACACACACACACACATATATATATATATATATATATATATATATATATATATATACACGTGTGTGTGTGTTTATATTAACTTATCTAAAAGTTATTTTAGTGTATACCCATAATTGATTATTTGAAACAGTATATGGTATATAGGCCTGCCTACTCGCAAAAAATTAAAAAAATATATGCCAACCTAAAGCACTATACACAAACAGGTTATATATATATATATATATATATATATATATATATATATATATATATATATATATATATATATATATATATATATATATATATATATATATATATATATATATATATATATATATATATATATATATATATATATATATATATATATATATATATATATATATATATATATATATATATATATATATATATATATATATATATATATATATATATATATATATATATATATATATATATATATATATATATATATATGTCAGTGTATATACACACACACACACACACGCACTAGCTTAGTGGTAGAATCTCGGACTGACGCCAATTAAATCGGGTTTCGATCCTAGCTAGAGACAACCGTACGGCTATCCACAATGATGAGCTGTGATACAGCGGAACAATCTGCCTGTGGATGAATATATATATTTCTGGAGTAGGTTGTTTTCTTTTTGAATTTGTAGGTCTGATGAATTGGATCGTATTTACGATTCCAATGGAATAAATTATAACCATGGAATATTAGTGTTTAAACCTTTTTTATTATATATATATATATATATATATATATATATATATATATATATATATATATATATATATATATATATATATATATATATATATATATGTGTGTGTGTGTGTGTGTGTGTATATATGTGACGCTACTTGTAAACAAACCTCTAGAAACAGTTAATTCTGAAGATTGAGGTCGATCTGAAATATCAAATATAAATAAATACTTTCAAAAAATGTTTTTTAAAAATTTAATTTGAATCTTTTTAGTTATTTATATATATATATATATATATATATATATATATATATATATATATATATATAGTGTATCGGGAAGCAGATTATTATACAAACATATATTGTTAAACATAACAGACAACGAATGTATATTATGTTTGATTATGAGCCGTGCTCAGCTTTATATATTTGCTTTAATTTCAAAAGAAAATAATGGCTAAAACTGTCCAAATTTGTATATGTTTTTATTATGCTCCTTTTCGATCTAAGCTTTCGACGCACATGAGCTATTATTATCATCATCATCGCATAGGAAACTTCTAATTAGATTTAACGAGATATCATCCTTCATGGCGAATATCTTTGTTGAAATGTCCGTATAACCATACTGATGATGGCTATAAATAAATCAAATATATAGAAAGAAAATATACATAATAAATGTACGATAAACATTTTTCTTTTTTCTGAGATGCAATATTGTAACTATTTATGCTATTTACATCTTTCGGCCTCTTTCTCATCCTTATTGTGATATCACGACCTTTCAGCACTTGTTCGCTCCGGCCTTCTTCAGGTGATAATTTTGGTATTTCGAACCGAACCATTTATCTCGTCCACGGGGTGGTAGATTGTTTTAATTTCACATGCCATGATGTTTTGGGATATCTTAGTATCAGTTACATTTATGGGTCTGTGGATAAAGGTATTGTTGGAATAATCCAAAAAGGGACTTGATGCAATGTCTTGTAGTTTCAGTACCTGTAAACAGCCGAGGAAACAATAACTTGGAGAGATGTGTTTTTAAATGGACTTAACTGATAATGACATATCTTAAATATATAGATGGCGCGGCCAATTAGAACAATCTACAACCGTAATGTAAACAGTTATATTCGAAAAATCCAACATATATTACCTGATGATAGTCGCAGCCTTTGAACGTGGTGAATATGGCAACAACGATATATCGGTATTACTGCTTTTCCGGCGAAATAGATTTTCATGTAGAAAAATATTGAATTGAGTATCTTGTCTCTTGTACCACCTGAAAATTGTAAGATGGAAACATAATCGTATCTGTGTCCACATGAAACTATAATTCTCGGAAAGTCAGCAATATCTGATTTTATTTGTTTTTTTCTCATATAATGTGTTTAAGTGCATTGATATATGCTTTTACTTATCTTTGTTTTTAAGCCTTATATATGAGGACTTATGAACTTAAAGACACTGAGTGCATGCCATTCTTGCAAGTGTTTTTGCTGACACGTGACACTATGGCACATATAAAATGATGTGCACAACTGCTGTTGCTGACTGGGACGTTGTCAATATTGATATTGACTTCGATGCTCTCACTAAGATATAAAGCCTTATGGATGGCTGTGGTGACAGAAATATTGTAATGTACTAGCTTTTGAAGTTGAGCAAACCAGACAGATTTGAAACCATAATCCAGGCATAAAATCAGATATTTGTCAAAGCTCAAACAGTGACATTTTACAAAACAGTTCAGCTTATCAACCAATCAATTCTCTCTTAATTTTTCTCTCTCTCTCATTCTCTCTGTCTCTCTCTCTTTCTCACTCTCTCGTTCTCTGTCACTGTCCCAATACACATAAACACAGATGCGTGCGTGTGTGTGCGTGTCTGTGTGTGTGTGTGTGTGTGTGTGTGCGCGTGTGTACTACAGTTCAAAGGTTTGCCTGGTTATTTATTAAATTGTCCTAAAATGTAGTTTTATATTTTTACTTTAAATAAAAGAACATTTTTATACATTGTTAAAAGAATATGAGACGGTATTTTATCATTTTTATGACAAAATGAAATAAAAAAAACATTTTATGATGAAATTTTCCTCTCGTCAAAATATCCTCCTTTAGGCTTGATTATCGCAGCATAATTTTTGGCATCCGTTGCAAAAGATTCTCAGAGTATAAGTTTGATAATTGATTCCCTTCTTTTTTTCAATAACTCTAAGAGATATTGTTTTTTTGTTTTTTTTTTTCACTCTTTTCAATCATGTTCATCGCATTCTAATTCTGTGCGTGGCTCCAAAATTTTCAATACTTGTGTATATATACCCTACAAGTAAGCCACTAATCTGTCACTTTTAATGTTGGTGGCCCGCAGTTGAACCGACGGCTACTTCGTCTCGGCAATGTTACCACTGGCGGACCATAGGTGTCACGACATTGGGTGTCACCAGAGAACCACTGGCGATTGGTGGCCTGTTATCGGGGCGATATATATATATATATATATATATATATATATATATATATATATATATATATATATATATATATATGGGTGCGGCAAACATCAGTATGTGAGTGAGTGTGCGTGCGTGTATTTGCGCTTCTGGATTTATTAGATAGCCCAAAAAAGTGTTAAAAATAAAAGTAACATAATGGAAATAAAGAGCTCGAATTTGTTAAACACCTCTGCAGTATGTATTTAATAAATAGACTTATCCTTGTCCAATAACTTATCTACCACATGATGCTTGTTTCATTAAATAATATAGACAAGTTTTGTCCATTTATTTTCATATCATCTGATAAGCTTAATAACATTATCATTAAAAGAAGAAAATCAGAATATTGATACATATTTTTCAATCCTATCTAAGCATTCGGCTTACAATAGTAGCCTTAATCAAATATGTCAGTTATATTACAATATATTAACCGATACACAAACAAAACAATAATGTTTATGTTTACATGGAAGATTTCAAAGATACGACAAACTCGTGCATCCAAGATGCTGGAAGCAAAAATCGCACACCAGCTCATGAGGTCACACATGACCACGCGAATGTGAAAACGAGAAGTATTAAGTATGGGAAGCCGTTGGTATAAACCAATGGCTTTTGTTATAAATTATAGGCGTTTAAGAATATTTGTGGAGATTTCATAGTTTATTTTGTTCAGGTTAGGTTTCAGCATTTTTATGTCTATAGCTTCATCTATTTTTAGTTGTTGTTTATTATTTTCATGTTTAAGTATAGTTGAGTTTTCAACGAGGATTTGATGATTTTCTTCTTTTAGTGATAATGTTCAGCTTATCAGACGATATTAAAAGAATTTACATGAAATAAATAGACAAAACTTGTCTATATTAGTTAATGAAACATGCATCAATGGAAAACTGCTGCCTCCATGCACAATATATATATATATATATATATATATATATATATATATATATATATATATATATATATATATGGTTAATGAAAAATGCTTTAACAAATTTTGGGAGAGAGTTTAGCACACAAAACAAAGTCACAAGTCTATATAAATATATATCCGAAAGTCCTTTGTTATTCAACCTTCCTGAAATCTTAACGATCGGCGGTCTTGCTGCTGAATATAGTTTATAGTCAAAGCCAGGAATGGAACGTGGATTCGCAACAACTTCAAGATTTGTAAAATCATGCTGTGTTACGGGATTAAGACTAAAGATAAATGCAATTCGAAAATATAAAGGTGTAGTAGATAAAATAATGGCGACCGAAAAAATGAATGTCGTTTTATCACCCCTCCATATATATATATATATATATATATATATATATATATATATATATATATATATATATATATATGTGTGTGTGTGTGTGTGTGTGTGTGTGTGTGTGTGCGTGTATATCAAAAATAATTTTACAAAGAATGGGAGCGGGTTCCGCACAGCAAAACAAGGATAAAATCTATATAAAAATATGTTCGAAAATCCTTCGTTCTTGAGTTATTATGTTTAAAGAAATTTAAGGTAGATAGTGCTACTTTGCTATATAGATTAGGCTACATTTGTCATTCGTGTACATTAGCGGCTAGTCTGTTTTCAACATTTAACATGTGCATTAGTCAGTCAACTGAGACGTGTTCCGTGTAACAATGTCAGGATGATCATACTGTGAACAAGCAGACATGATTTTACACCCGACTCCGCGAAGGAAAATGGAAGCGTAGCTGCTCGATTTTATCAGCTTGTCTTTCCAGAGAGAAGGCAGCCGAGTCATTCAATCTTTGCTGCTGTCTATCGTCGTGTTTCTAAGACAGGAATCGTAGCATCACAAACTATGGTTGGAAGAAAACTTAGAACCACTCCTACGCGTGACTAGGAAGAATGCATTCTAGATTTTGAAGGAGAAGATCCAGGCATCTATACACGTCAAGTGGATCTAGCATGTTGTATATCTAATAAGAGCTTCTCCTTTATCCTTATAATTTCGTCCGTCTGCAGGGTTATTATTCGTCTCCTCAGTCTTGGTTACGGAACAGGCAACATTTGGAAGAGAGGGCATAACAAATTGACATAACTAACATTTGTGGGCAGATCGGAAACCCCATTTTATAATACAGACTAGACCAGCCTCAGTGTACGATAAATGTGTGCGCTGGGATTGTAGGTGACTGTCTTGTAGGTCCATATGTTCTCCCGGCACGTCTTACAAGAGCTGTCTACTTTCGAACACATATCCAATTCTTCTAAAGGATCCAGCCCTGCTAATACGAAGACGCATGTGATTCATATATATATAATATATATATATATATATATATATATATATATATATATATATATATGTACGTGTGTGTGTCGTTCATATATATATATATATATATATATATATATATATATATATATATATACACATAGATATATAAATATATATATATATGGTTCATATATATATATATATATATATATATATATGAACCATATATATATATATATATATATATATATATATATATATATATGAATTACATGCGTTTTCTTATATTTTATGATTGTGCTTTGAAACATCATCGTCATACCCAGGACGCCTTTAGGTAAGTGTTCTTTCCTTGTCATTTTCTTTATGATTCCTTAGTGGTTAATAACTCCGTCCAAAAACTTTTTCGGTATCCTTCTTACAATCCATAGATTTTAAAAGCATTCTTTTCGGTATTAAATAACCTGCAGCGCTGATATGCTAATGAAACAATCGATCTATCTATAAAACTAACATTGAATCAAAGTAATTGAAACGGTTTAACTCATTTATATATGCATACCATTAAGGAATTCGGTTAACCGGGAAACTGTTTAAATAACCGTGATTCATCCATGGAAACTAATAGAAAAGGGACAAATCAGAATTTAATCTAGAAAATAGAATATATACCAAACTGCTCTGTGCCTTGAAACATCATATATCAAGTCAATACATTTTTCCCTAGAAGACAAGAGGAAAGTGAGGATAATTATACAACGCGTAACTAAAAGAAAATATGAAGGATTCTTCATTTTGAGTTTCAGCACACAAACCCGAAACACACTTGAAGAGGGCTTAAATGCTTTTCACGCTTACCACTAATATAAAGATACCATTGTGAACAGATCGATATATTTAATATATATCATCAGTGTTTTTACCACTTCTTTCTTGTTTGAATTTCTTATTTTTCGTTATATCTCTTTTATCCTACTTCTTGCCTCTCCCACTATTCCTGTCATTCGTCCTCTTTTGTCTTTCTTTTGTAAAGACCATTTTCTCTACTTCTTTTTCGTCTACTATGCATTCTTTTTCTTTTACTTTTCTTATCTTTATTACTTTCATCCTTATTAGTAGTCGCGGCTGTAGTGGCTATGCAAGCGTTTATGGTACGAATTAAATTATTAGCAGTGGCAGTTTTATTGCCTTCAGCATTAGTTTTACGAGATCTCATATTGACTATGACTATTTTTGCTTTCATTTTTAACATTATAATCAATATATTTCATTGTGCGTATTATCTGTGAATTAATCATGGTGGCTATTGTTCAGCACGTCTCTGTTGTTGTTCTTGTTACTGCTAATATCTCTTTCTTTCATTACTCCAATTACTCCTATTCATGCTTCTGGTGCTTATCTTAATATAACTGTTTCCCTTTCATGGAATCGAGATTAAGTTTTTAAAGGTCTCCCTATCTTTTCTTTTTTTTAATATACAAAAGCTCAACCAATACAAGGCTTGAGAGCCAGTCAGTGTAGATTTAATTTTTGATATTAAAATCGTAATGATTCGTGTGATGCGTGATATGAAGAAAACAGTGGGTTGAAGGAAGTCAATATTTGGGGATGAGTAGGACAGATAACATATATTTGTTTTTTGAGTTTTTTTGTTTCTTTAAGCATTCAGCCGCAAGCAAGTCGGGAAGCCACTAGCACGCAAGGGGTTACAGAGTTGGAGCGAACACAAAGAGTGATAGAGGAAAGGATGAAGAGGAGGTTAGGGTAAAGATCAGGGCAACTAGAGACGTCGATTGATTTTACATTTGAATAGTTGGAGATTAAATCTATCATGAAAACAAGAAATGGGGAGGGATTTCCACAGGCGAGAAATGTGAGACATGAAACTATTGGAGTAGAAGGACGGCTATATTTAACAGTTTCAACATTGAAAGGGTGAGATCGAGATGCCAGCCTAGTAGAACGCTTAAATTTACGAAGTCTGGGAACCCGCGAAAGCAGCTCATCGGAGCAGTTACCGTGAAAGTATTTGTAAAAAAGACAGAGGGTGGGCAACGTCTGTGAGAGAGCGGCTGCATACGAGATGCCAGATCAGGGCCAATTACATTGCATATCCGTCTTTTATCAAGGACTTAGAAAATTAGAAGGGGCTCCAGACCATATATGGCAGCAATACTCCATGCAAGGGCGAATGGTTGATTTGATGGCGAGAGAAATTTCCTGGCGCGGCACAGGGAGCGAACATTCCTAGCATTATTTTTGAAAAGAATATTTTGAAAGAATATTTTTTAATCTAACCAAATTTATCTGTATTCTGTTTTCTTTTTCTCTCTATCACCATTGTCCTTGACTATCCTACAATGTGCCGACAGAAAATCAAGCATGAATGGTGATAAATTGTGAGAGTCTGGACCCAAATTTAACTTGGCTGATCAAGCGGTGAAGGCACTTTCCAAACATTTTTGTCTCTGTGGATTGTTTTCTCTTTTAATGAAAGTAGCATTCCCTAAATCAAAATTGTGGTCAGTTTCTTTACAATGAACAATCAATGCGATTTGGATGATATTTCTTAAAATGTCTTAACAGTCAGGGAAGCATCCATTTGAAAGATCGTTCTAGAAAGTAAAAGTCCTTGAGAAAAATGTTGTTTGAGCAGAATAATAAGTTTGTCCTAAATCTTGTGAAAAATTTCTCAGAGTTAACCTGTAGAATATATTTATATGTGTGTGTGTGTGTGTGTGTGCCTGTGTGTGTGTGTGAACGAAATTTTCCAATCATTATTATTAAATCGCAAAATATTTCACCTGTTACTTATTTTTTTATTAGTGTTGTAGGATAACTACGAAAGATAATGCGTATGTCCCCATCGACATGAATACAGTAGTACATATTGTTGTATGGTAGTCTGCAGTTTGGAGATAGTTCTACTATTTAACCCATATGTGAGGGAGAGAAATATATTTATATCTTTTCCAACGGTATTTGCCTCTTAAGTGAATGTACCAAACACGACTGGAATTCCAACTCGGCTCTTCGATTTCTCATTGTCGAGATTTACATCAATCGCACATCGCCTTGTTCTACGCAATAATTTCCTCTTATCTCACATGCCTTGTCCATTGTATTTTCACCAGTCATCGACAGAACGATGAATTCTACGATTCAGTACTAAAATATCCCAGCTTCCCAATTACGTCTGTGTCCGTTAATGTGAGTTTTTTTTCCCTAGGGGAGCCGTGGAATTCTTCTCTGTAAGTAGCTCAGTGTCATTCTGTCGATTCTTGTCTATTTATCATCGGTCAGGGTGACTGATCAAGATTCACTGAAATAAACGTAATTGAATATGACATAGCTATAAAACACTCCAATTCATTGTTTCTTAGGATGTTTTTCGATCCTTTAATATATATTTCCTTTTGAACGACAGAAGATCAAGAGGTTCGGACGCCTCCCTTTTATGCCTATCAAACAAACAGCCCTATCCAGCATACGCCCTCAGGTACTCTGGCTTGGCCGCAATTTTCGACGGATTGCACCAAAATTTACATGCACATGCTCCAAGTTAGGGGGAAGACCAAGACAGACATTGCATTTCCCAACTCCCATCGATAGTGGAAATAATCCATTTTTTCATGCAGTTTTCATGAAGTTTGCGGCCATTTTGCACTGGCCAGAGTGAGAGCCTATAGCTGGCTGCCACGAATTGGCTTGAAGATTCTATTAGCTAGCGTGAGAGACAACAGCTGACTGTCACGAATGTTAACTAGCATGGCAAAAAAATCGATAGCAGCATTCGTCACAAGTGGGGAAAATTTAAATCTGCATGACACTTTACTTCAATTGGCTCATTCGCTTGCTTAAACTCAACGTTGATTCTGATTCCGCAGAACTGGGTTGATGTGAAAAAGTATTTGTTGTTAACATTCTTTTTTCATTCGGTTTTTTCACGAGTCATTTTTTTAAAAGCTGATCGTTTTTTACGAGTCATTTTTTAAAGCTGATCGTTTTGTGTTCATTTTGTATGGTTCTTTTTTCGCAACAGATTTAATGTTTAGTATAGAGCTTAGAAAAAATTCGAAGTGTGAGATAGGCAAGATGTAAGGCATGTAGCAACATCAGCACGAAAATGGCACTCCTTTAAAGGCAAGGAAGGGCAAAAATATTTTCAGTCAAGTGATAGTGATTGCTGTATAAGTCGTACGAATTTTGAATCAAGCCCGGACAACGTCAGGCCATGCTTCTATATATATATATATATATATATATATATATATATATATATATATATATATATATATATATTTCTTGTCTTTTCCAAAAGACAACCCCTACTTAGAACTGCAAAAAGGAGAAGTTATTTATTATAACCATGATTCTCATCATTTAATTAGTAATATATTCATGATATTTTTTAATATAAAGTTGCCTTTAATATCATAAAATGTATAAGTTTATGATATTAAAAGCAAGTTATGATCTCAATTAGCTAGCTAAGTGTAGCTGATAATTTGTGAATATACAAAGGTATATGATCAGAGTTTGGTCCGGTAAACATGGCTCTAGTTTCACAGCCAAATCTGTGCAATATGGTGACAAATTTTGAGTAAAGTAACATAAACTTGTTGGGAGGGCAGAGTAGGAAATCATTTCATATCTATTAATTCGAGAATATCTGATTGGGAGGGTTTCTAACTATTGATATGTGATTTCTAAGTCGGCATGCCCACCTCATTATTCAAAGTTAGAAAAATCACTACTACAGACCAAATGCTTACCAACTTAACGCCCCTTATTAACAGGAAGGAAAAGTGCTTTTAAGCTAATGGGTACGTCTTGCTTGTTTATATCAGGCAACTAAGGAGCATATCTGTTTTACTGAACGGTATCTTTACTGTATGTAATTTTAAATGCACAAGAACAAAGGCGCTACATGATAGCACATCAAATCAATTAAGATCGATTGGTTATTATTATTATTATTATTATTATTATTATTATTATTATTAATGCCAGCGACATGATTACTGCAATTTATAAAGAACATGTGCATTTTCTATTTACG
>OZ010605.1:9449026-9469026 GCA_963932145.1 Acanthosepion lycidas
AAATGCTCCCATTGGGACATCGAAATTTGCGTCATTAATCTTAGTATAGACTGTCTAGAATCCATTTTGATTTTTACTTCTTCGTCAGTAATTTCAGTATAACTTTTAGCAAAATTTATGCTATTTTTAATGAAACTTTAGAAATGGAGGAGTAGAAGATGATAATGTCTAATTGGATAAATGTGGCCTTATTTTTATTTTTTATATTTTGGACCCCGTTAATGGTGTCAGATGAATCTTTCCAAAGTTTTAAGGGGTAATGTTCTAATATTGATATGATAATTCTTTTTAGAATGTTTTTGGAAATTATTCCTAACTCTGATTTGGAGGGAGTTATTAGTTTGGAATGTATAGTATTTTGAAAGTTAGGTTTATGGTGTTTAAAAAGTAGGTAGTCAACTTTCAAATGAGTAGTACCCACTCTATCAGCAATATTATATTTAAATGCGAATTTAACTCTGTGTATGGAGGATAGGTGCCTGGAGTTATTATCTTTTTTATAAGAGTTAGAGACTTTATTCAGAATCAGATGATTGTATTCCGATGGATTAATCTTGTAGATATTTTTGGATTTATCAGCTCTGATCCATAGTTGTTTTTGATTTTTTGATATTTGTAATGTCCTTTTTAAGATTGGATTAGAATGAGTGGTATTTCTTTCTAAAAGATATTTTGCTGATTAAATTAATTAAGTCCTTTTCAAAGGGTTCGAATAGTTTATTGCTGGGAGGTGTGTTTTGGGATTTCAAGAGAAAAGCGTTATTAAGGGTTTTAGGTTTGTTTTGGGGATTAAAATGGAAGTAAATTTCCACATCATTCTTTTTGATGAGGTCAATAATTTTTTTTCCGTCAACGGATATATATATATATATATATATATATATATATATATATATATATATATATATATATATATGAGATAACGATATATACATTATTTATATCAGAAAAAAAATTGATAAAAATACATGACATAGTGGAAAAAGTTCCGTCTGTCATTTTTGTCATCTATATATATATATATATATATATATATATATATATATATATATGTATGTGTGTGTCTGTGTGTGTGTGCGCGCGCGATGTGTAATTTGTCGTCATATCTTAGTTTTAATATGGCGCTGGCGGGTTGTTCGTTCTTTATTTGGTTTACTGCATATAATAGTAAGGTCAGCATCTGTGAAAAAATAGAAGCATTATGGCGCAATTCACTCTGACAAAAATTTGAAAACGCCATGCTGTACTACTTGGCTTTCGCGTCGTAATTTCCAATACTAACATTCCAGACACTTTCGGTGCCAATCTGTGGACAGTGCATGGCATTCGGAAAGAGTTGGATGAGTCTAAAGGTGATTATGAAGTTGTTTGGTGTTATCACTAGATATGACTCCATTCACCCCACACACGGTCCCAGACTCAATATGGAGGTCTTCGTCAAATGACTTGAAGAAGTAGGGCTACCCTGACTCAAGAGGTTGGCTACTGGGAGAGCCTATGTCTAGAAAAAGGACTCTGTCCCATGCCTTAGGAGCTGAAGAACACACATGGCTGTCACGTAAAATCTACGAATACATAACCCTTTATATCAGACCATACCCCTCTAATTATTAAGGGTGGAGCGAAATTGAGCGAGAGACAAACAAAACTCATTGTAACAAAACATGGAGGCAAGGATTATGGCAGCATACGCCACTATAAACATGGAAATTTCTAAGTCGCCTTTAGGGTCTGGTTGAAGCCAATGCCGATGTTATTTAATATAATTATTCTTTATTATTTCCAGATACTTTTGTGCAAGTTGGGTAAATATATCTGTTAAAATGAGATGTCAGTTTAATTTTCATTTTTGGAATATTTAGACGAAAATTTATACATGGCGCCTCATATTTGCATTTTTCGGACTGTTGCCCTCATATTGATTGCCCTATTTATGATATTTCGGTCGTTGTAGACTCAGGACTTCTTCAGGTGATATATGTTGGAATTTCATTTCGTCCAATCGAGTAGATATTTCTCGATACATGCGCATTATATAGAGGAAAATTTATACATCGCACCCTGTTTGTGTATTTTTGGCAGCATGAATTTTTGGTAAAGAATATTGAGAAGGCCTGTATATCAAATTTCCCATTTGTTTTCCTAAGTTCCTGAAGAGAGAGTTTTATATATATATCGGTAAACTTCCACAAAGTTCTTTTTTTTTCTTTGCCCGAGCCCGAGTATATATATATATATATATATATATATATATATATATATATATATGTATAATAGTGGATACTAAGGTTACTTTCGGTTGGCTACAATCTGTTTCATGCGCAGAGAATTTGTCTTATTTTTCTAAATATCGTTTGCTAATATATAAAATTATACAAAATGATATAATCATAAAATATATAATTTAATATCAGATTATTATATATATTAATATATTAATTATATTAGATAGATAGATAGATAGATAGATAGATAGATAGATAGATAGATAAATAAAGATAGTATATCTCTATCTATAAAAGGGAGGATATGTGTGTTTGTGTAACGAATGCACGGCCGCAATTTTGGACGGATTGCACCAAAATTTACATGCACATGCTACAAATTTGCGGGAAGGCTAAAACCGACTTTGCATTTTCCAACTACCATCGATAGTGAAAATAATCGATTTTTTCATGCTTATACGGCAGTTTCATGTAGTTTGTGGGGAGTTACTAAGTGTGAAGCAATATGAGAAAAAGAAATTATTAATGAGAGAATAAAATAAAAGCAAATATTGTTTTCAAGAAAAAAACGACAAAATTATTATAACTATCCATAGTTTATAGCAACAGAAATTCGCTCTAATTTATACTGTGGCTTAAAGTTGACTACGGGAATTTTATGCAGCGACACAGATCCACCCAAGACACTGTAAATATCCTGATATTTTGCGACTGTTGACAAGAGCAACCTCTCTCAGCGCCACTAGAGTTCAGTCTTCTCACTCTCAGTCGGGAACCAGCATGCAGAAAACTGCCAACCCGATTCCTTCACAAAGAAAAGTCACAACCACTGATCAGTCAGATCGTCAAGAAGTTAGGATAGTTTAACTATTAAGACTATGAAAGAAAGAAAGGGTAAACCATATCCTAAACAGGAAACAAGAGATAAACCTGTTCTCCTGTTCAATAACCATGGACATAAGACTGCTTTGGTAATGAGTTACTATGACTCATTGAACTATTTGCAATCATAAATAGAATTGTGATGATGATATAAAATGAGACTATGTTCAAATATAACTAACTTAAATTCATTATATTTTATGAACAGCTTGCTTTTCAACCGTGCCCGAACATTCTGTCTTGTAGCAGGTACTCTTCTAGAACCGTTTTCTTGGCTATTTAAATGACATAACTATTTTTTTCTTTAATTTGGACTGTCATGTATTCTGTTCTCTCTCAAGGTCGTTCAAAACTGATTTAATAATATTGACTTCCGGTTTCTCTGACAGCCTATCCCAAATACATAGCGTTCCACCAAGTGTATTTTATCTTTTTGAAACTTACTAAGTTTTAATGCCTTGGATAAATGCATACTAATCTGACTGTATTTTTCATATGTTACATATATATCTGACGGTACTTGTCAGTGTTCTGAAATTTAAACAAAAATCATGACAGATACTCATCCGTATTTTACAGAAGACCCGTGTCAATCAATATTGTAACTGTTACATACATAATCCCGGATAAGTAATTGAAATTTGTATTCATCATTTCGTAAGACATATTGCGAATGGTTTCTATCCAGATTTTCTTGGATTTGGCATCCCATTTTTTCTTGATTCTCTTCCCCATCTATATATTCATGGGATCTATCCTTCGATTGATTAGGCTTACACAATCAGTACATGGATCAAGTGAAGGGCCAACTGCAGCTAAAGGTTCTGTGTCTTCACTGGATATTTTCCCCATTTAGTAAGGTCAGGACTTTTCTGAAGCATTTTGTAGGCGTTCCAATTCTTCATAAGACTAGTTAATCAAACATTTTAAGGAATCTTTACACCCTATGCCGAAATATGCCAATTATATTTTAGCTAATAGATATTTGGAAATAAGTTGCCAAACTAATGGCTGTGAAATATTTGTCCGGTTCTGATTACGTTATTGATATTCAAACTATTGTTCATATTTTTTTTATGTTGTTGTCACAACGGCCTTGTCAGGCTTGAATCGATCTCGGTAATCTATAGGAAGTTCCGAACTGAAACCTTTATTTAATCTCATGTGATAGGAATATAGTTCTTATTTTTATTTAGTACTGCTCAGTTATTGATCGAGTGCATTTACAAATTGTGCATAAATATGACATTAATAATTAGAACAAAGTCCTTGAAGATATAATGTAATATAGTCTTTTGCTAGGATGTTTGTTACCCGACGCTGCTTCATCCCTTTTGTTATGGGCCTTTTTTATGCTTGAAAGCTTCAAAGGTCAGTATTGATTGATTACCAACAAATATAAATAAGAAAATAGTCAGAGAAAATAATTGGACAGAAAATGTATAAAACAGAAATCAATTTGCAAAAAAAAATATTTCGAATAATCGCCAGAAATCCCGAAAAAGTATTACTCAAAACCACATTAAACATTCTCGAAGTAACTCAGTCTACTCAGTGAAAATTTAGTTTTGTATTCCTTTCTGTTGTGCTTATTAAATATATGAAATATCTGGCGTCATACGGGCATTAGATTCTCAGAAATAGATAAAAAAATATGCAAAATTGATAGGTGCACGAATAATTTCGCATTTGAATATATATATATATATATATATATATATATATATATATATATATGTGTGTGTGTGTGTGTGCGTGCGCCAGTGCGTGTGCGTGTGCGTGTGCGTGTGTCTGCGTGTATGCGCGCGTGCGAGTGTGTGTGTGTGCGTGTGTGTGTGTATTTAGATAGAGTGAGAGAGAGGAAGTTAGGGTGCGGTGATGTTGGAATCAATACTTTAGACTCTCAGTTTCACGCATCAATAAACATGCGAACATTCGCAACTTCAACTTTAGAGCTTTTCATATATCGATCACTAAGGGATTGATTGTAGTCGTGCAGTTCTTCCCTTACAGTTTTTATGTATAGTTTATTTCAGGTACGTGACTTATTTTTCGAATTTCCTTTGTTCGACTTTACAACGACATTTTTTCCAGTACTATCAAAATACTCACTGACATATAAGCACTTTTTGGTTGTTAGGCTAATCCTTGATGATTACAAGATGTTACGGATGATTTATTTTTTGTCGTGTTTTTTTCTTAATCTAATCTCTTGTCATATATCTTCTAATCCGATGAAATATATTAGCTACCCTTGATCTTTATTTATAGATTTCGGTTTTCAATATTTTATTTTATATTAAGAAAGATGTAGGCGAATTCTGTAAATACAAATAATCATTTGCAGTTAGAAAGCGTTTAAGAGAAAAAGGCTGATATGAGAAAAAGAAATAAATTATCGAAAATATAATTGACAAACTAATAAAAACCAGTGAAATTAAACGCGTACGTAAGGAAGTGCGTTATACCGGAAAGATTTCGTATTAGTGAAGAAATGAATAAAACTATGTAACAAAGATGGAGGAAACAGAAGTCAAGTACATAATAAACACAGAGGAAACAGAAATAAAGAGACAAATAAACCAATATTTATCCGGTATAAATAAGAGAAAGAAAGAAGTAAACAATTGTTAATCGAATATCGATAACTGCAGGGAGAAAGAAAAATAAGAAAAAAAGGACGATCGAACGAAAGAAAGAAGCAAATAAATAGCCAAATATTTATCGAGTATAAAAGAATGAAAGAAACAAAGAAAGAAAGAAGGAAAGAAGGAAAGAAAGATAGAATTGTTGATCGGATATCGATAAAACCAAAGGGAAAGAAAAAAGAAAGAAAGAAAGAAAGAGAGAAACAAGCAAATAAATAAACAAATATTAATCGACTCTAAATAAAAGAAAGAAAGGAAGAATGAAAAGAAAAAGAAAGAAATAAAGAAAAGAAAGAAAGAAAGAATTGCTGATCCATTATCGATAAAACCAGAGTGAAAGAAAAATGTGAAAAAAAGAAAGAAAGAAACAAGCAAATAAATATCAAATATTAATCGGGTATAAATAAAAGAAAGAAAGAAACAAACAAACAAAGAAGGAAAGAAAGAAATAAATTAAAAAAGAATTGTTAATCGAGTATCGATAAAACCAACGGAAAAAAAACAGAAAGAAAGAGAGAAACAAACAAATAAAGAAACAATTATTAATCGTGTATGAATAAAAGAAAGAAAGAAAGTAAGTAAGAATGAATTGTTCATCGAGTATCGATAAAACCAGAACGAAAGTAAAATAAGAAAAAAAAGACGATAACAAAGGAACAAGCAAGAGACAAGTATTCTAAGACATCAAACAATTCGTAAAGAGAAAATGAGACGAAAAAGAAAGAACGAATTAAATTGATTGTAAAAAAATAACTATAAAAAAATAATCTAAAAATAAACGTACGTAAAAAAAGAAAACGAATCTATAAAGAAACGAATAAGAAAAAAAAAAAAACGAAGCCAGATAAATATGGCCGAAAATAGACAAATGATTTATCCGATGTATGCATCGTACTGGTATCCGATGTATTGCTTTCATCGTTACATCTCCTTCAGTATGCTTTCCGGTAATTCTGATATACGTTTTAGCGTTTCTTACTGGGAAAAAAAAGCTTGCACACGGAAACGGAATATTTTCCCTTGAAAACTCAAAAACATAGTTATAATACATTGATTAGTTTCGTCAAAGTATTTATTCAAACTAACGAGTAAATCTTAAGATAAAAAGACATTTAGGGTGTATTATCCACGAGCCGAACAGTAACAAGATTTGCATGTCAGTGGAAAACGTGAGGCCAAGAGAGTGTAGTGTGTTGGTCGCCTGGAGTTTAGTACCAGCCATTTAAACACTGATTTATCGTTAAATTTGAAAATTTAACTTTGAAAACAAAATACATTTGGTAGAACCAGATGTAAAATTGACTGCAAAAATGGCTAACTCTAAGAGATAGAATACGTGGTTGGTAGCACAGGAAACAGCTCAAGGCGCGGGCTATGTCTCATGAGCGTCAAAATGTGGTTAGTGTACTAACAGGCGACTGAAGTAGGATCAGAGAATCACCCACAAGGCCGCGTATACTATTTTAAACTATACCAAGACTTCCAATTGAGGACTCGATAAAAAAAGTCTGGTTAAGACAAGTAATACTCTAATCTGATCTTGGTCTTGTAAAGCCAGGTCATAATCGGAAGAGTCAGATACTTCCTGAGGCGGTCATACGGAAGCGGTGATTTTTTTCAGCATATTTAGCGATAGATTTCTTCAGGTCTGGATTGAGATTGATTTCCAAATGTCTTTCAATACAAGCATCACCTTTGAGAGAACTATCATTCATAATGATCCATAAAATTTAGGGTAATCTCAAAATATAAAAGAAAATAATCATATAAATTTTGAAATTTAATTTTTATATTTATTTTTCTTCACTGATTGAAGAAAGATGAAGTGGTATATATAAAATTTCTGAAAATTGTATAAATGAAATACACATTTGAAGAAGCATGCACACGAAATATGTTGTCGACATTGGAATTGGTGTGTCGCTTTCTAATCCCTGTCGATGCTATTGCGTTCACTTTCGTACAAATAAATTTGTATATTTAAACGATTAATGATTTATTCGGAATAGATTGGCATCCATAGATTTGGTTAGCAATAAATCTAGCAGAAGGAATACTATGAATTCAAAACTTGTTTGAGTGTGGAGTAAGAAGCTAAACTTTATAAATGCCAGCTACACACGGGAAATCCAAATATTTTAAGGAAAGCCGAGCAATAGAAACTTAGAGAAAAGTATAAATCTATAAAGATATACGTTATTTAAATTATCGTGTAGACCTCGAGGATCTGTTGAAAATTAGTCTTAAAAGACAACTTATAAATCAAAATCGATTGTTAATGGGGTTAGTAATTCCATATAAAAACTATACCGAATGTAGAGAAGCAACAATAAGCGTGTGGCGGTTGTAACTTTTGACTCTACTTAGGAGTTTATAGAGGTAAAACAGATAAGTACAGAAGAAAGAACGGACAAAGAAAAAAAAACACTATTTACATTATTCGGACTATTGTCCACGTCTTTGTCGCCATGTTTATCACACTGTTTCGACCGTTGTACGCTCCGGCTTTCTTCAGGTGGTTGGAACGTGGAACTGAACCCTTTAATTCGCTCACTGGGGTAGACTGTTCTACTTCCACGTGCCATGTCTAATGTATGTCAGTTATTCCCTGTTAATTCATCTCTGAAATTTCTCCAATGCCTTAACCAGATATTAAACTCCCACTCTTTGGATCTGGAGCTAACTAACGCCTCAAAGACACATGACACAGTCGACTATCCCTGACTCTCTAGAAGTTCCATTCGCTTAAAACCGTTTTTAGTCTTGAATCTAATAAAACGGTTGTATGTATCTGATATAGATTAGACATCACTGAACGAGATCGGTAACCTAAATAACATGTAGATAACAATCTATATCTGAGGAGGTTAGTTAACAACATGACTCGAATTATCTGATGAATATTTTGCTTTTACAACACCTCATGATGTTGGAAAATAGTAAAACTGGCGAAACCTATCCTCTGCTCTATTTGCCTATTTCTTAGACTAAATGAGCGTCAACTGATCTATACACCGAGTTATCACAAGTGACTGTAATTTATGAATTCTACCTTCTGAATTTTCATAAAGAATTAGCTTATATGGCATCACTACTCACAGACCAGTTCCAGATCATAGCTTCTGGTTTCATATCGTTTATTTCAGTCCTTTATTTTGGAAAACTTAATAAAAACGTGTTTTTTTTTCTTATATTAACAAGATACAGATAAACAAAAGAAAGACTATTGTTTGATTTGTTTTGTTTTTTTATAGATTACCAACCTATCCCAGGTTATTTAAAGCCATCAACTAGTTTTAGTTTGTAAGAATTCTTTGGGGATTATAAAAACTTACTGGTATAAGTCCTACTAATTAACATATAGCTGGGTGAGAAATCCTGTATTGTAAGAATAATTATTTTTTGAGATTGAATATCAATTTTTGGGGGGTGGGGAGATAACTATAATGTGATGTATATTTTACTATTTATTCCTTATCTGATAGAGAGACGAAAATGATTGATACATTTCCCAAGGTTATTTGCATGTAAGTGAATATAAAACATTCGACTGGAATTTGAACTCGGTTCTCCGATTTTCTAATCGGAGCCTTTATTCAGTACAGCCAACAGCTTTAAAAATCTTTAAAAAGAAATACTAGATTAATACAGCAAATATAATTTTAAAGCCTATCAGTTAAAAATTTGTTCGGTGCAAGAGATGATGATTTAAACAAGTATTTCATTTATTTATAATTATTGTATTTATATATTAAAGAAAGAATAAATGAAACTCAAACTCGACCCTGAGACAATTGGCTATTAAATCAAAACAAAATTCTAAACAAGATCAAAAAAAAAAAATAAAAATAAAAATAAAATAGAAATTTATTAATGTTTCTCATATGATTTTTTCTTGAGTTTGTAACCCGAAGTACTACGGTAACGCAAACAGCGTTATATACATAAATTAATCATTTCGCCAACTAATAACACGCTTTTATTAGTTTGGTGCAAAAATAAGGTCGTTTTTTGACGTTCACCTTCAAAAGAAAAACGACATAATTTTTGCACCGACCTAATACATTAAAAGAGTTATGTTTCTTAAATGATTGTGTCAGGATTTTTATTTGCTGTCGTGATTGCAAGTATTAGCGAGAGAGAAAAAAAACTAAATAAGTGATGCGGATTATGCAAAGGCCATGATTTTCAAAAGTACGTTTACGTGTGAACTGGTACTCTATATGAATTATTGATAATTCTATTAAACGCTCTTATAATTAATTGCGTTCTACGATAGACTTGTTAAAAGAAACAAAACTTCTTGGATTATTAAAAGATACAATCAGTTCCACTTCACTCACAGAATAATACAGCGTTGGATATTGCAGGAGTATCTAAAAAAGAAAGAAGATAGTAGACAGCCTTAGGAATTAATTAAATGCATTAGAAGTAATATTTGTTAATAAAAGTATTTTCAACTTTTTTTCTATTTTTCACTATCGCATCTTCAAGTACCACGAGAATTCATTAAACTATATAGTTTTCATTTTAAAGTTCAACTTATTGTGTCTTTACAGCATTTAATGCAATAGATTGATTAGACATCAGCCGAAATTTGTTAACATTTTATTGTGTTTGGGTTGTTTTTGCTTCATATATAATACTTATATACCATACATAATTATATTTCGTACATAATTACATACATGATTATATTTCATGTGCAATTCTTATATTCCATACATAATTATGTTTAATACATACTTGTATATATCATTATATTTAATACGTAATGCATATATTTCATACATAATGCTTACATTTCATACATAATTATATTTCATACATAATGCTTATATTTCATACATATTTATATTTCATACATAATGCTTATTTTTCATACATAGTGTCCTTTTGCATTCGATACATACATACACACACATAAAATACTAAAAACATAAGCACAACCCATACGTCAAATTAAAAAGAAAAAATAAAGCCATCCTTGATATTGGCTAGATGTATAACCGAAATCGCTCGGAATTATAGAACATTTGGACAGATTCTACAAGCTATGTACCCCCACAAAACACACTTGTGCGAACAGAAGAAAAATGAAAGAAATTCTTAATCGTAGTACTTTGTCTGCCGTCTTTAATGATATATATATGTGTGTGTGTGTGAGTGTGTATGTGTTTGTGTGTCTTATAATAAAACGCAGATTGTGTGTGTATGTGTGTGAGTGTGTGTGTCTGTACGTTTATATATTGGATCGGATTTCCTATATTTTTTAACCGATTTCAACAAAACTTCAGAGGACTACGTAAAATTACGTTGCGGTGGTTCTAACAGCGCCAAAAATTGGAAAAACACAATTGTTTTTGCATGAAATCAATTTGAAAACACTATTAAGAGGCATCACGAGAATGAAAGAGGGACAACTCATATCGAGTTATACTTATTTTAAAACCCAGGTTGTTTGTGTGTGTGTGTTCGTTTATATATGGGATCGGATTTCCTACATTTTTCAACCGATTTCAACAAAACTTCACTTTTTTTTGACAGGTAGTGTTTCTTATTGTCTTGCACACTTTTTTCTTTATTTTTACATTCAGAATGCTTTAAAAATTCTATTTACAAGACAATTATTTATAATAAAATTCTATTCAATCTGTAGACTCATAACGATTGAAAACAATGTTTTTGCTTGAGTTTCGGTTTGACCAATTCGTAAAAAAAAAAAAAAAAAAAAAAATTAAGACTTGCGTGTCCGTCAGCCTTAAACAATAATTTTATTTTTCAGTCTTTATGATGGTCGATACTTGATCTATCTCTTACTGTTACATCCCCGGGCAACGCCGGGCTCTACTGCTAGTTATTAATAAAATAAAGAAAATCCATCTCTCAATTGTAAAACCAATATGGATGGCCACAATAGATGAATAAATATTAGGTAGGTGCAAAAATAATATCGTTTTTGACGTTTTTTTTAACGTCAAAAAACGATATTATTTTTGCACAAACCTAATAAATAAAAATCCCATATAATGAGTTAAAACTTTAAAAAAAATAAGTCATCTTGGAACGAATAGCCGAAAGCAGCCCGGGCATACAGAAAAATCCAAGGATGCATGCACACACACACACACCTACACACACCTGCGCCAAATGTGACGTCTGCCTAGCCGCGTTCGTCGTGCTATCTTGTCCTGTGACGACTAACTGGCTTGGTATTAATCGCGGCACCAAATGTGACGTTCTAACCTTTTGGTGATTCGAATGGGAATCTGGTTAAATTCGTTATCAGCCTTGTCGTTCCCAGCTCGCTTCCAACGTCTGGTTACCGAAGTAACAGCTTTGATTTCCAGTCTAACCTACCCACGTTGTGAATTGATCATAGGCAGACGAAATCAATCAGTCGCCGGGCCGTAATGCAAGTCAAGTTCGAATAAGGGCGATATCGCACAAGTATATGTAAAAGAAAAGAAAATAATAACTCGAAAAGTTCAAATGTGTTAAAAAACGATAACAATATTTTATACATGTTTGCTGAATACAGGACTGCGTCTACTTCCCAACCCGCTATATGGATCCGTGACACTTTGTGTTTGTTAGGCGAGTCTTAACATCTTAAGTTGTTTGTTCTTTAAGAAACTGGTTCTTGGTGTATCTTCAAGTGATATTCGTAAAACTTGTTTTGGGGGTGTGAGTCTAAGTCGTTCTTCAAAAATAATTTGTTCTTGGTTAGAAATTGAGTTCGTGATTTGCGTGAATCTTTCGGTCAACTCTTTGCGAGGCTGGCCCAACTCAATTCAACTCAGGTGCGAACTTCACTGCGAATGTAACTGGAACTCGAACTCAATGCCCTTAACTCGCTGCGACTCTGCTTATATGGACGCCGACTAAAACCGGGGTGGGCTTGTCGGGGTTTGAGGTTCCTTGATAATTCTAAACCCACAATCCACTTCTTTGTTTTTGGTAAGGAAATTTTTATTATTTTCCATTTTTGGAAGTCTTCCGTCTTCCCACCTTCTTCTGTTCTCATATTGTTATCTCACCCATACCCTCAGAGTGTGTCAACGGGTTTCCCCTCTGTCTCACAGTGGCATCTCACACCTATCCCTTCAGGAAGCGCAACAGGCCTCACCTCCTTCTTCCCATGATTACCTCCGCCTAACGCTCATGCCACCATTCAGCCAATGGGCGCTCAGCAGCGTGGGTGTGGCCAGACTAGCCTTGGTTTAAAAAATCTTGCTCAAAGTAAATAAAAATTATCTTCCCTTTTTTTTTACTTTCTTTTCCTTTTCTCTTCGAGGAGACCTCACACCCTAGACTCTTTATCTTGACCGAATCACCTGGAATTCGTCAACCAGCTTTTCGTCAGCATCAAGTGGGTGGTCATATGATGAGATCGCATTCTGGCGTTAATTAAAAATAATTTTCTTATCATAGCCAGACCCTGGCACAAAACAGATGCCTTTTCCAAACGACCTTTCCGTAGATAACTAATGTTTTAGTCTTTTGTTTTTTGTAGCTCTGTGTGGTCCAATGGACATTTTCTGCGACCTAAATAATTTTTATCTATTTAGAATTTTGCCCTGTAGGTCATTTGACCAGCCTGGAATTTTCACCCGCCCCGTAACATAAATCAGATTAAATCCAGTATCTTCCTTTCTCGACAATGGAAATAAAATTTTTTACCACTTTTCTTTGTCAGAAAAATAACACTGCTTAGTGTCCTTTTCGTGATGGCTTCTTATCACCTAACTTTAATTCTCGCCTTTCTTTCTTTTTCTTCTTTCTTTCTAGCGACGTAAATAGTGTCACATATGTTTGTGTACATATATATATATATATATATATATATATATATGTGTGTGTGTGTGTGTGTGTTTGTGTGTGTGTGTGTGTGTTTGTGTGTGTGTGTGTGTGTGTGCAGTCAGATATATAGATAGATACATCGCTAGATAAATAGGCAGGCAGCATATATCCATTTAAGTAGATTTGGTTAAACAATTTATGCGTATTGTGTCTATTTTAGTTTTAATCCTTTCAAATCCACGAATTAATTTCTTGGTGCCCGCAGAAAATTGATTATGAAAAAAATCAAAGGTTTTCTTTCTAATAAATGTTATTATACCCAAGTACATTGAATCTCATCTGAGAGAATCTTCCGCGGTTGCATCTCTATGGATGTGTTATGCGATAACTTTGTAAATTCAAAATATATGTTTACCTCTACACCAGAGAAGTAAATTGTGTGATTTTATGAAAAGATTTTTTAATATTTTCTAAAGCCATCAAGAAATTAATTTTTGACTTGAAAGGATTAAAACTAATATATATATATATATATATATATATATATATATATATATATATATATATATATATATATAATACGTCTAAATTAATTAAACAAATATATTCGACTCTCCCTTTGTATTCGAAGTATGTGGGTCAAGCCTCTCAATTCCTAGGAACCGAGAGCTTGACATCAGCACATGCGAGTTGATTATTGGGATGAAGATTTTGTGCCGAACCATTCACACTTTTTGAAGGGCCGAATATAGGGAGCTAGTGCACTACGTGTCAAAAGTGCCCCTAGAAGAAGGACAACTCTGAATTCAAAACTCACGGAAGGTCATTTGGGGCGGGAGAAGAGAATTTATACTGTTCCCAAGGGTATTACAAGTAAGTGAATGTAATGGATTCGACTGGAGTTCGAACTCAACTCTCTGAATACATACACACACACGCACATACACATATTCAAACGAACGAAAACTTATATATATATATATATATATATATATATGACATTAAAATTTATAATTTGTACTTACCCTTATTTGTGTAAACGCTTATTTTATTTTGGGCAACATTTTAAATTTTATTTGAAATAAACAGAACGTCTACTCATGTAAAGGATATATATTAATGACAACGTTTAAATTAATAAAACTATATGACATTAAGCACTGAAAATCGATTAATTATTTTATTATCAAACGGTGAGTATCTAAAATACCATATAAACTGCATTTCATGTCTCACTAATGACACTGTCTTAAGAAACTGTCTTAGGAAACTCTCCGCAACTGTTTTGATGACGTTTGCCCAGTGACAAAAATGGACGGATATAAATATCACGGAAAGAACAGCTATCATCTAAAAAAAAAAAAAAAAAAATGAAAAGCACAAGGAATAGACCGAATACCCTTTTTTGGATAAAAGAAGCCCTATCTATCATACGCCAAAACCTCGTACTGGCTTACAATGATATAATCATAAACCCAGAAAAATGCCCGAAATGACTCCCTAAAACGGAGGAGAATCAAAACCCGAAGAACTCGGCCTTTCACTTGCCTACCAACAATGTACAAAATCCTCACTTCGATCATAACCGAGAGGGCATAAAACTTCCTTGAGAAGACAATTTGCGCCCAGCAGAACAGAAAAGATGTAAAAGAATGATTTATATGTGAAAGGAACAACAAATTGTCAATAAAACAATGTTGGATTAGCTGAAAACAGAAAAGAAACTTATTGACAGCATGTATCGAATACAGAAAGGCGTTCGACAGCGTTCCACATTCATGGATAAAGAAAAAACGAAACATATACAGAGTAGACACCTTCAACGGTCAAATTAATAATAGATAGCATGAAAAACTGGAAGACTATACTAAATCTCAACCATAGAAACGTGTCCTTAACATCGGGACCAATAAATATCAGAAATTAGGATCTTCCAAGATTCCTTGTCACCGTTATTCTTCTCCTTGCATTAGCCACTCTCAGCTGCCTACTGAACAATATTAGAAATGGATCCATGACATAGAATGGCAAACTGTTTCACCTATTTTAGTTTGATGATCTTAAATCGTTTTCTAAGTATGAAAACCAATAGAAAAATCTACACAATGTTGTCAAAACCTTCAGTTAAGACATTAGTATGGAGTTCGGAATCGACAAATGTGTTAAAGCCAACTTCGAAAAACTACGGATTTAGACCTTGAGATCAACAACAAAATTAAGCATCTAAACCAAAATGATACATACAAATATTTATAAATTAATGAAGGAGACAGAATACAACATTATGAAGAAACAGATCAGCAATGAATATTTTAAAAGAATGCTTTTGACACTAGAAGCGAACTAAATGGGACAAATAAAATGAAGGCTAACAAAACATTAGCTATAAACATACAGACAGCTTCAAAATTATTAAATAGAAGTTGAATGACATTAAAAGATAGCATGCCAAGACCCAAAATGCTTACCCAAATGAAGATGTACCACCTGAAATCAGAGGTTGATATGCTGTCTGTACCACAGGCTTTAGGAGGTCGAGGATTAGATCAACTTGAAATAACTCTAAAAACTACAACAATCGAATTGAAAGCCTACCTCACAAAAAACAATTACCCTTTTCTCCAAATAGTAAAAGCCAAAGTCCACTCCATCAAAAAGAAAAAGAAAACTGCACTCTTCAAGAAAGAGCTTAATATAACTGACATAATAACAACAACAAAAAGAAGCAAATACCAAATTCACAAAACGAGTAAAACAGAACGTAAAACCCCATGGCCAAATGAAATTACAAAAAAAAAACAAAAAAAAAACACAAAAACTGGGAGGCCAAGGCGTTGCATTTCAAATACATAAAAAACATGGAAAGTATAGGTGTAGACCAATAGAAAACGCATCATTCGCTGAGGAGTTGCCCAGAGATTCTCCCAAAACGAACGAAACAAACACAATAGAAGAAAAACTGTAATCTGATTCAACCCACCCTAAAATAATATAGAAGAAGAAAATTATTCTTTAAAATAATTTAAAAAAAATAATTCCCCAAAGATAAATGTTGCAACCTAGGGAAGTTTACTGAATAGAATATTACACGAAGGTTGATAATGAACGATAATCCTTAGGACAAGAACAAGACATATAAGATTTGTCAGCGGCGCGTAGAAGTAGTAGTCAACTGCTAGAGGTGAGTTAAATGAATTTTACAATGAATCTCCATATGCAGACCGTAGGCCCACACATACAGTATACACTACTTTATTTACGGGAATGGGGTCATATCCATTACGATCAGTAAGTATGCGACAATAACAACAAATTATCCAAAATCATCAACAAAAATACAGCAAAAATTAGTTACAGCTGCATGGCAAACATGGAAAAATAATAACCAAAAAAAAAAAAAAAAATGTACAACATAGACAATAATAATCGCAATAACATATATCAGCAAAACAACAACGTAAAATGCAATTATCAAAATAATAAAAAAAAAAACAGATATCCACTTAATTACATCTGAGCTACAGATAAAATATTTAAAAAAATGTTTTAATAACAGTGAAACTTCATTTAAAACAGAAAAATACTAAAAAAGAAAAGAGCACTATCAAAATACATATGAAGGCAAAAACAAAATAAAATCAATACCATGGTTAAATGGAAAATTATAAAAACAAAGACTACAGTAGCAACAGCAGAAACTGTAAATTTTATACTGATGGAAAATTAACAACAACACCTTTCACAATCATAACAATTCATAGAACAAGAAGAATGAAATAATTTTGAAATGCAGCTACCAAAATAAGCATCTACTTTGCTGCCTAAAAACTAATATAAAAAGAAAGAAATGCAACAGGAAACACAATCCTATCACAAACAAAAAACACCATACCTAACATCCAATCCATACCAATCGCAAACAAAATCTAGCCAGAACAAAATAACTACAATATCAACAAATAATAACCAAAAAATTAATACCCAATTATACAAGAACACACAAAACCCCATATGACAATCACCAACATTACACACCTTACAAAACCAAAAAAGTATACAAACGCTCCTCACAACTCACTCAACATTATCAAAATGATAACCAACCACACAAAAAATCGCAAAAAAAAAAAACCCTACGCTCTTTAAAAAGCGCAAAAACTATAAAATCGCAAAATATAAAAAAGCGAAAATAGAAAAATAAATTTAAAAAAAACGAAAACGCAGAAAGGAGCGTGAACGTACAAACACACCCACATAAGCTGACAGATAATTACAAACACAATTAAAGGTGCTCACACGAGCACACAGACATTCAAGTTCGGGTTCCTGCCTGTCTGTCTAATTGCATTTATGTATGCATACATATGCACATGAACACACATAAACATCACTTGTATAAACACATGCTCACATACACAGAAAACTTCAACGATAACTTAAACCAGATGTTGAAAATAATACAAATCAAACAGAGTTAAGTATCACATAATAATCCAACTAAAAAGTACAAATGTAACAATTAAATAGTTTAACATCACCAACAAAAACGGTTCTTTCATACAACAAAGCAGAAAAGACTTATCAGATACTAATTTAAATAATACCATATAATAAAATCACATATACAGATCACAAAAGCACGTAGACTTGAATATACGAACGCATAAACATACACCTGCGGGACAATACATACGTGCATGATTATATAAATGTATGCGTAAATACGTGCACATATACAGGCGCACATATATAGACGTACATAAACACATACACGCACAAACATATATATATATATATATATATATATATATATATATATATATATATATATATATATACACAAATATCCAACCATTACCTAAATTTCAATGAGATCAACGGAGAAAGTGAGGAAGGAAATAAAGGAAAAAAAAAAGAGAGAGGAAGAAAATAACAAATCAATACCCATCAAGCGAAGAGGAAAATAACAGTCACACCACAATAAAAATAAAAATAAGGATCGAGAAATATCAGCAGTTTAACTCTGATCTGACGAGTGGCTATTCGAAGTAAATATAAGTTGAGTGAAAAACATTTTCCTCTTAATTCTATCAACGCTCTATCACTGTTCTAATAGTAAGCACTCTAGCACAAAGCCTGCTTGCATTAAATGCTTCCTTACCAACAAAACACAGAAAACCGAGCAATTTTTGTTTCCACGATCAATTAAAACTATATATATATATATATATATATATATATATATATATATATATATATATATATATATATATATATATGTCATTATTTATTTAAAAATATGATTCCAACACGCGAAATTCTTTTGGGATTCCCAAAAAAATTTCGCTTGAAGATGGAACAGAGCTTACTTTAATTCAATTTAATTCAAATAATTATATTGAAGTTTTCGGCTCTTGTTTTGAAACATGAGAACTCTTATGTAGCGTATTGGAATCATATATTTAAATAAATAATTATATTTATGCTCTACTTTTGTAACGAGCACTATTTTGTTAAAAATAATAACAAAAATACTAAAGAACTTTGGATTATTTACCTAACGAGTTCTTTCCTAATTTTCCACACACATATACACTCACACACACACACACACACATATATATATATATATATGTAAACATAAAAAATGTCTTAAATAATTCTCGGACTTTCTTCATTTCATAATATATAACGTCATTTGTTTAGATTTAGATACGCATTGAGCAGATATGAATGATTCAGGCAAAATTGTGTTTAAAAACAGTAAAATCGACTTTGCTAGGGAACGCTCCTCTGTGGCCGAATTGCTTAAAACTCTATAACGGTTCCTTATATGATACAGGTTTGAACCTATAACATTTGTTAATACTGCTTATTATAAACAGAGAATTTACTTAAATATTTGTATCTATAAAAAGAACGTATAAATATAAAAAAGTTTCTTAAATAATTTTCAGATTTTGTCCATCTCATAATATATATATATATATATATATATATATATATATATATATATATATATATACAGACATGCATATGAGGTAGGATGAATAAATTTTCTAAATTAAACAAGAATGTAAGTAACGCGGAAATCTACTTTTAACAGATATACTTACCAACATTTCAAATAAAATATATTGAAAGATAAAAGCAATTAGATAAAATCGACATTGCCTTCAACCGAGGCCCTCTAGACGTGTTCGGCATCTTCTGAATTTATTCTGAAATGTCTCCCTGTTTATGTTGATGAATGCTGTTATAACCTTTGCCTTCGGTTCATCTTTGATTTTCAAAAGAGTTTTGTTGGACTCTAGCACAACTGCACACTCCACATAATAATCAAGGGTGTTGCAGTCTCGTGATTTGGCTGGCCTGATGCAAGTAGTGATGAGGGCGCAGAAATTGCCTGATAGCAATGACAGGTTTCTCCTATTTGTGTTGC
>OZ010605.1:9474026-9551526 GCA_963932145.1 Acanthosepion lycidas
CTGGTATATTTCTAACAAAATAGCTCAAAGGATTATTCAGTGATTCTTACGAAAAACGATGTCACGATTGCTAAACGTATTATCTGAAAACCTTGAAAGAAGAAACTTAATTTGTCGAGTGGTTTTCTAGATATTAAACGTTTTGTGGTATGGAAAATTATGACGTTACATGATTTGGACAATTTTGCAGTTACAGCTAGTATATATATATATATATATATATATATATATATATATATATATATATATATATATATATATATATATATGCAGGTAAGCATGTGACTTGCTTGTATTAAGTATAGAGTATGCATAACTTTGAAATATATTCTTTGACTCCCCAGCTGCCGATGTTTTTATCATGTTGGGACGTGTTTGTTCAAATCATTTCCCCACTACCACACAAGACAGACATGTTTCTTGTCACTTTCAAGGATGGATGTGGCACCAGCTGCATTCCCGTCATCCGTCTGTTATATATTTTCAGGATGTCTTTGGTAAGGATGACAGGTACATGTTTCTTAAATCCAGTAAGAGGAGACAGCAGTATAAAAAAAAATAGCAGAAAATAAAACGGAACGAAGAGGGATAAAAATTCCCACCTAAAAAAATAAAAATCCAAAAATCACGAGAGCTCATGAATAAAAAAAATTATCGAAGAAAGAGGAAAATATATGTAAGAAAACGACGTTGAGAAGAGTTGAAGAATTTATGGGGGAAAAATAGGAGTAAAGAAAGTAAAATTCAGAAAAGGAAAGAAAGAATGAAGAAAAAAAAAACAGAAAGAAAAAATAAGCAGAAAGAGAAATATGAAAGAAAGAAGCAAGAGCAAGAATTAAATAAAAACTGAATGAATGAAATCAAGAATAAAAAGAAAAAAAAGGAAAGAAAAATATGTAAATGAGACGAAACACCATGAAGCAACTAAAAACAAAAAACAGAAGCAAAAACACCGAAAAAAAAACAATAATGAAAGAAAAGAACAAGAAAAAAAGCAAAGAAACAAATTAAAAGAAATAAATAAAAAAAATACGACAGAAAATTGGATTTTATATATTTATGAGCAAACGAACGCTGTAACAAAATAAATAAAAATAGGCAAAAAACACAATATATATCGAAAATATAGTTAAAGTCGAAAGTAGTCATACGAGTAAGATATTTAAAAAAAAAATAATAAATTTAAAGAAAGAATGTGATGCACATATAAATACAGAGGAACCTAAGCAAAGTATTAAGAAACAGGAAAAAAGAAAATACCTAACAGTGAACGCTGCACAATCTCCTAATAGAAGAAGAAGAGACTTGAAGAAGTAGAAATGTGGTTCTACAGAAGGATTCTAAGAATAACATAAACCAAACATGTGAGCTAGAATAAAGTTCTACAGAAAATGGTAACAGAAAGAGAGAGCCTATTGTTAACATCAAAAAAACAAACAGTTGATAATTTTGAGTGACATCAAGGGGATAAAGTGCTTCGGAAATTTTGACAGATTGAATGCAAGTGGGTTAGAACACTGCAGGAGCCATCGTGCCGACGCAAATAAACGGATTACTGTAGTGGTTTTAGGATAGATCACAAAAAGATACAATTTATTAAAAACTTCGAAAGACAGAAAAAATATAAAGAGCCGTGATCGCCCAATACCTGATAGGACATGGAACAAATAATAATAATAATAATAATAATAATAATAAGAAGAAGAAGAAGAAGAAGAAGAAGAAGAAGAAGAAGACATTATGTAAATACTTCTTCTCGGACTTCCAATGAGAATTGCAGATTGAAAAAACAAAATACATCCCCGCATTTATTAATACGGAAGCTAAATGGTGCCCGAATGTTTTTTCTTTCTTTCCTGTCTCTCAATATCCACTCGCATGTATTTATATATATATATATATATATATATATATATATATATATATATATATATATATCCATGTATCTATGTATGTATGTGTGTATAGATGTATGTGTGTATGGATGTAGGTGTTTGTGTCTGCGTGTGTGTGTCTGCGCGCGCACAAAGGCAGACAGGGAGAGAGTGAATACAGGCACAGACAACGTGGGAGGTTCCGAAGACATACCTCTTTGTCATTAGGTTTGACAGATCCTTTTTTTAAGCCGTGTTTTTTCATCATTTTTTTCAAACCCGCTATATCTCATATGGTTAGGCATATGAAATTTTACCGATGTAAAAAAAATGAATATTAATTGAAATCTGAAATTTTATTTGCTGACTGATGGCAATATCTATCCACGCAATTATAATGAAAGCAGTTTTCTTCAATCATGATGTACACAGCCGGCAGGAATTTATTGAATCTTCCGAATCTCAGCCTCTCAAATAAATACACATACTTGGAGTTAAAAGCTTTCAAACCGATTACTCACACACACACACACACACACACACACACACATAAATATATATATATATATATATATATATATATATATATATATATATATATATATATATATATAAATTTCAAGGAGAAGAGAGAGGCCGCAAACGTTTTGGCTTTTAATGAGGGTTTTTCAATTATTACACTTTATTTTCCATATTTTTGCTACACGGGTTTCGGGTCTTTCGATTTTCATCAGGCGAATTGTGGCTGCACGCGCAACAAAAATTTGGACAATAAATTATTATATTTTTTTTTTAATTCCACATTAAAAAACAAAACGTTTGCGGTTTCTCTTTTCTCTTTAAATTATAAACTTTTTCATCGTTGGAACCACTATAACTTATATATATATATATATATATATATATATATATAATTAAATGTTATATTCCACTGGCAATGGATGTTATTTTAATTCTTCACTTTGTTTTCAAATAATTTTTATGAATTTTGATGAGTGTATTTTTTTTTTGATTATTTTAGAATTATAGAATTTAAATATTCCCTTAATTTTCGTGGGCATTTCCTTGTCAGACGCCATTTTCACACAGGTAAATCACTTCAATAAGAAGGTGAAGACAAATCCACAAAAAAGCAGACGGATGAGCCTGGTATTTCGAAGTGGTCGCTAAAGATGATTGTGAAAAAAAAAATTAAGGATAAAACCATAGAACGAACAACACTGCTCTCAAGTGGCTCCAAGCAGAAACGATAGGGCTGAAGGACAACCAGTTGGGAGCAGATGCAGCCTACCACTGTCAAAGACTTCTTTTGTTCGGACGAGATTCTGCTCATTGTGAAGACTGTACTTACGTAGGAAATCTATAGGATTTGCATTATTTCACCAAGAAACATTCTTGAAGATGTCAGAACATATTTCACCCGATAGAAATCAACTGTTATTTTGTGTTGTGTTGTTGCTTCTAATGGTTGAAGGTACTCAAAATAAATGTCAGTAACTGTTGGTGAGAGATGGGCTGCCCTGGATTTCAATCATATATTGAATCGATATATCTTAATACGAATATCAGTCACACGCGTCCAATTTGACGCTCAAATGGAATATGAAAGGAATGAGGGTGGTTCGCTCCAATGTGCGTATCATATTGCATGTTAAACGGAAGGGGTTATAACAGATGGAAATAAAGAGTTTCCGTCATCAGAACACACTCAATAAAGATAGGACATCAAGAGGCTTGCGACGTTACGTCTATGTGAAAGTGTTGTCACCGACAAAGACGAAAAGACTCTTTTGGAGTCTACCGAGTGTTGAAAATGAAGACTGGTAGAAATGATTGTAGCAACATTCAAAAATACTCGAAAAGAATATATATATATATATATATATATATATATATATATATATATATATATATATATATATATGGGGAGAGAGAGATAGAGAGAGAAACAGGCCTGTAAGTGGATGACATTATTATGCACTTGATAATTAATTTCGGTTGAGCACCGTTCAGAGGGAGACTAATTCTAAACAACAGCATTCTCCGCTAACGATTACCTTGAAAACGCGTGTAGCAAAATTATGGAAAATAAAATATAATATCCATATTACAACCAAAAAATGCTGCGCTTTGTCTCTTCTTTTTAATATATATATATATATATATATATTATTATTATTATTATTATTCAAAGAATAACAAACACTTAAAATTCCCTTATAGCATTTAAAGTGTTTGATATATATATATATATATATATATATATATATATATATATATATATATATATATATATGGTTCATTGTAGAGGACTGACAGACTACAGCGTTTTAACTTTTTAATCAAAGTTTCTTTCATTCGTATATGTGTTATATTTTCTAGGAATAAAACGTCTGTAAAATGTTCAAATATTTTATATGCACGAATGCTTTCTTTTATCACCTATATTGCCTATTATCAGGTAGGCTTTCTTTTATTTCTAACTGAATATGTAAATATTATATATATATATATATATATATATATATATATATATATATATATATATATATATATATATATATATTGCTAGGATGATTTTTTGTAGCTGTGATAATAGTTAATATTTTCGATTTCTTTTTTCTTTTTTTTATTATTAATGCTTCCAGTAGATTTTTACATTTGTTTTACTCGATTATGCTCATATTTTTGATAAGTATGTTGTACATTTTGGACAAAATACGAAATGAAGATGTCTTGTATTTGACACACACGGTAGATACTAAAAGCAATTCAGTAAGAGGGGAACGGAGAGTAAGCTCCCTAACAAGCTTGTGCAAATGGATGGTAAACAAGCAGCGTGAGAGTTAAAGAAAAGCTTACGAAGAGCAACAAATGATAGAAAATTGTTGAGAGCTATGATCGCCAACGCGTGGAAGAGCCAGAACATACAGTGAAATAAGAGGAAAAACCTTAGTAAATAATAACGTTGAATTTAGTGTAAATTTCCACTTCGACGTGTTATTGTTCTTGAAGAAGAGTAAAAACAAAGCATCGATATGCGTTACAAAGAACAGGAAAACGAGGAGAGCCATAATCACACATGACCTAAATTTACATGGCATATAAAAGAGGAAGACAGGAAAATTATATTTCAGTGTGTAAAAAAAAACAAAAAAAAAACAAATTATTAAGCCTAAACCACGAACAATGAGCTTAAATTAATCAATTATGGCATATCGAAATAGTAATGATACAACACGAGCTAGAAGTAAAATCAAAAACGTCTCACGCGAAATCACATGTTAGATTTTCTCAGGCCTGAGCATTTAGGACAAATATTACAAAGAACAAGACGAGGAGAGCCATAATCACACATGTCCTAAATTTACATGGTATAGAAAAGAGGAAAATATGAAAATTATATTTCAGTGTGTAAGAAAAAACTATTACGCCTCAACCACCAATAATTAGCTAAATGTGAAATTACAAACGTGTTACGCGAAATCACATAATTGATTTTCTCCGGCCTGAGCTTTTAGGACAAATATAAATAGTTAGTGATAAAGGAGGAAAGGAGAAACGAACTAGCTTTAAGCTTTTCAGATCCATTGCTGCGGTTAGGCAGAAAGTATTATTCGTACGACAAGATCTATTGCTTCTGGCAAGGGTAGCTGGATAGGAAAGCAAGAAAGCGGATGTCATAAGTCATAACTTAATCCAAGGCTATATATCTCATCATTTATGCGCGCGTCGATCCACGTGTGATTCCTCGTCTGCTATTAGAAACATCGGGAGAATGGGTAACTGACTTACGAACACATGATCAAGAAACAGATATCGGTGATAGATTACAGGCATTAAACTTAGAAATAATTAATATGCGAAGTATCCACGCAAACAAACTCACACAACCGTGCATGCATTGCACTGTATCAGTAAACACATAACTGTATCCTTTGAGTGTGTACAGTGAGAGAAATCTAAGATAAATATTATAATGATTTAGCCTATTACCTGTCATGAGGCCCATTTGGGGATCTGTTAAAATTAAACTCACTACATGTTATTCCTTGTATTTACATTGAATTGCTTACATACATTGCATTTGCGGAGGTATATTTTACAACACTTAGCCATTAAAGTTTTTTATTATTATCCGTAAATAAAGACTTTCAGTCGTAATTTTATATTTCACAAGTATTAAAATAATGACTATTTTGTAAAGTATTGTTTTATTATTAGGTTGGTGCAAAAATTATGACGTAATAATGTCGTATTTTGACGTATTTTTAACGTCAAAAACCGACATTGTTACGTCATTTTTTTGCACCAACCTAATATTTCTAATCAACATTATTTTTTGATGTTTTATACACATATTTATTTGATCTTTTAGTTTCCATAAAAAATGACAATGGTAACGACTGAAATTAAGCATAAGGAATAAATAAACTGTTAAGACACCTGTCTGGGCCAAAAATGTGCATTTCAATTTTGGCAGTTAATGGGGTAATGAGACGATATATACATCGTGTTTGTAATCGTCCAGACCTTTAAATTTCCAAGTCCAAAGCAAAAACCCAAGCGAGTAACTAAGATAAAACGTAGAGTGCTCAGGAACTACCTAACTAGGTTTCACCTAAACGGATCTTCAAGTTGTTGCTGACTTTATATATATATATATATATATATATATATATATATATATATATATATATATATATATATATATTGTTACGAACTTGTAGCATATAGATGTACCACGAGTTAAAAAAAAAGGAAAACGTGGGACCTTTTCTCGGTCTTCACTCAGAAATGGAAGCGACACAAGGAAATCAACGAAGAACAGACACAAGACAATGGATTTCAAAATATAACATTTATTTATAAATAAAGGAATAAAGAAAGAAAAAAAGAACATTCATTTAACAAAGGGGAAGGGTTCATTAAAGAACAGAGGGTGCGAGCGAATACATATATATATAAAAACAGATCAAACCAAGAGAATCAACTTATCTTTCAGTCGAGTTGATATTTTTACACAAAGTTCTGATTCGCCGAAGCGAGAGTTCTGATGCTAAAACAACATTTTGGCCGTCCGGCAATTTTCCTGAATTCCTTTTCCTTCACAAGTGTTCGGGGTTCCACAGCATTTCGTAAAGGCGGTTCGTTGGGTTGATTCCGTTTCATAGCAGTCCTTTCACCCCTAGTCGACAGACTTTGCTGTCTTCTTCATCTCAGTGGGCAGTCTATTTTGGAGTCGGGGCGATTTTGCCCAGCGACGTTCGACTGCCGCTGGTCAGAGGGAAACTGAAAAATCCTTTCTTAGATTCTGCTGTCCCCAAAGACAGTCAGGTTGGTTCCCCTTCGTGCTTGACCGGGTACGCAGGAGGATGGGGCGCAAATCACGCAGTGTTTGTGTGATGGCCAAAAGTTCAATCCACGCTTAGTGTGTTCTGATCAGGTGAATCGCAGCAGGAGACCCTGATGGTGCCTGGAATTCACTCATGGTCAAACGCCTGATAGCTGCGAAATTTTGTAACCAGGCCATTCTCGCGTCGGGTCACTTCAAAGTTCACGAGCCCTTGGCTCGTGGGTGGAAGAGTAGATAAGGAGGGAAAGAATTTGTGAAAAGAAGAGGAGGATATGGCTGATCATGGAACATATTCGCTCGCAAGTCGATAGCATTGGATTACATTTCTATATTTATTTATTTATTTATTTTTCTTTTATATCTAAATAATTTTCGACGAGAATTTAAGGTTTTACTTTGGAGAGCTTTTTAGCCTATGTAGTTAATGAAATCGGGGCTACGTGACAATATATACAAATATAGATAATTAGACTCGTTTCGAAAAACCCTCGAATTTTTCATTTGCTTATAATCAAATCAATCTCGAGTGAAAAAAAGGTTTTAAAAAAAGAAAGAGCTACAAATATGAACTTCTGCCGAAAAAAATCGCACAGATGCAGGTCTGAAGCCCAAAGAAAAAACCCCGATACGAGTAAACAACTAACTAACAAAAGAGCTCAATACAACCGTATAGCAGACCTAGATACACCTAGTGAGTCAGACAAACCTACCTAGGTTTCATCTAAACGGATCGTCAGGGAAAGTGGCTCCACTTTCCCTGACGATCCGTGTAGGTGAAACCTAGGTAGGTTTGTCTGGCTCACTAGGTGTATCTATCTATCTATCTATCTATATATATATATATATATATATATATATATATATATATATATATATATATATATATAGAGAGAGAGAGAGAGAGAGAGAGAGAGGCACCTCCACTGAATATTCGATACCCGAGGTTTAAAATAATTTTTAAAAAAAATTAAAAAGCATTGTTGAAGATTTCATTTTAGCTTTAATTGAAAACTAATGATTACATTTACGATTTCCAGTTAGCAAAATTCTCTGGTGTATTTCACATAGAAATTATAAATATTGGAATGTCAGCTATTTGTTCGTTTTCACAAAATCGATTACACGCGTCTATTTTCGCGCGTTTCAACACATTTGTAAACAGAATTTAATTATGGATTTTAAAAATCTTGAAAAATAAAATATATACTTGTGACACGTTATTTGAGGAAAATTAGCAAATTTAAAGTTAAGTTAATGTGATTTGAAACAAATATTACGTGCTTAATAAATAAAAAAACTTAGTATTTAAGAAATCCTTAACCACGGGTCCGGTTTTTTGATGTGGTGTTTGACGTAATGGACGGGTAGGGTGCTGATAGCTAAGTATAGATGACGAGAATTGACATAAATTTACAAAATCTAAGTGAAGGCATTTTTGCGGTTTTTATCTCCCTTGTAATTTTTACAAAATTAACATAATATTTTCATCAATTACCTAATATTTTATTACTTTTGGTTACTATAGTTTTAGAAACTTACGTTTGAAGATGTTTTCTGAAAAAATAATAACATTTAAAATACTACGAAAAAGAATAATCTTATATAAAGTAAAAAAAAACTGAAAACGAGAAAAAAAATTTTCTCGGTTGTCCTTGAGGACACATGGCACAGTGGATAATGGGGTTGGATAGATCCAGTGACAGGACCCAAAGAGTGTGAGTTCAATACGCGGTTAAGGCAGTGGAGAACTTTCAGAGGGAAATTCGCAGGAGATAACTGATAACTGACATCCATCAAACATGGCACGTGGAACTAGAACAGTCTACCGAGGTGAGCGAAATAAAAAAATTAGAAAATCCAAACACCTGAAGAAGGCCGGAGCGTACAACGCCCGAAAAGTTGTGATAAATATGGCGACAAAGATGAGGACAATAGTCCGAATAATGTAAATAATGTACATAATACCTCATCTCAGAATATATATATATATATATATATATATATATATATATATATATATATATATATATATATATATATATATAAAACAATTAGAATTTTAAAACTTTGAAGAGATGATAGGCAAAGACTGTTGTGGCGTAAACACGAGATAAATAATGAACTGCAGAGAAGTGAATTTCCCAGGAAATTCAGGACAGCTCTTACAGGACGTGACCTTTAAATAATAATGTAATGTATTGGCTAGCTATATACAAAAATTCTCAGAAGAGACAGTTCAATGAAGACGTTTGGATCACAAAAACACAAAACAGAGAATGCCTCATATCGAGAATGTTTAACATCGAAAAACATAAAGAAAAAATTAATTATTTTAAATAATATGTGGAAATCTCCACCCTATACTTGATGACGGTCGCCAGACCGGAAACACTTGTATCAAAATTATGGAAAATAAAACATAATATATTATTTAAAAAATCCACATTACATCAATTTTTTTGTTTGTAATGTGGATTTTTAAAAAAATATGTTTTATTTTCCATAATTTTGATATACGTGTTTTCCAGACAATCGCTAGCGGAGAATGCTGCTGTTTAAAATTACCCCCTCTCTCTCTCTCATCAATCCTCAACGAAAATTAAATATCAAGAACATAATATCATCCACTAACAGGCCTGTTTCACTATATATATATATATATATATATATATATATATATATATATATATAAATTTCGAAAGAAAGGAACGATTTATTTATTTATTTCCGACAGAATCTTATTACTTAAACTTTAATTTCGGTCGATACTCGTGTTTGAATAGACGCTACGCTTATTTATTAAACATATATTTAATTATTTACTGTCATCCGGCCTAAATATTGCAGACATGTTTTTTTTTTTAGGGAAAATATGCGCTCTCTGCCAGGAAACGAACATGCATTTCCCTAGGAGAAACCGTCATTAGATCTGACGTGCTTTGACCTCTCAGCTACAGAGTGCATCGAAGGACACGATTATGACCATTCCAAATAAAAACTTCATTTTTTCGTTTGATGAATTCTTACTGTTTTTTTTTGTTGTTTTGGATTCCAGAAAAACTACTAAGTTTTAATTCTTGAAAACTTTATATTGTAAAGAAAAGAACCGTACACATTTAATAAATCATAAAGTAAAACTAAGTCACTGTCTCTTTTAGGCAATTCTAATTTGTCCAAATTTTATTTTAGCAAATTTAAACAGTTCATTGAAATTGTTAACGCCTCGCTGACGTTTTTAATGATGAAGACATATTAAGCAAAAGACACCTTGATTAATTTCGTTTCAAAGAAGCTTGAATCTCATAAAAAATAATCAACAAATTAATCAACCACTAATAACGTTTTAATCAATAATCGATACTCAATGGAATAAAATATACAGGTGAAGCGGCAGCGAGCAAATAATAATAATAACAATAATAATAATAATTGTTGTAACCTAGAGTTGGTTACAGAAAAAAATACTCACACGAAGGCTGTTAATGAACGATAATACTTAGGACAAGAACAAAATATATAAGATTCGCCAGCGGCGCGTAAAAGTAATCAACTGCTAGAAGTGAGTCAAATGAATTATACAATGGATCTCCCACTGCAAGATATCTACAAACCGCCGCACAGAGTCAGATGTGGTACAAGGCCGAATTAAATGTGGTGTATTAAATGTCGGTCAAAAATTCCCCGTAGACTCCGTATAAAACGGGTTGGTTAGCTGTTTCCCGAGACGAGACTCTACCCTTCGTCATCCCCTCGTCTGAGGATCCTCAGTGGAAGATAGTTGATCAGCACAGCTAGAGAAAAATCTCCAACTGCAGGATATCTACTAACCGCACCACGCAGTCTACGGTGTCAAAAGGCCGATCTCAATGTAACGCATCCTAGCCCGTAGTTGGGCAGCTGCCTCCCGATGCGAGTCTCCGCCCCCCAACACAGTCCCGTCTGTGGATCCTCCTCTCTCAGCACAAGTGGAGACGAATCTTCAACTGCAATATTTATTTATAATAAAATAAAGAACGTAGCATAATTCCGAAAAAGTGGGGTCAGGAAAAAGTACGGTCTTGATCTGTATAAATTTTAAACTTATCTAGCCACAAACACTGACCCAGACATACAAACAATATTCCTAACACCAAAACAACGCATTCTTACTTAACTTTCTTACTAAATCCACCATAATACCTCACTGTCCCTATGAAAATCCAAAATATAACCAATATATACAATTCATTATCTATGTGGGAGTAATAAAACAACCATTTAAAAAATATCCCCAATGATTATTTACAATATCAATACAAATTATTCAAATGAAAGTAAATAAAATAATATTAGTAATAAAATACCTACAATCCTTAAATGTGGCAGAAACATCAGTTAACTGGACGAAATCAATGCGGGACTATAATAACTTAAAAAAAAAACATTCATTCATCCCAAGCACTCACACTGACACGCACTCATTCAGATACAACAACAAAGGCGAACGAAACGCATACGCGAAAACGAAAGACTCCCCTCATCCACCAGATAACTGACCACTGACCACCTTAAGAGTGTAGTCATAGGGAGGTAAATAAAGGAAAATAGAGACAGAAATAAAAGGGGTCAATGAGAAAACATGCCCTAGCTAAGTTTACTGGAAATAAGCAAGATGCTAAAAAGTCAAAACAAAACCTACACTAGTCTAATTTCAGGGATGGGTCGCCCAAGTTAACCGCAGGAAGAACAATATCCTGATTCCTAACCGGCATCAAAATGCCACTCTAGGTCATCTCTTTTTACTCGACACAATCGCGCAAGATTCACCCACATTTTGCCAAATTCTGATGAAGTGAGTCGCCGCTTTTCCGTTCCAATCTTCCAATTCTAATCAGTTGGGAAGAAGTCAAGTTCTCGCCTTGATAGAATTCCTTCTGACACGTCGTCCAAATAACGACTCTCATAACACCTAGTAAGCACAAGAACACATAATGTTCAGCCTTCGTCATCGGCGACACCACATTGCTACAAACAGAACTAGCATCAAGGACAAAGAGCTTTCCACGGAGCCTGCGGACCATGAGGCCTTCAACAAACTTGCACAAAGGCGCTACCTCCCTACAATGAAAGAAGCCGTGACCCAAGGTCTCGACTTCTCCACTACAGCGTCGGCAGTTTGGAGATTTCTCCAAGCCTACTGAACGAAGTGTTTTGGACTCCACGAATCATCAGCTAGGTGAGTGATGCCTCATCGGTATTGAGGCATTTCAACCCGGGCGCCCAAGGCCATATTGAGCGAGTCTCCTGCTTCGTAAGACCGAGCTCAATCAGATCATCACGAACGGACCCCCTGACTAACATTTGATATAATGCCGTAAGAGACAACGCCTGGACGTTGAAGAGGCCATCCGTCGCGCATAAGAGGCGTTTCAGTGCTTGACGATATTCGCAATAGGAGTAGGGTAAACGGTGGGGCTCCTCTTCGCTCGAGTGCACACTTCTCAAGGATGAAAAGTTCTTACAAGCCTCTTCTTCTAGAAGGCGCCCTCCTCATCCGATTCGCGACACATTCGGTCTAGGAAGGCGATGCTAAGCATATATTGAAGAATCCTAATGCTAAGCATACCCAAAGCGCATTCAGATGGATGAGCAAATTTCAGGAGATGCGATAGCGGCCTTGCCTCTCCACAAGAAAGAGAACAAGAGCCTTACTAATGGCATTAGTGTTGCATACGGAAGTGGTAGTATAGAGAGTCGGTAACGGAGAATCGGGTAGATGTGTGAAAAACTTACTTCCACCCTCCAAGGAATGATGCCACCGAGACCAGAGATTAACTGCGATCTCGGCCTTCCCTTGGCCCTCCGACTAATTCATATCCAGCTGGAGATCAGGACCGAACCAGACGCTGAGTATTGACCGGCCCATCCGTCCAGAGGAAAGCCCCGGGAAGAGAAACTTCATTCCACGAATCCATCCGAAAAACAAGAGACTTATCGCTGTTGATCTTGGCCCTTGTCTCATAACCACTGATTTCTTTGCTAACATTGCAATTACGCCTCTGCTAGACAAAAGAACCAAAATGTCATCAGCATAGGCAGAATACCTGGCCGAGGTGGTAGCACCAGGCAGAGAAATTCCGAGTAGGACTGGATTCGCAAGAACGGCAAAACGAAAAAAAAAGCCTCCGATCGTACCTCATTCACTTCCACCAGTGTACCGGGAAACGTCCCGCCGAAAGGACAGCCTCCAGGAATCGATGGTCAACCATATTGAAGGCCTTGATCTGCTCTAAATTGATCAGCTCGGTCTTACTCTCGACTTGTTCTAAAAATAAATCGTACCATATGAAGGTTGTCCTGAATAGTCCTGTCCTTCAGAGCACAAGTATGTTCGGAATCATTCAGACAAGACAGAACAAGATGCAAACGGTTTTTTTCAAAATCTTTAACTCAGTATTTAACATGGTTAAAGAGCGAAAGTTATTTAACCCATCCCCACCGTTCTTGACCTTGCGCAGCAAGTTGTTCACATATCTGGTGAAGCGTTGAGGTATTGACCTCTGCTTCATCCAGTTGTTGTAAATCAGTTCCAGCTGATTAACAAAGCCGGGCGACTGCCTCAAGAAAACTTCATAGGGAAGACCATCTAGTCCCGGAGATTTATCCCGGCCAACCTGTTTCAGCTCTCCCCAGATTTCCGACTCTCTGATGGGACCTTCGTATCCAGACGCTTCAGCTGCCCGAAAGCAGCCAAAGTTTGCTTAATAGCCGTCGAACTCAGAAAGGCTCAGTCCAGGCTCCCTGGTAAAAAAATCTTGAACATAATCCTGAAAAGCCTCCCATACGCCTGCGTTTGCGGTCACGGTCCGCTTATCCGGCAGTGTGACGCTCGCGATACGTTGCCGCGACGCGCTCCGATTCTTCTCTGTGCGCAATTCAGCGGACATATTCGTCGCCTCAGAGGACATTCTTTTTAACCTAGCCTTACAAACTAGAGCTTGATCCTTCTTGATAAACAAGGAGGACAATTCTGCCATAGCTAAGGCTATTTCCCCAATATCATGGTGCTTAAATGCCTGATTGTCTTTTTGCTCACAAGCCGTTTGCGGCGCTAATCTATCGACGAGTAAAATCAGCAGCAAACGTTCTAATTTTTTATTTGATTTATTTCACCAGGCATTCCCAAAACACAGCCCGCGTCAATTCCCTCTGAATCTTTAGTAACAGCTGGTCCCGGAAATCCTGCTCACCAAATAATGAGCAGTTTAATTTCCAGTAGCCAGCCAACCTAACTTTAGGCTTATCTAAGTTTACACGGAAACGGAGAAACCAATATAATGAAAACTTGGACACCCTAAGAGCCCTACATCGACTAGCCTAACTAAACCTCGGTCGAGGTAGCTAGAAATCACCACTGCAGACAAGCTGTCACTATTTGTCCAAGTCCAAACTAACTCCCGAGGGTGCTCATCAACTTGTCGATAAGGTCTGGAAATGATTTCACATGTCAGTAGACGGATTCGGCCCACTACGATCTATGTCGGGATCAAGGACGGCATTCCAATCCCCAGCTAAAACTACGCGACGAGATGTCCTCGGAAACGACTCGATCTGCTGAAAAAAAAACTGCTAAAGATTTTTATTGGGCGCATAAAACCCAACGAGTTGAAGACAAGATTACACGCAGCCTCGAAAGACTTGCTCACAAGCCGAGAGAGAACTCTCAAGCGACCATCAAAACATGATGTACAGAGGCAGAACTCTCTAGACGCAATTCTCTCATGGTAATGAGTAGAAAGACGGGTCTGCTGCGCACAACAAACATTCACCCCGAGGCGCTGAATGTTACGAGAGAGATTCCCCCTGTGATACACTGACTTCATGCTTCGGGCATTTATACTTGCTAACCAGATAGCCATAGTGAAAACCAATTAGGGTTGCTCTCCTGGATTGAACATGGCCGGGGATAGGACACCGACAGCCTCTCCCATGAGTCCAGTACCCATCTAATTTTTGATGTTTCCCTCAGGAGACAGCCCGCCAATATCCTGTGGGAAAGTTACCTTAAGAGCTCATACAGGGAGGGGTGAACGAAAAGCGGGAGCCTCCCTAGACAGATTTGATTTAGTTTTGTCTCGTTTTCATTATCAAAGTATGCTAACAGCGAATAATATGAAAAGCGCTGTTAGATTCCCGTAACATGGACCAGATGTTTTCTGAGCAATGTCCCGCTCTTACAGCAGTTAATATTCTTTTCACCAGGTGGAAATTTTTTTGATCTTCAATAGCCAAATTGTTTATTGTTTTAATATTCAAAAGTATGTTTAGGTCTTTTGCTTTCCTGGATAGGGAAAATTCTCTGTCGAATTGATATTTTTCACTCGACAGACATCCACTCCCAATCCGATTGAAAAGTAATTTATGTTTTGTTTTTTGATGTGCTCATCAGAGTCTGATGAAGGGCTGCGTTGCCTCTTTTGAATTTCTGCTTTTAGTGCTGAATTGATGGGTGTTTTAAGAGGGAATGTATTCGGAGATTTTAAGAGGGATTTTTTTATCAGGGGAGACAATTTGGAAGGGTCATGGTTATTGTTTGCAAAACTAGTTGTGGAGCCATAGGGGGCTGTTTAGCGGATGGAGACCCACGGCGCTGATATAGATAGTCTTAAAAATTGCTTTAACTTTTCTAATTTCACCGTTTTCTCGAAAAAAAATCTAGTATCATAGCCGCTGTGGACGCAGTTTGTCCGTGCAGGTGGAAGAAGAGTCCCTCTTAGTACTAGTAGAGTGGGTGAGGCTGTACGTGTCTTTAACCGTAGGGACTTCAGTGGAACGAGGTCTCGCTGCCCGGAGCTCCGCTTTGACCTTACAGACGACCTGCCATTCCCCTTTTTCCTTCTCCAAAAAACACTATCGTCGTGCAAAGGCTTTTTGAGGAATAGGGACCAAGACACCGACCAAACCGGGTGTCTAACCCCACCGGTTCCAGTCGCTGCCATGCCCATTACAGGCGGGACGGATGAAACGGAATCGGTCGCAGGGGATTTGGGTTGACAGGGGCTAGAATCTCAGAGGCCTTCTTCTCTGTGAAGGAGGAGGACAAGTGACCAGTGTGTCAAAACTTTCAGTATGTCGGTCTTAGCCTGATGACTATAACTGACATCTTGTGGCTACATCGTGACAGTTAGGGATTAAGACTTTCCGGTCTATCATGATTTCGAAACTCCATCCCCCGGTCAAATCGTCAGAGTAAGCATTGAGAATCTGACCGAATTGGAATAGATAAGCGGCCAAGTGTTCCGCGACGGTCTGAGGAGGAACTTAAAATACTGGTAGTTCTCTTCCACCTGACTTCATATTCCGTACGCAGAAGAAGGTCTGTAGTTATGAGATCCCTATTCACAGTCGGCAGTTTTGGGTAGTAGTACGTCCCATATGAAAAATCCCTTTCCTTTGATCACTCTCTGGGGTTTGATCCCCAGAGAAATTAGTGTTTTAATAACAGTGTCTGTTCTGGAGCTAGAAATTTTGTGCGAACGCTTGTCCACTACAAAGTCCGACACAATTATTTTCTCAACTCTCTTTGATTCTTCGGGATTAACCAAAAGCACATCTGCTGTCACCAGATTTGTGCAACTTTTGACTTTCTCGAGGAGCTCTGTGATGTTGATTGAACACTTAGGTGGGGACATCCAGAAGTAGGGTGTCTCTCCGACCATTACATTTTCGTCTTTATTTTTGTCATTTTCTACTATTCTTGTCGGTTTTGGTGAATTTTGACCATTTTCGACCTCCATAGACTCGTCAGATTTCGTTAGGATTTCGGTATTTTGCAAATTTTCAGCTCCATACTCTCGCTGAAAATATCGGCAAGCGTCTCCTGCTGTTGGCTTTTTTCGACGTCGAATGTTTTCTCCATAATATCCCCCTGTTTGTTCTACTGTTCTTTAGTGGGTGCGACTTTCTTTTTTATTTTTAATACTTACAAGATTTTACGGACCATTTTAAAAGTTGAAAAATGCGGGGTTCTTTTTTCCTATTTAAAGAGAACAAAAACCAAAACCAAAACAAAACAAAACAAAAAACGGTAAAACTTTTCAGAGAAATTAAGGTCAAGAAAAACAAGAATAACAGGTCACAAAGAAATAAAAACGAGAGAAAAAATAAATTTACAGAAATCAACAGTTCAAGCTAAAATACCAAGAGCAAACGTTATACGAACGAAGACCCGAAAAAATTACACAAAACAAGGGAAACTATAAGGAAAATACTTCAAACAACACTAAACCGTTTTTAAACTAAATATAAAAGTAAAAAAGACAATCTACAAACACGAATACGAAAGAAACAATACGTATAAAGTAAAAATATCCAATATGGCTGCCGTAAAAAAAAATTCGCCGATAAACAAAATTCGAAAAGTAAATTAAAAAATGGAAGATTTAAACAAATAGAACACAGGACACTTAACGGATATTTAAAAGGAAAAAAAAAAACAATGAACGAAGTAACAAGTAATAAATAACACGTAATAAATAACACGTAATAAATAAACAAAGAAAAAATAAAGACGGACGACAAATAGAAAATAACACGTAGAAAACATAAAAAAAATAAACTCTGGAAGGGGGATATAGAAAATCAAAAGAAACGGAAAAAATAAATTTAAAAGGAAATTTAACAGTAAAAATCAAAAACTAATCATAGAAGAATAAATTCAATATAAAAGGAAAATTAAAAATGGGAATGTAATAAATTGAAAAAGAAAAGAAAATGAAAAAAAAATCTAAAACTTTTTCAAGTAACAATCATTAAAAGAGAAAGTAAAATAAAATAAAATAAACCCGAACTTAAATAAAACGGAGTTTGTAGAACCAAAAACAAATTTTCGTATCAGGTCTGCTAAGGGCTTCAACGCTGTCTGAATATTCTACTGCAGACCAACATACAGTATTTACTAGTATTATTTATGAGAATAAGGACATACCGAGTATCTTCAGTAGGTATGCTACAACAACAAAAACAACAACAATAATGCTGATTAAAATAAATGTGATACAAAATAATGATCCCACAGTAAGTAAAACTGGATAATCTAGTTGCGACATAATTAACAGCGGTTATTAAGATTATGCCATTGAAGGTGAGTCAAATGATATTAGAACAGAATTCCTCTTTCAAATATGATGAGACAACTGGTGACCAAACCTGGCCTCACTCCAAACGTGAACCACGTGACTCAATGCAAAATGAATTAATAGAAAGAAAAGAGCATGAAATAGAATCATGGTTCATACATACCAAATATGGAGAAGTTTGGTTGGAACCTTAATAAGACTAACTCAACCCCAAAAATGCTTGCCAATATCCGAATTGACATAGTGCGAAATTTCAGGAATAGATAAAAAAAAAAAAAAAAAAAAAAAACTAAATCTAAGACGATACAGTAACCCATCACTCAATCAATAAAAAGATAAGACTGGAAATAAATAATATGACAAAAGATGAGCTAAACGAAAAGAAATGAGATACAAAATAATAATGTCTCAGGAAATAAAACTGTAGAATCTACCTACGACATATGCTGCAACCATTCAGCTTATGTAACTGAAGATGAGTCAAACGACATTAGAGCAGAGTTCTTTAAAACAACAAAGGTGAAATCACCGAAGCGAAAACCCACATCATTCAAGTACTCGCACACAAATATCTGAGACAAGCTCCCAACAAACATATTGAGTAAACGTACAACGCTGCACTGCAAACATTGGAACATATAGGACTAAATAATGTCATATACACAACAGCTTTAGAAGCTACTGTGAAGCTTGGTGTCAAGACAATGAAAAGAGATCTATCACAGACAAAAAGAGCCAGATTAGAAGGCAAATTTGAAGCGAGAAAATTGAAATTAACAGTGAATTGAGAACACATGGCACAGTAGATAAAAGCGTTAGTTAGATCCATTTACAAGAACCGAATAATGTGAGTTCAATACCTGGTAAAGGCAGTTGATAACTTTCAGAGGGGAATTAACAGGAGATAACTGACAACCATTAGAGATGATACGTAGAACTAGAACAGTCTACGTAGTGACCTAAATAAAGGGTTCAGTTCGACATTCCAACAACCTGAAGAAGGCCGGAGGGTACAGCGGTCGAAAGTTGTGATAAACATGACGACAAAGATGAGGACAATAGTACGAATAATTTAATTAGTGTACATAATACCTCATCTGAGAAATATAGACAAAAAAGTAATGAACTTTTAATATCTGTGAAGTCTTTTAATAGATGACGGAAAAAGTAACACCGAAAGCCAAATGCGTACTCGAATAGCAATTTAAACAAAGCATAAATCACAATGAAAATTTAATTAGAAACAAAGAAAGGAGAATCGATCAGCTATGAAATATCAGTTCGGCAATGAAAATATGATGGGTAATTTCTTTGCAGATGAAGTGAAGACAGAGACGTGATTTCACAGAAAAATGCCGATTATAACTTGCATGCGGCAGAAACGCAGCGAAGAATTTTTTGAAAAATGGAAGCACAAACTACGCTTAAAAGTAGAATGAAAAAACTTGGCACACACCATATAATTTGACGGCAAGTGTAAATCAGCGAATAACTTAATTAAAGATGGATTGATTCGTTTTCTACGATTTATCACCCCTTTGCATGTTATTTAAAGACAGAAAGTATTTTTATTTAGAAGAATTTATTTTGGTGGTAATAAGGATTTAGGTATACAAGACTTACTATTTAACCAATAACTGGTGAGAAAAGGTATGTTCATACCATTTCTAAGGGTATATTCGCGTAAGCGAATATAACGAACCCAACTAGAAATGGAATTCTTTTACCGATGAACTATTCCGAGACCTTATCGATTACACCACCTGTATTGTTAAACTTACAGCACCTGGTATTCCAAAGCGTCACCCAACTAGTTACTGTCCCGTCTCGACGTTGCTTAACATCGATGATCGTGCGAGAGTAAAACCTTGATGAGTTAATACTGTTTCCCAATAGTGAATTGGAGAAATTCTAAAAAGATATTTCAAAGAAATCCAAACGACAGGAAATTGTGGATTGCTTTGGTCGTCAACGTCCGGGAGGGACAAGGTACATAGAAATATTCAGGAATTATTTTCCCTGGCAAATTTATACTAAGTGACAATAAAGCATTTCCGTGATCATCTACGATATATTTTTTTGATTATATCAAAAGACATGTATATGGCTTCTACATATAAAGCGAAACAAAAAAAAAATGCTAAGTCGACAATGCTTTGCGGCAATTTTTAACATGAACTTGAAATTTTTCTTGTCAAAAATTAACTATTTTAACACATTCAAAATTATGGATAAAAAACATTAAATTATATATAATGTATTATGTAGAATTTAGCATGAGCAAAACAAATTCTCGAAAAAAAAAACACAGAATGACGTCAGAATCGGTGAAAACTTTTCGTTCTTTCATAGTCAGTTGGTTCATTTTGTAACGTATATAAATGTAGGTAGGAAAAAACACAAATGTTGATGGGATAGTCAAGAAGAAGAAAAAACTGTTCGTTGTGTCTAGTCATGCTTGCCATCACCTGTTGGGATGTTCGGGATTACTACGCGGCGGGGCTGTGACAATCATTTCACAGGTCAAGGAAAGATAGTGTAACGTATTTATATACACAACAGCTTTAGAAGCTACTGTGAAGCTTGGTGTCAAGACAATGAAAAGAGATCTATCACAGACAAAAAGAGCCAGATTAGAAGGCAAATTTGAAGCGAGAAAATTGAAATTAACAGTGAATTGAGAACACATGGCACAGATCCCACGCATCCATCCTTACAGCACTTGGTTTTCTTCGCTTATTTATATGCAGATAGGAAAAAACAAATGTTGATGTGATAGTGAGGGCGAAGAAACACTGTTCGTTGCCTCCAATCATGCTTGACATCACCTGTAGGAAGGTTGGGGATTACTACGAGCCGGTCCTGTGGCCATCATCTCACAGATCAAAAAAGATAGTGTAACGCATATAAATGTAGATAGAAAAAGACAAAACAAATTTTGAATGATAGTGAGGAAGAAGAAACACTGTTCGTTGCGTCCAATTATGTTTGCCATCACCTGTTGGGGCATTCAGAATTACTACGCCCCGGCCCTGTGGCAATCTTCTCGCAGGTCAAGGAAAGATAGTGACAGAGATCTCGAACTGCGACGTATGCCAAGAAGTTTGCAACGATGTGACTTACGGAAAGGGGTACTTTAAAGAAAAAGTATACTTACAATGAGAAGGAGACAAACATAATTTCTGAAAATATATTGAGCAAAGAATCTGGATAATTTGCCGCTAACATCACAGACTGTATGAAAGAGAAGGAAGTTCAAATCTTTATCACTAAAACGGTCATGCTCTGTACACTGGAGCGAACCATCCGTATTTTCTTGAAATTCCATTATTGAGAAAGAAATTCCATTTGATCAGCTTGTTGACCATCGTTTTGTGTGACAGAATCCAGAGAGAGATTAAATTTTGAGAAAATACCATAAGGAGATGTATGCTCTCATCACTTCTCCCCCAGCTACGAGTTAATTAGTATCTAGAAAAATCTCTGTTTTCTCTAAAATAATTTAATGGATTATTTGCTTGTCAAAATTAATTATTCTTACATATGAGAAAAAGAAAACGAATCAATCAATCTATCTATATTTCTGGAAAGGAAGCTTTACAGACCATTGAAAACATATCGTCTTTAAAATATTTCATAACCTCATAATCTACAATTCTTAGATGCATAAAACAACCTCATACAACAGCCCTTTAACTTGAGGGGCTCGACGGACATGTATTGGGTAAAGACTAGCGTAACATATAATGGAGAAAGATACTAAAATATTTAATGAAATTGAAACAATGGGTAGATGAACAAGGAGAAAAAACTGAAAAAGTTATTTAGGGCCATAATTCAAAAGTTGTTTAGTGCAATCAAAGACAGAAAGTTAGACCAATACGAAAGAGAATGCCATACAAAAGAAATTCTAAACCTACAGATGTATGCCTTTCTATGAGACAATTCTTCCCTAATCTTTTTTAGCGTAACATTTCTTCGCTTATTTATATTAATTTTTCTATTAAGGTTGGTATTCGAAAAAATAAAAGAAAAGAAAATCAGTTTTCGCGTTTTCCAGACGAATGTGCAGACAGCAGCGAAAAGATGCCGACGCTCTCGATGTCGCGCGTCAGATCATTCCCTTCCGACATGCAAACGTGGGAAAACCACCCGGATATCAGTGACATATTGCGACGGAAGTGGCCGAGCGTTTCCGGCATGTCAAAAACAGGATGAATAATTAACCAAGAGGCATATGAATTGAACGAAGTTCCTGACAAGCGAAGATGGAAAAGCCGGACACTTAGCGCAAAGTAATCACAATCAACAACTTGAAATGTACGAGCGTGGATTGATTCGGATTTTGTTGGGGAGACGCTTAAGTAGAACAGAAAAATGTACAAACAGTTGAAAGGTCGGTCAAAAGAACGGAAAATTTAGTTTATTTAATATGTTACGGACTTGAGTCAACCAACAACAAAGAAAAAAGGCTTAGAATTTTTTTAAATATAAAAATATAAAATATTTTCATTTTCCTGTTTTTATAATAATTTTTTTGCATCGTGTTGGCGTGTCCAATTTTCTGTTTTAAAGATTCCTGTTTGATAAGATTAAAAGAAATGGGATCTCCGCGCGTGTATGTCTGAGAGAAAGAAACAAGGGAGAAAGTGAAGAGAAAATGGTAAATGTCACGTAGCTTAGTGAGGAAGAATATAAGTGTCACGTAGTTTTGTGTGGAAGACTGTATGTGTCATGTAGAACGGATAAAGTTAGTCAAAAAAACGCACAATTCAATTTATTTAATATGTTGCGGATTTGAATCAAACTACAAGGAAAAAGGAAAGAATGCTTTTTCAATATAAAAATATAAAACATTTTTTTTTTATTTTTCTGTTTTTACAACTAATTTTTTCTCGGTGTGCAGGATTTCCCGTGTTAAAGTTCCTTGTTTGTAGTTGATTGAGTGTAAAAGAAATGTGATTTCTCCACATGTATGTGGAAAGAAAAAAGGCAAAAGTGAAAATGAGGAGAAATGTGGCATAGCTTGCTGAGAAAGACTGTATGTCTCACATACCTTGGTGAAGAAGAAAGGTGAATGCCACATTGTTTACGTAGCTTGGTGTGTAAGACGGATGAAGGAGTAAACGAATCTCTTTGAAGCCGACGTCGGGAACTGATGTCGCATCTCTCTCTCTCTCTCTCTCTCTGTCTCTCTCTCCTTACTGATTTTGATTGTCAAGAGATTTTACTTAAATACTATCCAACGTGATCACAAAACATTTTTTATTTATTGTCGTCGGTTGGAAAGTGTATAATATTTATTTTCAAACAATTAATTTATTAACCGGAAGGATGTGCGGATGCACCGACTCAGAATTCATTTTTTCTCATTTGTGATTGACTCTGTTGTTTATTTCCGTCTTCGCTCCACAAATATATATATAGTTATTTATGAAAAACAATTTAAATGAACTAATGTTAAAGAATTTTGGCCTTAGTAAATTTCTTTCTTTTTAAATTGATATTAACTTTTTTTTTAAATAAAAATTATGTACATGCGCATTAAGCTAAAGGATAATGACCAAATTAAAACACCGGTTCCCGTACGATCACTGCAGGTAAGCTTAGATGAGACAGGTCAGTAAATAGAAGTATGAACGCTTGGGAATACCAAGTGCTGTAAGCATGGATGCGTGGGAGGTGTAATGGATAAAGAACCGGAATTGTTTATCGGAGAACCGAGTTCCAATTCCAGTTGGGTTCGTTATATCCACTTACGCTAAAATACCCTTGGAAAATGCATGAATCCATCTCTTCTCCCACCGATATTAATTAACTTACCAGACTTGTTGTAAGAAACAATCATTTTTAAATAAAAAGAATGTATTCTTACAATCTAAAAAATATTTTCCGTCTATAAATAAACTGTAAAGGATTGATATACCGTAGAAAACGACTCAATCAAATCAAATCAAATCAAATAATGATTAGCTACAAAGGCATGTCTTTTAGATTTATTTACTTTCACTGTTATAAGAATGTATAGAAATTACGCGTAGCCAGAAAGTGATTCTGATGTTCCCGCCTAAACTCTGAAATTTGATTTAATATTTTTTGTCAATAGGAGATAAGTTCGCCTATTATCCGATTCACAGTCGTCCCTGGTTTTTGAAGAGGAGTTGAGCTTTATCCATTGTTTCCTGTTTAGGTCAGGGTTTCCGGTTACTTCTAAATATACTTTAAATGTATACTTCTAACGTCTCAATCTAAATTCTGAAATGTTACTATTTATTTTTCACAATGGGAGTCGATAGATTCGTCCATTTGTGATTCGTATTCGGTTTCCGGTTCCATCTAAAAACTATTTCAATCCTATATGTTTAACGTCTCCGCCTAAATTCTGACATTTTTTTTTTTTTTTTTTTTACTATTTATTTATTTTTCTCAATAGGAGTAATTAGGTTTGCCTCTCTTCCGCTCCACACTCTTCGATGTCTTAAAGAGAAGTAAAGTTTTAATCATTTTTTCCTGTTTACGGTTGAATTTTCTGTTCCCTCAAGTGTTTTCATCCTCTTTCGCTCTCAGTACCCACTTGTGTCTTAGTGACATTATCGCCTTGTTTGGTGTGAATTAATTAAAAAGAAATAAGAAATACCGTCATTTTTGCATTAACTTCTTCAACGCCCCCACCCCTAGTGAAAACGAGAAAATCTAATTAATCTCTGGTCTTATTGATTAACGGGGTTGATTAAGTATTTACGAATTTTGAGGCATAAATGAGTATAAACTTTGACAAAACGCATTTCATTCACGTGGGGAATGAAGACAAGTGTGAACAGATAAATACTTTAAATTACGTTTGCAATTATTCCATCACCCAAACCAAACTCTCTTATCGTCTGTCGAATTAATGGCCCGTGGCTATTAAATTCGCTTAGTTTAACCTTCAGACCATTTCATGATAAAAAGTCAATTTTATGATTATCCATCCATTTTATTTTATTTGCCTTTTCTACGCTTTAATTCTTGATTCTCTTCTTCATAATTAGATTAATTATTTTTTTCTTTCTTTCTGTTTCTTCTTTCCTTGTTTTCAATTTAATATCCCTGTTCGATCTTTCTTTATTTGTTTAGAAAATTAACCAGACTGCTATTCAATTTTATGCTGAAATCATCCAGTTATTTACAAATGTATTACAGCTCTGCTCTGTTTTAAAAATTAAACAAAGAGACCTCGAGTTCAATAACAAGTCATGTTTAATTCCTCTCTTTCCATGCTTAGGGGATATTCCCTGTAAATTAATATTCCTTCGTCTCTTATCCCCTTGCTTCTACATTCTTATCCCAACTGGATTATGCAAATCTTCAGATCTAACTGATCCGACGATTGGCTAACTGATATGTTTTAAATAACGTATTAATACACTAGGCCAATAGTTTAACATGATATGTTACGTATTTTGTTTCGTTGGAAGAATTGAACAAGGCACATAATGTGATTAATTATTTTACTGTTTTAATCATTGCGGATGTAAAACTTATTGTTTTCATTATTTATATTATTAAGCAACGATTTAATTCTCTCGGCTATGTATCCAATATTTACAAATGAAAAATGCTTCACTTTTTCATTGGCAAAAAAACAGACAAGTAACACAGGTTGAGTATTAATTTATTTTTCATATAAAACTACAAAAACACAAAGTTACTTAATGTGAACAACTATGAGAAAAAGTACTTTATAAAGGAGAGAGAGCAATAAAAGCACAATTGAGAAGACGGGAGATAACGATTTACATTAGATGTACATATTTGTTGATCAGAGTTGACTAGAAAGCAAGAGGTTGGAATAGTATTCCAAAAGTGAAAATATAATAGACATTTCCGCCAATCTAGTATTGCGTTTAAATTCATAAAGTCTAAGCGTCAAAAAACGAAGGATCATCAGATGCATTACCATGAAAATAGTTAGAGAATAGGTAAAGGGAAACCTCGTTACGGTGAGGGGAAAGTAACTAAATCGGTGATGCCAAGGAAGTTTCAATGACATTGTAGATCCTTCTTTAGATTTTATCAAGAATCTCTAAATACATAGAAAAATCCCCTGATCAGATCTGAAAGCAATATCCAATGCCTAGATGAATGGTAGATGGGTAAGATAAGTTTGAACGATAAAAAAAGGCCTGGCAGTTGACTCAATATAATTTTTTCACTTTATGTCAGTGGAAAAAGTTAGTCTGGTAATTATTGATGGAAGGTAAATCTGATAATCTATGATGATTAAAATAGTGTAGTTTTGTTTGCGAGGCGTTAAAAAGTCATCTTTTGCCGCAGTTAACAATAGATTGTATTTCATTTTTGATCTCAGATGCCATTGTTACCTTTTGTGACCGATTGGAACCAGAATTAAGGAAGTTGTAAATAGGTGTGTCATCAGAATATAGTTGAGAAGTGATGTCATCGGGAATATAGTTGATGAAAATTTAGGTAAAGCTAGATCTAAGGATAGATCCTAAGATCAAGAATTGCTTTTTGGAATAACATTCATTTCGCAATTTGATAAAAAAATATCGAATCAGAGGAAATATTTTTCTACTCCAACGATAACTTTTCAACTTGTGAAAAAAACCCAGCGAGCTATATCCTGTCAAGCGGCTTCGAGATATCCTAAGCAACAGTCCGAGCTTCCCCATTGTTACCTAAAGCTTAGTTGACTCTTTTCGCAATAACATCCATTGCATAAGCAGTTGAACTAGAAAAGTGAATATCACATTGATTACCTGAAAAAAAGAAAACCTGCAATATGAGATGTTTAACCAATTCACAGTTCGCTAGAAAAGTCCATTGGAAAAGCAGTAGACTTTTTTTTCTTTAAAAAGGATATATTAGACTCAATTTTTGCAATCATGCGTTAGCGTTATTTAATTTCGTTCTAGAAATAAGGGAGCAAATATTAAATAAGGTCAGTATAGATATAGATATAGATTGACTTGGATAGTAGAAAGGAGAACGATCGATTCAGGTAAATTAATTTAAAAGTTCTGTTAGAAATTCCCTAGAGTTTACGCGTCAATATTTTGAGAAATGTGAAATTATCCAGCTCTATTTTGGTTAGACGAATCACGAAACTAGCAGAATTTTTTTTTTTTCATTTCCCTCGGGATATTTTTGTACTAAAAAGAGCATATCATTTGGTAAGATAGCTTAGTCAGAAACAACATATCTATTTACATGTTTAATGCAGGCTTTTACAAATATTTTTCACGCGTTATAATCAACCTGTCTTTGATAATCTTGTACAACCCGTAAGTATTAGGTTGGTGCAAAAAATAATGACGTAATAATGTCGTTTTTGACGTATTTTTTAACGTCAAAAAACGACATTATTACGGCATTATTTTTGAATTAACCTAATATAAGATCCGGGCTTCACCACGCTATCTGGTACTACTCTGGTTTCTGTAAGAAATGAGGTTTTAGTGGGTAGAGATGGTAGGCTTTAAACTACCGGTTAAGTATTCAGAGTTGTTTTATTTCCTATAACGGCTGATAGCCAAAACAACTTAGACAGATTTCACGAAGAAGTCGAATTTGAGCTTTTCCCATTGGTATATGCGCAAAAAAAATTAGGGAGAGCTCTAGTTGAAATAAAAATTGCCAGGCTTATCCCCCTTTCCGCATCAGTAAGCACTAAACCAGCCACACAGATTAGCAAAATAAATGATAATATATGGAAAAAATAAACTAGACAAACACTTTTCCAAAGTTGTTCAATGAATTACTCGTCGTAAGACTTTTACTCTACAATCACTTTACCTTTCAGAACCGAAGATTTTCTTTTTTAACTTTTCCTGTTATTATTTCAATCATAACTGCAATGTTCTTTTCATAAATGTATTTCTGTCTCTCTCAGGTCTCTGTTTTTGTTTTTGTTTTTTGTTCATGTGTCGTCAAACACTAGTTTATACGTCTCTTACTTATTACATACCAAAGATCTCCTAAAACATAAGTCCCCAATCACAGGCCCGCGGACCGATACTGGGCCGTGGGCCATTTGGTACCTTGCCGTAGACCATTTGGCACCGGGCTGTGGACCATGTCGTACAGGACCATGGAATATTTCGTACCAGGCCGCACAGAAATATATTTTTTTTACATTTTATTGACTGTCACAGTCTTATTTATTGTGCTTGGTTATGTGCATGAGCGAAACCAACCACCTCCACAGTCCGTCGATAAATTGTTTTGCTTGATTTCCGGGAACAAAAGCCCTAAATGATAAGCGCATAATTGTGGGTGTTGTTTCACTCAATTAAATACGGAACACGTCTTTGGAAACAGCTCTCATCTTGTTATAAGTTACAACTGTCAGTCCTGTTGAGTGCTTGATCTCTCAACAAGGCTCTTTTCCACAAACATCTATTGGAACTAAAGTTCATTCCAGAATTGAAGCGGAAGTCGTATATTCCCCCATATCGGAATAAAGGTCGTTTTTTCTTAACGTTCCAGGAAGTACCTGACATTAACTGCTATGATCTATATTTATAATAGACATATCAAACAAAAATCGGTGTATTGTTGCCATATCTGGGCTGGGATCTGCCTACTCTGCACAGTCTAGTTTTGACAGGGTTTAAAAGTGTTTACGCAGCCTTCTTAATGATGAATTGTTTTCCACACTGCCAATTCTTTCCCACAGATGAATAGCTGCTAGCCTCTCACAACTTGAGGGATATTTTGATATCAAATGTTCAGAGAAGCTGCATACTTTACATACAACAGGTCAGACCCTTATACACAGGAGCCGCCATGTTGCATAAAAAGAGCTGATTCATTTTCATTCCATTCGTATTTCCATTTGTTTTTCAACTCAGATAGCTTCCTCACCAATAAATGTTGCTTTGTGGAATAGAATTTCGCGTGGAAACCTCCCGATCACTAAGAACTTAAACTTATCATGTTTATCTTTATGTTATATAGAAGTAATGTGTCGCTGCCGACATTTGAGTTTGAACATAGACCAACAGTGGGCAAACAGTCGATCCAATTATTGAATTAAGTAGACCATAAAGGAAACGCAAATATAGGAAGTCCTGTGACGTCTAAGTGATAGCCATCATAGTCTATCCACTAGACTATTCGGATCGCTATTTCTATTCTATCCTCTATTACTATACCGACTGCTATTCTCTACTCTATTCACTATACTATTTCTCTATTCGGATCACTATTCGTTGATTACATGTCGAGCGAGTATTATCGAGTAAATACAATTAGTGCGAATGTTATCCGAAGGCGTCTGACACCAGTATTGTTCAACGGTATTACTCCAGTAATATAGGCGATTACAAAGTGTCTACTACAACGAGCATTACGAAAGTGACAACGACTATTCAGAGGCGAAAGTGGCAACGAGCGTTCGTTGACATCACAAAAGTTTATCAATACGATAATTGTTTTTTATACTAATATCCACAATGCACATGTCCCAAAGGTCACTCAAGACATAGGGTCATTGAAGGCGGACGTTGTTTGAATAATAATAGTAAGTGCCGCAGTTTATGCGGATATATGTGAATGGTAACCCTAACCCTGTAGAGGTAAAGATTGTATTGGTCGAAAAAGCATCCTCCTGGAATTCTCTTCCACAAAGCGGTTCTAGGAATATTCGCCGTAAACACTTTTGACGTAGGAAAATTCGCCTCAAGAATTGTTGCCATTGAAATTTTTGCCGTATAGGATTTTTGCAGTAAGACAATTTCGCCGGGTTTTTTGTAATATGCGAAGTACATTTTTATCAAGTATATCTGGCTCACACTATTGTTACTTTGATTTAAACATTTTAATAAGCTAAGTTATAGGATCGAAATCCTACATCCTTCATTCTCGTCAGTGAGGAGCGCAAAAATTTCAACTTGGCACCAGGACATGCATCATGCAATTTCATATTTCAGACTTAATGTTAAAGTTTCTGTTGACTTAATATCAGTCTGCCAATAATCTTACTCAAGCAATATATATTATTTCAAACTTACAACTTGAATACACAACCAACGTTTTTACATAAATGTTTACTTTTAATTTCTTTTCTGATGTCCATATATATTGATAACAAGTTACTTCGCATATTAAATTGAATATTACTCCAAAGAGAACTTTCAAGATCGAAAAAAAAATGCGGAAAAATTGTCTTACGATGAGGTTTCATACGGCGAAAATTCATGACGTGAGTTTTCCTACGACAAAAATGTTTACGGCGAATTTACAGTGAAGAAGAGACTTGAAGTAACAAAAATCTGTTTCTAAAGAAAGATGGTTATAACCCTCTAGACCGAGCATGTGAGCAACGAGGAATATTTTGAGAAAATAGAAACAAAAATGCATTTACTTAATATTAGAAAGAAACAGTTGATATCTCTAGCAGAAAAAAAGAAAGGGGGCCTGAAAAATTTGTTACAGATAGGAAGGATTCAAGAGGAAAACAATGTTTAGGATAGATAACAAAGGGGAAACATTTATTAAGATCAACGAAGCATAGGCAATTGTGGAGAACCATGCTTGCCTACATCCTGAAAGGATACGGTACATAGAAATAGATGGTCTAAGCACTCCTTTTCTCCATAGGTTGTCATTTCTTTATATCATTTAATCACTTTCTTCGTTTATTTGTCTACTTTATTCTCCATGTTGATTCATTTTGGTGTCTTAGACTGATCTATGAATTGATTTATTTGTTTATTTTTTACGGATTATCTACCTTTCTTTAAATTGTTTTTAAAGCCGAAATATATTATTGTATTGTATGAATTTTTTATAGATAAAAATAATTTTCTTCAAGGAGACTTACTATTTAACCTATTCAAGGGAGCAGGGGAGGTAGAATTATATCTTTGGCATGAGTATTTGCATATAACTGAAAATAACGAAGATGACTGGAATCCGAACCCTGGTCTGCGATTTCTCATTCTTTATATATCGCACCACCCTCACATCAAAGCTTGTCCCATTAATAGTTATATACTAGGTTATCTTTTACTTTTCTTCTGTGATCGTAGGAGAACCAGTGTTTCAACGGGATACGGCCGTATCTTTGCATTGACATTTGAGGCGTTCTTTTTATTTGAAGCTTTTTTATCATATATTAGACATTATACATTTTATTTTCTAAACACATTAGAAAATTATTTCCATTTAAAAAAAAAACAAACTGGTTTTAATCTATTTCTTCTGCTCTTTTTAATTTCGTTATTTTCTTCGTTTTTTTTCTTCTTTCTTTTTAACTAACGGAGTGATAACGTTTATTAAAAGCTACAAAGTACAGGAAAGTGTGGAGAGCCATCTGTGAGGAGATGGTACAGCTTTTACTGCCATAGACGAGGACTGATATTAAGTAAGAGTTCAGTACAATTTTCTTTTGTTTCTAATAACATTTTCTTGTTTCTTAATAAATTGCTTACCTTTTCGAAGGCATCTGTCACGATGACAATGTTCTTTTAGATTTCAGTGTCGCACTTCCTAGATATTTAAGATTTGTACTTGTTTGAATTTGTCATACCAAATTGGTAAATTTTATTTTGGCATGTTCCTTTTGCTGACAATTATGCATTTTTGTCTTCTTGTAATTGACATTTATCTGTTTCTTCTCACTTTCATAAACAAATTTCTTAGAATTCGTTGCAGTGTCATTTTTGATAAATTAATCAATTTAATTCTCGCAGAATTATTTATCTTTCTAAGAAAATAAATGCTCTTGAAGCATTTGCAAATTTCTGGGAAATGTTCTGGTAATGTATTGATACATTGCCAAAAATATCTTAATATAAAAATCATTGCTTGCCGTCCTCAACTTCATATTTATCACTTCTTCATCTTCTTCTTTGTGCTATGCCTCTTCAGAAAGTGAGTGACCATGTCTCTCCACAATATCCTAACACTTGAAGCTCTTAGCAATATTTTTCTTTATTGTTATTTCTCTCTAACCCTGTTCGGACATCCAATTTGAACACGTCTCTTAGCTTCGTTACTCATTGTTTTCCTGTGTCCCGCTTGTCCTGGGAGAGTCAAATTCTCCCAGTCCTCTGTCCTCATCACGGTTTCAAGAAATTTCAGTTGTCTATTCTGATTCTAAAAATGTCTTCCTCGTTTCCATTATCATTAAACTTCATCAATACTCGCATATTCAATCTATGCTTATTATGTGGAATCATACATATATTATATATATTAAGTTTCCAAACCCTCTTTGGCAAAATGGTCCATCATTCACTGGCATATGGTAGACCGACATTAATGAGTAGATTTTTAAAAAAGAGTCAGGATTTTCTGAAAAATTCGTCTCTTTTTTAAAGTTTCTAGAGGAATCCCACTAACCAACCTGAGCATTCCTTTGAAGAGTAAGAACAACGTGTTTCTTCTTTCCTCGTCTCCTTAAAAAAAGGACGCAAACGTCTCCGAAAATTCCGAAGGTAAGATTTATCTCTTCGTGCTTCAATTTAGTCAAAAGGCTAATATATAATAAATCTAAAATAAATTCTTATGTATTATCCTTTCGAACAAGTTATCAGCTTTTAACCCTTGTTTAAATAATAAAGTTGTAGAAATCTGTTTTTCTCATCAAAATGAACAGCCACACTGGGAAATTCTTTGCAATTAAATTTTCAAATTTATTTGGTCTTTTCCTTGAGGAATGGTAAATGTCTATATCAATATCTTGATTCTTTCATTTTTTTCGTTCTCTGTTAAATAAATTATTTCCTGAATATGCGTCCTTTTATTTATGTACTACTTTTTCTTCTTCTCTTTACCCGTAAAACATTTGAATTTTTTTCTCCCGATGTCCGCAGAACTCGTCAAGGCCTCATCATCCCATCCTTTTCTCGGCGTCATTGTGCTGTCATCATTGGCTAAATGGCCCGCCTGACCTGGATAGGCGAAATTCTAGGTCATTTTCCCCGGGAAAATAGGAGCGAGAGTCATCGGTGACAGCTGCGCTGACTGTCTTCTCTGATGAAAGTGCCCGGGGTCACTCATTTACGCTGGGTTACCCAAGACATTTTGTCCCTTTTGGCTATGTCACTGCCCTCATTGCGACTAATGGACAGAAAGATAATTCTGCTAATGATTCTGGTTATTGAATGACATCGGTTCTTGATGATTTTGGCGAAGGAAAGCAACGATGTGTCTCGTGACTGGTGTAGTATGGGGGTAGGTTGCTGCCGGTGTTTAGAAAAGGCTGGGGCTTGAGGAGTTATTTGTCGGTTAGTGGTAGAGGGGAAATCAAATTTTATGTTTTGGAAGGGTTGTCTTTAGGAATGGTTAATGATGATGAAGATTATTAAGTAAGGTAGAATAGAACTGACTCTATCTCCACCGCACAGCAAGAAGTTTAGAAAGAAGGAAAAGAAAGGAAGAAGAAATGGAGAATATAAGTTGGAAGAGAAGTAAACGACGAGAAAATCAGGTGTATTATTTTTTAGTGGAGAAATTTGGGGTAGAAGAAAGGCGTAAATAGTGAAAAACATGTAAAATGTAAACAAAGAAAAAAAAACGGAAACAAATAATGAAATATGGTATTTACATTATTAAAACAAATCAGGGTATTAAAAAAAATCAGACAATGGGTAGATAAGCCGTGAAATGAAGTCATACAAAAAGAAAAGACAATGTAATTATGGAAAGAATGAATTAAAACATTTAAAAATAAAACAAGAAACTAAACGACAGAGACAAGGAAACAAAGGGGAATAGGAAAGAATAGTACCACTAAATATAGTAACTGTTTTTATTATTTTTCAGTAACACAAACCAAACTGTAAATGAATAAAGAAAGAAACAAGATAGCAAGAACGAAACAAAGAAAGAAAAAAGAAAAATGAAAGATAGAAATGAAAGAACAAGGAAGCAGCAGAAATAATGAAAGTAAGAAAAAATGGCGCGCAGAAGATTGAAAAAGAAATAAAATGAAAATAAAGAAACATTCATACAACAAGAAAAAAGAAACAAAAGACAGAAAAAAATTAATAAAAAGAAGCAGGTATAAGATAAGAAATAAAAGTAAGGACAGAATTAATCAAATGAAAAGAAACAGACAATGAAAGAAAAGTCTAAGAATAGACAATCCAGAAAGAAATAATAAAAACGAAACAGAAATAAACACTCAAATGATGAAAGAAAAACAACCAAAAAAGAAACAAACAACCAAAAAAGAAACAAACAACAAAAAAAGGAAAAAAAAAGGAAAATAAGAAATAAAACAATGAAAATATCATCAAAAATAGAAAGAAATATTCAAAAGAAGAGGTCACAAGAAGAAATGAATAAACAATAAAAAATGGAATATATAAACTCCAAAAGAGAAGGAAAGACTCAAAAGATTTAAGAAATAAAGATGAAATAAAAAAGAGGGAACTACTCTAAATTAGAAAGAAAGTAAGAAGCAAAATGTTAAAAAAAGAAAGAAGGAAAGAAAAATTACAAAAACAGAAAGAAACTATTAAAGAAATATAAAATTAAAAAAAAAAAGATTAAAAAGGAAAGAAAGATTCCAAGAGAAAAGAAGGAATAAAAAAAGAGAAAGAAAAGAAAACATCAAAAGATAAAAAAAAGAAAGGAAGAATGAATTCCAAAAGGGAAAGAATACATCAAAACATTAAAAAAAAAACCAAAAGAATTCGAACAGAGAAAAAAAAAGGAAAGAAAAATCAATAGATTATAAAAGAATAAATCCAAAAATAGAAAGAAAGAAAGCATCAAACGATTAAAAAAGAAAGAATTGGAAAAGAGAAAGAAAGAAAGCATCAAAAGATTAAAAAAAAAAAATTCGCAGAGAAAAAAATCAAAAAATCAAAAAAAAAAATTGAAAAAAAAGAAAGAATCCAAAAAGAAAGAAAAGCGAATCTAAATATAAAAGAAATAAAGACAGAAAAAATCAAGAAATAAAAAGAAAAACAAATGGAAAAATATTAAGAAAGAACGAAAGTACTTAAGAAGAAAATACATAAAAAAGAATAAAATAAAGACAAAGATAAAAAAAAGAATTGAACAAATCCAAAGACGAAACAGAATTAAAAAGAAAGATTCGAAAAGTGAAAGAGATAAACACAAGAAAAATATAAAGAAAAATGCAAAGAAAATAGAGACAAATTAAAAAAAAAAAGAACGTAAAACTCAAGAAATAAAATAAATACTTAATATGAAATTTTTCTTTGATATCAATAAAAGTACAAGCGATAGAAATGAGTAGAAAAAATCAAAAGTAGATAGAACGAAAAAAGTAAAAAAGAAAACATAATTTGAGTTAATGATGAAAGCAAAAGAATAATAAAAGGAACATAAGGGAAAACGTTATTGTAGAAAAAGAAAAGAAAGAGAAAAAACATGAAAGAACTAAATGTCAGCAAGAAAGAGAAAGCGACTGAAAGACAAAGAAGACGAAAACAAATTGCGCTTCATGTTAATCACGTACCAATGAATATTACGAATCTCAATGAAAATTAATAATTCTCACCCCATTTAAAATATCACACGGCCATACCAATTTAACAAGGCGTGACCTCGTAAATTGGTCAGTCGCCAAATCCACTACTGTCCACCAAGTAAAACTGACCACTGCCATCATTTCTATCGTCTCAGCATTATAATTCAACTACCACGACCATTACATCGAACGTTCTCAACTAGATTAGAATAAAGCAAGCAGGCAGCAGGCTATGGGTATATTAGTTCTTCATTTGCGCTTTGAAAACCGAACTATTTCCACTGTCTGATCATTGTTGAACTGAGTGACTAAATTCCAGCGTGTCTTTTAAATCAAATCGCCTGACCTCGAGGAAAGACTAACTTGAATTTCTCCCAACTAACACTAGTAACCCCAGCACTAATTATGCATGCTATTCACGGTACACTGTAAGAGGTGCATTAAATATAATAATATTATCACGCATATATCAGGTCGACTGGCACGAGCGGGATTACTCGTGTTCTACCCAAAGGGATGTTCAATTAACAGGATAGTGATCTACATTATCAAAGGTCGTCTTCTTTAAAGAAAGGAGCTGAATGACAAAATGGTATACTACATCGTCCCAAACACACACACACACACATATATATATATATATATATTTCAAAATATATTATTAAATATAACAGACAATGAATGTCTGTTATGTCTCATCATGTGCCGTTCTAATGTTCAAATGATTGCTTTAATTTCTTCTGAAAATTAAGACAATAATAATGAGACATTTGGATAATTTTTTTTATTAATAAAAAAAATTGTCCAACATTTGGATATATTTTTATTAATAAAAAATACCGAAATGATGGACAACACACACACACACACATACATACATACATACATACACACACACACACATATATATATATATATATATATATATATATATATATATATATATAATTATAATTCTAAATGTTAAAATGTCATTAAATTAATACATGTATATATATATATATATATATATATATATATATATGTATGCATATATATATACCTACATACGCACACACACATATACATATATATATATATATATAATTATCTATTAGAAAAAATTTAAAACAGCTAACTTTATCCCCATTCTCTCTCTCTCTCTCTCTCTCACACACACACACACACACACACACACACACACACACACACACACACTCTCTCTCTCTCTCTCTCTGTATATATATATGCTGAGATAAGTATCGTGTCTCTAAACTGCAGGTAGAAACTGATATATGATCAACACCGAGTCGAAACATCTAAGACTCGGAGCGGATATATTATTAGGTTGGTGCAAAAACAATGACGTAATAATGTCGTTTTTTGGCGTATTTTTAACGTCAAAAAACGACATTATTACGTCAATATTTTTGCACCAACCTAATAAAATACCCCTAGCTACTAGTACTACTACTACTGCTACCGTATTACTGTTACTAATGCTACTACTACTAATAATAATAATAAGGAGAAGAAGATGAAGAAGAAAAAGAAGAAGAAAAAGAAAAACAAGACAAAGATAAAAAACGAGACGAAAAAAAAAAAGAAAATGAAACATATTTGACCTACAAGAAAAGAAAGCAGGTAGAAATGATGTGAAAGATGAGAATAGAAGTAAAAATTAATTTCTTTTAATCTCATTGTTTTTTTTTATGAAACTTAAATAAAAATATCAATTTCAAAATAGGATTCGACCTTTGGATTTTAATGTTCCACTCTTTTAAGCACCTGTCTATGTCTTGTATATAAAACCTTAATTAGGTGTGTGACATTATAAATTAACTTCGCTTATATCCACGTTTAATCATAAGATATTATTCAGATTTATTAATTCACGGGTGTCATTAAAGTTAGGTACATCAGAATTGAGGAGATAAGGGAAAATATCTGACAATACCTGAACTTAAGGTCTATATATCTAGTTGAGGACGGAGAGCAAATATTAAGAAAACAATATTTAATTCGTAAATGGATTCATTTTCGTTGGTTATTTTCTAAATTTTATAACTGATGCCAGTTGAAATTTAATAAGGTTTCTCTTAATGGAATTTGCTCAATTGTTTATTAATTAATAACTGAAAAAAGGCACGCGCACACAATATATATACATATATATATATATATATATATATATATATATATATATATATATATATATATATATATATATATATATATATGTATATGTATGTATGTATATATATATATATAAATATATATATATATATATATATATATATATATATATGTATATATATATATATATATATATTCGTCTGTAAATTAAAAATAAATCAATTAAATGCATATCAAGACAAAATAAATAGAAATTCATCTAGGTAAGCATATCATATGTGCGATCTGAAAATGTTCTCTGGTCCCAGTAAATCCTTCCAAAGCACGTGCACACACACACATACACATACGTATATATATATATATATATATATATATATATATATATATATATATATATATATATATATATATATATATATATATATATGATTTCCCCCACTATACATATATATATATATATATATATATATATATATATAGTGGGGGAAATCAAATATTCGTACACATACAAATCTTTAATTTATTGTCTTTCCAACTAAGGAATAAGCAGACTTTTCTTATTCTTAACTGTATACAGATGCATAATAATAACTATTCATAGAGAACAGAAAAAAATGATTTAATAGAAATAAATCGCATTTATCCATTTTAATTGACGAAAAAATATTCGCCCAATGAAAATTTTAGATTTTAAAACTTTTAAATTGCTTTAATACTCTTGATTATTCAAGTATAATTTTCTAGAATGTTTCATTAATGTTGTCATTAGCTATTTTAGCCTAAGAATACAAACAGAACATTCTGTAAGTGATATTCGTTCAAGAAGCTTATCATCATGGTAAGAGATAAAGAATTGATAAATTCGCAAAAAGAATTTATTGTTAATTTCTGGAAAGAAGTTAAAAGTTACACGAAAATCTCAGAAAACCTGAATATTCTATTTACTACCATTAATTCATTCATTACAAGGTATAAAAAACTCAAAGGTGTTGAAAACCAAAGGAGAATAGGAAGATTTCTCCAGGATCTTCGAGGAAATTAATCCGTCAAATTAAACAAAATCCAATGGCTACTCGTCAAGAGTTGCAGGATGATTTGCTTTCATCAAGAATCTGTGTCTCTAAACAGACAATAAACAATGAAATTCATAGGAACATTCTACTCTGCTCGGAAAACTCTAATGCTATTGAAAAGACACAAAGATACCAGGTTGAATTTCGTTTATGAAGGATGAGGAAAAATCGTATTGGGAAAGAATATTATGGAAAGACGAAGCCAGAATTCACTTGTTTGGATGTAATTCTAGAAAATATTATTGGATGCCTTCAAACAAAAGAAGAGAGTTCAAATTGTGAAGTTTGGTGGTGCCTGCATCATCCTTTTGGGATGTTTTTTTCTGCAGAAGGCACTGACAACATATCAGTAAAAGATGGCAGAATGAAGGTCGCAGCATATCAAAATATTTTGGGAGCAATTTTATTGAATGCGGTTGAAAATCTTGAACTTCCCACTTATTAGATCTTCCAATAAGATAATGTTCCTAAGTTCACATCAAAATCTACGAAGCAATAGCTTTATGGAAATAATGTAAATATCCTGAAATGGCGATGTCAGTCCTCAGATTTTAACTTAATGGAGTATCTGCGTCGTCTGAAAATTCAAATCCAATCGAGAACGGCAGGAAAAATCTCAGAAATGAAGACCATACGGGAAGAAGAATGTACAAAAATACCAACTGAAATTTGCAAATCAGTGGAGAAGTCAGTAATGTCTAGTCTACAAAATATTAAATAAATATTATGTATAGATATATATAATTTTTTGTATTGTACGAATAATATTTTCACCCATTAAAATGGATAAATATGATTTATATATATGAAATCAAAAATTGACTTTTTTCTATGCAAATTAACGTCTGTGTACAGTTAATTATATAAAAGTTTTTATTCATTCGTTCTAAATACAATAAAATAAAAATTTATATGTGTATGTATAATTTTGCGTACTTTTTGTGTTTATATATATATATATATATATATATATATATATATATATATATATATATATATATATATATATATATATATATCTGTCGTGATGAACGGGCTTCTCTGCGAATATCGACACTTTTCAAAGAGATCTTACACGTGCAAATTAGCCTCAAATATGAAAAATTTAAAAGCGATAAAAATGAAAAAGAGAGAATGGCGAATAAGATCTCCACTCTCCATACTAGTAATATGGTTCCTTGTTTCTAGAGAAAACTCAATTTCCACTATTATATTTTCATCTCATCGTCATGAAAGCATGTTTGAGATTTTTCTGTAAAATTTTTTCTTACGAAGTGGCAAATTCTTGCAAGTGGCAAATTTATATATATATATATATATATATATATATATATATATATATATATATATATATATATATAAGTATGTAGGTATGTATGTTGAGTATGTTTTAAACAAAAAAATTAGAGAATTTAAAAATTTAAATTTCCAGACACACAGGGTTGTATATTAATATTTCTTCTTTTGTTTTTAATATTTCAATTTGATTCCCCATATATATATACATATACGGAGGTGAAGTTATATATATATATATATATATATATATATATATATATATATATATATATATAGAGAGAGAGAGAGAGAGAGACAAATTGAAAAAAAAAACAACCGAAAAAATAGTAATTAGAACTTGTCCACGCGTTTCAAGGGAACGGATGATAAACAAAATGAAATGTTATGTAGTTAAATGAAATTCATTTTTTTTTAAAGACGTTCTTGCGAAATCTTTTTGGATAATATTAGGCTGGTGCAAAAATAATGTCGTTTTCTCACATATGTGAGAAAACCACATTTTTTGTGTTGCACCAACCTAATAGTAACTTTTTTTTTTGGGGGGGGGGGGCTGGGGAGGACTAAATGTGTGTTTGTGTTTTGTATTTCTACAAAGTGTGAGAGGTTTCAGAACATATCTTTTAAGAAAACAAACTGAATAAAATAGACAAACTATCGTCTTTCAAAACTAAACATTTCGTATTTGCGTACAATCACTAGTCTTGATAAACGCATCGGTAGGGACTAAATACTATTGTTCGATTTTCTATCATATATATATATATATATATATATATATATATATATATATATATATATATATATATATATATATATATATATATATATAAACACATTCAGAGAGAGAAAGAGTGAAAGATATAATGAATGTATTTTCAAGTGTTGGCATAAAAATAGTTTTAAATTACCCTAAGAAGATTTACTTTACGAGTAATGGACTTGTGAATAAGTTTTAATTGTATATGTGTACAATCATATATGAGTGCATGGGTTTTTATGTATATGTGTATGTGTATTTTTATACTTATGTGCTAATCACACACGTATATATGGATCTGTAAATGTATTTAAATATCTATGTCATTAAATGCGGATGCCTGCATCCTCTATCTTTTTTTATTATATATACCTGTAATTTGAATTATTTTTTATTATATATTATTATTGAATTATTTATTTTTATTTATATTTATTTAAATTACATTTATTTATTTCAAATTTTTAACTTTTTATTTTTCACTGTTATTATCGATATTTTTATTCTAATATTATTGTCATTATCAGGTATTATTATTATTTATATATAATTTTTGTTATATATATATATATATATATATATATATATATATATATATATATATATATATATATATCTGTGTCTGTTTAATATAATTTTTTTATTTTATTTTTTTACTATCATTGTTATTATTATTTTCATTATTATTATTATTATTATTATTATTATTATTATTGTCATATATTCTTATTTGTTACATACATGTATATATATATATATATGCGAGTGTGTGCGTGTGTGTGTATTATTAAGCTTTGTATATATATATATATATATATATATGTGTGTGTGTATATATATATATATATATATATATATATATGCGTATATATGGGAATAGGTTTCTGCATTTTTGCATGTATGTGTGTGTGTATATATATATATATATATATATATATATATATATATATATATATATATATATATATATATATATATATATATGTATGTTTGTTTGAGTGCGTATGTACCTATATGGGTAACACCAAAATTGTCGAAATCGAGTATCTGAATACTTGTCCATCCCACAAAATCTTTAATATCGAAAAAAACACTAAACTAATTGAACTTCTTTTTCCAGATTTTCAGATAAGATATTTAGCCATCTTGATAACATTTGGCGCAATATTCTCGGAAAAACCCATTGAAATATTCAGCTAAAAAGAAAGCAGTTTTAAATCGTTTCTTGCCCGTGTCACTGTCTTCCAACCTGAACAATGGTGAAGAAATAAGTTCATTCAGACTTTTAGTAATGGTACCAACATTCATAATCTGGCTTCAATGTCCATTTAAGACCGATCAAGAGAACGGTGAATACGATTTAAAAAGCGGAACAGTAGTGAGAACGGGACTAGGGGTTCACAACAGGAACAGGGATCTTCATTTCAACTGAGAACTAAGGAGAATCTAATGAGAAAGAACCAACTCTATCCATAAGGCGTTTAGCACATGAGAGAGGAGTTTCAACAATGACAGTCCAAAGACCAGTGAAGAAAACTGCAAATAAATATATGTAAAAATATTAATAATAAGAAATAAATAAATAAAATCATACACACACACACGCGCGCGCGCACACACACACACATACACAGACACACATATATATATATATATATATATATATATATATATATATACAATTCCCATCCTTGTCTTACATGTATGTGTCTCTTTGAATTTCATTCTTAATCATTTTATTTTCCTATTCCTTTTTTTTCTTTTCTTTTCTTTACTCGGCACTATGTCTTTTTTCAGAAAATGCTTTAATTGAAGTGAATTTAGTGTACCATCTTTGTGTGAATATTAGTTATTTGATTTTTTTTCTGGCTTAAGTATTGGACGTTATTTTTTTATTCCTGGCTCACAGAGGTGGAGTTTTTGTCTCCCATGGGGAGTGCATGTTGACATTTAAACTTTATATTATATCGCGCTTGGAAGGGTGACCCTGCACGCATCACCGTGGGGTAAAACTGAAGCCGCATTATATTGCAGTCTGCGGCAATAACTTTCTGCCAATTTCACATATGAAGACCGTCTGCTACTATTACTTTCGGCCTTTTCTTTACCAACATAACTCAGAATGAGCATAAACTATCAAAAATATCACGTAAACCAGATAAAAAAAATCACCTAAACCCTTACCTTATGCACCATCCGTACCATTCGTACCAACATCTGCATTGTGGAATCGTTCTTCTTCAAAACATCTCCTGATATAGTAGCTCTCTGCGAGACTAACCTTAACTCTTCAATCCTTTTTTCTGATTTCCCGATTCCTGGCTACGTTCCTCTCCTTAGAAAGGATTCTAAAATCCATATTCTTGGCTAGGGAGTTTATGTCTGCGATCCTCTCCCGCTGGCTAGAGAACTCTCGGTGAAATCTCCAAATATTACGTATATATGCCAGCGTCCATCCCTTCTCAATTCAGTATGTATTCTTTTCTTTCCTTATCATTTCTCTTCCTGTCAAGACGATGGTCTACACTATAATATAGAAAAAAAGTCTCTCTGGTCACATATTCGTGCTCGGTTATTTTATAGCCCACACTTTACCATCCACCTTAAACAATCTGACCCTGTTGGCATCCAAACCCTTAACTTTTCAAAAAACTCAATCTCTCACTCAACTGGCTGACTTTCCTGCGCGTTTCCCAGCAACCGTGCCAGGACTGCTTCTCTTCTCGATCTCCGCTTACATGACTCATCTCACGCTACGCAGCTCTGCCCTCTTGGCAACTCTGATCATGCGGTAGTGTCTATTAACATTTCTTTCCTCTCCCACTCAACCCCAAAACCTGCAAGTAACTCTTCTCACGCTACGCAGCTCTGCCCTCTTGACAACTCGGATCATGCGATAGTGTCAATTAACATTTCTTTCCTCTATCACTCCACCCAAAAACCTGCAAGTAACTCTTCTCACACTACGCAGCTCTGCCCTCTTGGCAACTCTGATCATGCGGTAGTGTATATTAACATTTCTTTCCTCTCCCACTCCACCCAAAAACCTGCAACTAACAGAATATCTTTTTGTTACCAACGAGCAAACTGGGACTCGGTCCGTTATTACCTTCGCTTATCCCCTAGAAAATTGTTTTTAATCTTCCCGTTCAAGAATGTGATTCTGAGGTCTACTCCTGGGGTAAAGGTGGTATCGTGGCGGTCATTCCTGAAAGAAAATATAAAGTTAAATCGCGCTCATCTCCATGATTCTCAGCTGCTTGCTTAGCTGCTATAGCCTATAGGAATATCTTCTTCCGTCTGTACCGAAACGAAATGTATGACTGCAACAGACACCTCTTTGTCGCTGATCGTAATGAGTGCAAGCGTGTCCTCAATGAAGAAAAGATACTATTTGCTGATAGAATGAAAGAACGTATTCATCTTGCAAGTTTGCTTCTAAAGATTATTGGCGGCTCTGCAAGAGTATGCTGGGCAACAGCAAATCCACAATCCCTCTTCTAATCAATCGATTAGAAGACCTAATTTCTTCTGCTTATGAGGCAGAATGCTTTGCTCGGAAATTTTCATCCAACTCAACATTCGGCACATCCAGAGTACCCAAACCGGATTTCCCCCGTAGTACGCTTGCTCTATTGAGTGAGATGAGAATAACCACGTCGATAGTATTGGACATCATCTATAAATTAGACTTTTATAAAGCAAATGATGGTGACGAGATACCAGCCGTTGTCCTAATGAAACGTGCTACTGAGCTGGCTCCAGTCCTCGCTAAACTATATAACTATTGTCTCGCTGACTCTTGCTTTCCAGCCTGTTGGAAGTCTCTCTTTTTAAGAACTCTGGAGATCCTTCTGATCCATCTGACTACCATCCTATCATTCTCCTACCATTCTTCGGCAAAGTCTTCGAGGCATTATCAATGCCGAAGTGGTTAAACACCTTATATCCCATGATGTACTGTGACAAAAAAATAGGTTTCTGAATTGCCCTGTCTAACACTGACGCGATTACGCCCATAACTGAATTTGTACACCAAGCTCTTGATATAACGTGGTTCTAGTTATCTCTAATATGTTTGATAGTATTTGACGTGCCGGCCTTCTTCGTAAACTTCAGGGATACGACAGGACGATTATTTGATTTAATTCCTGTCAAACCGTGAAATGAAGGTCACCTTAAACGCCAGCTATTTTCATACTAACGCTGGTGTTCCCAAGGCTAAACGGGGATCATACACTGTTTCTGATCTTCATCTACGATCTTCCTGATATCATCAGTTCTCAAGTAGGCATCTACGCAAATGGACACTACTGTTTACTCCTGTCTCAATAGTTAATCCGTCATTGGTGACAAAGTTAACTGTGCCTGTGTTATCGAAAAGGAGCTTAAATCTGTGGTTCACTGTGGCAAGAAATGGCTTGTGAACTTTAATGTCTCCAAAACGAAAATGCTCTTATTTACCCGCCATAGAGAACACTCCTTGCCTCTTATCAGTATGGCTAATACTCAACTCCAGGAGAACGTCTCTCTGCGCCTTCATTGTCTCACGTTTCCCCTGACCTGAGATCGAACAATTACATTGAATCAATACCGTCATCTACGGTAAGACATTTTGGTTTTCTGTGTCCCGCCAGAAGGGTTTCCTCGTCTGAGTTTTTCCTTCAAATCTACAAATCGTCCTTGCATTGACAACTGTTGCTATATATGATCTTGCTCTCCCGCTATTTATTTCGAACTTCTCGCGAAAATCTAAAGACAGATATGCAACGTGATAGGTCCTGACCTGGCATCTTGTCTACAGTCACTTTCTCACAGACGTGCTGTGGCTTCCCTTTGTCTTTTCTACAGATATGTTCCGTGCAACTGCTCTAACGAGCTACTTTCACTGGTACCCCAAATTCATGAATTCAAGCGTGCTACTATGTTGGCATCTCGGTCTCACCCTTTCAATGATGAAACAGTTAAGTATAACTGCCTCTTTTACTTCAACAGCTTCTTCTCTCACACTTCCCAGCATTGGAACTTCTTTCCATATATTGCTTCCCTGATAACTATAATCTTCAAAAATTTAAATGTAATGTCAATCGACATCTTCTGATGCATTGATCTTGATCTCCGTCTTTCTGTTTATCCTTTCTTCAAACACGCCTCTTTATTCTTACTCTCACTTTCTATAACCCTTGGCGCGCATGTGCACTCCCGCTTTGCTTGGGGGGTGAAATGCTTCAAAAATATGTTTCTCCTTTATCTTTTACGTTCTACATTTATAATAAAATTTATATTGTGTTCTTATATTTATATTATATATTTTTATGGCTATCATATGTATTTTATGATGATGAGGCTGTTTAAAAAGACACAACATTATCACCTTCTTATGTGAATTTTCTTTGACATTTAAATGGAGCCTTCTTTTAAATTTAACGTTACTACTTTCTTACTTTCCCTTAGTCTTTATATTATCTTTTTTTTCTCTTTTCTCTCTTCATGATGGTAGACCCCACCCTGCAAAAAAAAAAAAAAAATTTTCAAGGTCAATTTATTTTTTCTTTTTATCTTGTATTTTTTTTATTCTATTTTTTTTTTTTCAGTTTTATGTTTGCATACCTCTCTGTCTGGGTTATCTTGATTCCATTGCATAAAATATAATCAGTCTTATGGGAAGAGTATGCTTATATTAATTAAAATAAATTTAATACTGACAATGTATTTTTAAGTTGTTTTCATAATTATCCTCATATATATATATATATATATATATATATATATATATATATATATATATATATATATATAATGTTTTCGTGTCTCTGTACTGTTTGCTTACACATTAATTTAATGTTAATTGTCTATCACATTATACTACTGACTGAATTTTTTTTTTGTTTTTTCTGGAGTATTGATATGGCTCATGTGCGTATATCGAAAACCTTTTAAATGGGTGATATTTTGGAATTATACTAAGTTAAAACTCATAGCTATCATTCCTATCCATAATCTTTTCCTGTCCCCTAGGCCAGCTAAGTCTTATGAATTTGCAGAACAACTGTCTATTCCCACTGTTTGCCTTTGTCAGGAGTAATTATATTTTAAGTCTAAAGTGTTTTTTTTTATCTTTTCTATCAAATGGAATAACTAATTTCCCTATACATGTCCCCAACCTAACGACTATAGGGGTTAGTGATGACTCCCAACCCCTAGCAACCTTCGTTACTCACTTCTCCTAATGTGTTCTTTCAGTCCTCATTTACATGACTGAACCTGCCTTGGTACCCTAGGCCTCTGGCCAGATCGATATTTCTGGACCAAAGAAGAGTTCTCTTAGGCTAACCTCTAAGCGAACGAAAGACGTATATGCCTGAGTCTTTCCTAGGTTATTTCTCTCAATTAAGAGTAGGGTGCTGGAGATCATCGTTTTCTCGGTTTTGCCGTTAACCGTCTAATTGTCAGAAATCTGAATCTATACGAGTGTGCATCTCCAACCGGTGACTGTTTCACTGCCTACTAGTCCTACATCAAAATAAACACGAAATCTATCAAATTGAAAACGAATAAAATTAGTAAACCCAATCTAAAAATAGGATACTCCATGTATACTATCTCTTACAACACTCTAAGACGTCTACATTCCAAATTTTCAGACGTAGATCTCCATCTTCTTCAGTTTAAACCTGAGGTTAAGTTCCTGTTTAAAACTGGTAGTAAGGCCTCAATACCATAGCAGTAGCTCAGAATCCCGTGATACTCACCTATTATAACAAAATACAACAAGAATCACTGAGTTCACGGACTCGGTGCCTACAACAAGGACGTGATTCCCTGTGGCAGAGACACAAAAAAAGAGAAAACTTATCTGCCGTATATATGCTTCCGCGTGGCTCTTATCCATAGTACCATGTTCAATCCAAGAGAGGAATGACAATATCCTCTACGAATTTCACTCGGTCAGCTTTCACATATGCGGTGACTTCAATGTTCACCACAAAGAGTGGTTAGTCCACTCTAATAAAACCAATGAGGAAAGCAGATATTGCAGAGACTTATCCATCACCCAGGACTTTGAAGAATCCAACGAGTCCCTGATGCGACGGGACAGCAGGCGAAACCCATCGGCCCTTTTCTAACCTTCTGCGCTTGCTAATTCTCAGTTAATATTTTATCCAACATAAAAAAGCTGGCTGTTTAATGTCCCTAAAACTTATGTCAATATATTACTTAACCGCCGATCAGACACCTAACTCCGCCAGTTACGAAGAACAAAAGTCTGCACACGGAGTCCTCGTGAGATAATATTGGGCACCAAAACTCATAGCCGACCTCAAGTGTAGCTCCTATATAAGATAAATCACTAAAATAAAATGATCGGCTCTCCTTGCCGCTCTCGAAAGTACCTGACTTCTCGTGATATTCTTTATGTTTATAAGAGCCAGATCAAGCCGAAAATGGAGTACTGTTGTCATATTTGGCCATAGCTTCCCAGACCTCAATTTCCAGTCTCGATAGATTTCAAAAGCGTATCCTGGTCTTTCTTGTAGAAGAATTATTTTCCACCCACCAACCACTCTGTCACCGGCCAGATGTGGCGAGTCACTCACTGCTCTAAAGCTACTAACGTGGAAAGTGCTCGGACGAACTATATGTTCCGCTCTGTAAGGTCTAACATTCACGGCTAGGATCCTCCATGCGATTTACACAGTAGTAAACAACCTAGATTCCATCGATGAGAATTTCCACTCAAACAGACTCTTCCCGTGAGCCTCTGCGTCGTGGATCAGACTCTCAACAGGATGTTTCTCTGAACTCTATATTGTTAATCTGTTCGTCGAGAATCAAACGTTGTCTTCTCCTACTATCCATATGAACTACCCGTTAAGCTAACCCTCTACCTCTAGTGACCCCAGGGCCTGGTACAAGGCGAATCTTTCTGTAAAGAAAAATTAAAACATTAACGCCAAACAATTCGCAAGAAATGTAAACCTATTTTCTGGCATTAAATAAACTGCAAAAGGTTGACTAGTCGTAAAATAGAAAATCAATCAAACAAATGTTCTGATTTCGCTATGTCTATGGGGTATCTGACTATTTAGTATAAGTACACACTACGCAACCCAGGAATTGAACACACAATTGCTATTCCACCAATTTCAACTACTGAAAACTAGACTCATTGCCTAGCAACGTTTCATCAACACCGAGCCGAAATTCACGTTTACATGTCACTGCCAAGCATCTTCCTGATTGTCTCTCTTTTCTGTCCAGCTTGCCTTAATGACCACACTGTCGGGCCTATCACACGAACATGGAGTTATCTTTCTCCTTGGTGACTGAACTGTAATACACACGTCACAAGAGAGAGACACACACATACGTGTATCACTAACGTATTAAGAGACTTCGTTAGAAACAAAGAAAAGTGTACTCAACTGCTACGTGATATCTGTCCTCCTATATTGCATTGAATGCTGGGTAATCTCCTCAAAGATGATTAAGAAAATTGAATCAGCAGAAATGTGTTTAAACAGAAGGATACTGAAGATATAAACCAAATAAGACTTTTGAGAAAAATCAAACAAAAAAGAAACTTATATTAACACCAGGAAAGGACAGCTGAAATTTTTGGGGAATGTAATGAGGAAAGAGGACGTGGGAAATCTGATACTCACAGGACACATTGAGTGACAGAAGAAAACAACACGTAACATAATTGATGGGCTTGACTAAATGAATGGCGCAACAGGTTTTAGGTGAAATAGTGTAGAAATAAAATTTAGTAATAGCTACAAGGTACCCGAAGTTGCGGAGAGCTATGATCGTCTACGTCCTCAGAGTACTCGGCACATAAATAAGTATATGAGTATTTTCTTTCTTTTGTATTCATACTAGTGTATTTTTGTCTCTATTTACTGAGTTATATAATAAAAAAAAATAATAAAATATCACCTTGTTGAAATTCATTCCGATTCCTTCCAACTGTCATTACATGCGGAAAATATTGCTTTTATTCTAAGACTAGTGACGCAAAATATTGGTTTCCACAAGCCGACATCAACATGCACCTACTGCAACAGACGCTCTGATTTGGATATTTACCAGCATTCAAGAGCGTCCCAGACCTGAAGGGAAACTCATAGATAAAATCTATTTCTGAAGATGGTGGAAAAATTCTCGTCTCCTTGTACAGCAACAGAAAGTATCTGCTTTACACTATACCATTTCTATTCCAATATTATATTTTTTTCGCACTTACACTTGTGAAACTCTTCCGTTTACTTGCTTCCCTGATAATTACAAATTTCAAATAGTTAAATGCAACGCCGATCGCCATTTTCTATCTTCTTGAATTTCATTCATCTTTCGTGCTTTCCTCAATGATCACTATTGTCAGTCTTCTCTTTTAGTTTTACTCTCTGAAATCAACCCCCTGCTTACTTGTGACATACCTGCTTTATTTGGGGTGAATTGATGAAAAAAGTTTTTAACTTTAACTGAATAAAATTAAACAAAAATATGAAGGATTATTTATCAATCTAATTCTTTAACACTTTGTGCAATATGGTTTCACTTGTTTTATCAACAGTCACAGTGTCTCTATACATTTTTTTTAGTATAAGCCTATTCTTAGATCTGAATAACAAACCGTTACATTCAATAAATCACTTAGTGTCACTTGTATTATGATATTTCTTGTTAAAATTTTCTTCCAGGATCAACACTTTTTACTGCAACTCGATGCCAACATTTCGAACACGTTTCTCTTTAAATCTTAATATAAATGCATTTCCATGTTTTCTATAGACGTCTCGTGTAAAATAACTTAAGCTGCCTAATTGCGAAACGGCTATATTCGTCTATATTCTTATTACCATATATCTTTCTCGACATCAATATTAGTTTTAGTAATAATTTAATCAAATTTTTAATACGTTATTAATTATTATTTGTTGTCACGACACTTTACATGTTCAAAAACATGAAGCACTTCAGGATTTCTCTATTTATTTCATATTGGAGCTTTTTTTGGAAAAAAAAAATAATAATTATATTAAGTTTAAATTAACACGGAAATTCGAACCGCGGTAATGAGACAGCATTTCGACATGAGCGATATTTTTTTTCTATTCAACTGAAGCCAACCCGATGGGAAAAGTGATTCAATTCCTTCCCAACTTTGAAATATTTTTGATTTATCCGGCAAACCAATGGAAATTATAAAATGGATTACACTGAAATATATTTAGAGCTATTCTCTTTGAGGATAATTAACGGCTTTAAATATTTTGATGGAATTAACACTGATCATTTCCGCAACATATGATAAGTATTAAATACAGGTGTGTTCATGAATTAATTGTTTATATTTTATTCGCTTGAAATATGTTTTTGCTAAAGAATCTAATATTTTTTTCAATAGAAGAAAGTTATATTAATAGGGCTACAGATAAATGAATGATGGATGGCGAAACTGTAGTTTATACCTTCAGCATACCGATATCCTGCAGGACGTTGGCGATTATAGCCCTCCACAATTTACTGTCCCTTGTAGCGCTTAATAACTTTTGTCTTTTTGTCATCTCTCCAATACCCTGCTCCGCCAGTTAGAGTGTGCGTTTCTCTCTCTCTCACTATCTATCTATCTATCTATCTATCTATCTATCTATCTATATATATATATATATATATATATATATATATATATATCACAGTCTTCTTCTATCTATCTATCAATCTATCTATCTATCTATCTATCTATCTATCTATCTATCACAGTCTTCTTCTATCTATCTATCTATCTATCTATCTATCTATCTATCTATCACAGTCTTCTTCTATCTATCTATCTATCTATCTATCACAGTCTTCTTCTATCTATCTATCTATCTATCTATCACAGTCTTCTTCTATCTATCTATCTATCTATCTATCTATCTATCTATGTCACTTCATTATTCAAGCCCTCTTTCCTCATTATAATTCAAGAAACCTAACTGTCTCTAAAATTTCGTCATTGCTCACATATTCAACGCATGGTATTCTCAGGATGCTTCTGTAGAACCACATTTCTGTAGCTTCAAGTTTCTTCTTCACCTGTGAAAGGATTGTCTTATAAGAGGACTGATACTATGTACATACTAGGAGTAATATTCTTTTAACAGTACTGATCCTTGATACTTTTCAAGCAGATAACTTATTTTTTTTTATCTGGAAACAAAGCCCCTGATCGGGTGGTTTTGTGAAGCGATGAACCAACTCTTAATTGATGTTGTTCCGAGGTTCACCCTGAGCCGGGGTCGTAGCACGTGTTATGGGTGCATCTATCGGTATACAGTGAACTCCGCCAAACAAAAACAAAACATTATGAAAGTATAAAAAATAGATGTTTTTGGTAAAAATTCCAGCAATACATTTTTATATACAAAATTACCAATACCTATTTGTAGTGAAATTACCAAAATATATATTTATCTATGGCTAACGACATACCATTGTATTATAAATATTTAGATTTCGGCATGAAATAACCCATATAGGTGTTGATATGACGTTAAAGAAAATCAACCATCCAAGTACTTATTTTTGACAGTCATAAAACAACACAAAATCATTCATTTAATCTAATTTACAACACTAGTATTTTTATGTAGACGATTATCTTTTGTACATTTATCTCCGGCAGCTCGGAATTTTGTAAAATACTTGAATATATCAATTTCATTTAATTATTACCCATTATATAGTTTCAATACGATGAATTCTGTTTGTGTCTGCAAAACTATCTAGAAACAGCCATATATGTATAGAAATGTGCGTCTCTGTCTATGTTATATGGTTCGCATTAATAATCTTCGATCTCTGTAGTAAAATATTACATTTAAAAAGTTATCTGTGGGCAATCTTAGTATAAGAATTGCCAGATATCTATTTTGAAATCTGTACTTTATTCTTTCAATACATATCCAGTGTCTATGGTGTCATACAATATACGTTATGATATATTACGTAAGAGTTCAGAGATATTTTTCCATATATTGGTGTAGACCATTCGTGTGAATCCTTTTTTAGTGTACTGTATTATGTTGCTTAAACGACACAGTTTTTCCTATAAAATATCTCCTCAAACCGCACTGAGTCCATAACTGTAAACGAAATTTCGATTTGTAAATCGAAGGTTCTTTTACGGTTCTAAATTTCGGGTGTGGGGTGACCGTTTGATCCCCACTCACATCAGTTTCTGAGCCATTCGAAGAAAAGCTAGTTCAGTGTTTCAAAATTAAATTAACAATGTTTTGAAAGGCGCTATTTATGCAGATGGAATAAACTTGTCAAGATTACTGGTAATGAGGATTTCAAGTAATAATACCGGTATAAAGATTCAGTAGTAATGTAAGCATATTCGTATGTTTTAACCGACTCATAAATCAAACTTTAACTTTTTTTTTTTCAAAATTTACATGTATCTAATTTCAAATTAGTGCTCTGTTCTGGTTTCTGCTGAATTCTTCAAGATTAGAGAGGATTTCAGGCTGCAATAAAGTTAGGTTTCAGTTGTATGCACACTAACTTCTCTTCTCATTTGAATAGTCATCCTAAATTCGGCACTCCTCGGTCTGTGATGAATTTGTTTTGCTTCGTAAGGTTAACGCTGAAATATGCTATTCAGTGGGTAAATTGTGGATAGTAGGGAGAGTCATGAAGTACAAAGAAAATTTTTTTTTCGATTTTTTCTTTCAAAATTAGGTTCTCATTTCTTTCTGCGGTAGACCAGTTGCCATCCAAGGCTATAGAACTCAGTCTGTACTGCTATTTACCCATATCTGGGGGAAGAAGAAGAGGATTCCTACCTTCTCCAGGGATATTAGCACGTAAATTAATGCAATGAACTGTAAATCGAACTTGGCTCTCCGATTCCTCAATCCACCGTGAATCTACCGATTGCTCCACCGTGCCTCCAATGAGTAGTTATGCTAAATTTAAAACTTATCGATCTGTGATGAATTTGCCATAGTTAGTCAGGCTTTCACGCTGAAATGTTCTATTCAATTGTTAAAATCGTAGACAGTAGGGAGGGTTATGAAGTATAAGGAAAAAAATAACATTTTGGTTCTCTTTTGTTCTCTCAGAATTAGTGAGGTTTGTCTAATGCATCTGATGTAAAGACATCCGTTATTCTTAAATTCTCAAAGTAGCCCATTTTTGGTGAAGTCCTCTCTGGTACAATAAAGACGGTAATACCAAACAACTAGGTTATAAAATATGTGTTATTATCGCTGCATTTCCGCGTCTAAATATTAAAGATGATGTTTTAATTCCATTTTTAAGGATTATTTATCTAGTTTTGTCGTGGTTTTCGCCCCATTAACACTGGTATAAATGAAACAAAAAGAAATACATTTATTGTGAAGGTTAATTTTAGTATACATCCATTATGCAATCTCAGTGCCCCTATAGGGGAGTGTATGCAAGGAAATTGGCTCAAAGATGAAAAAAAAACAAACATTAGGCATCACAGGTTATTTTTCTACAGAAGAATGGTGAGAATAAAAGGAGAAGCAAGGAGGGAGTTTTAAAGAAAATATGGGGCAAAAATGTATTCTTTTGTTTTGAGATAAGAAAAAGAGAGATGAAATTTTTGATTCATGCAAAAAGAAAAGAATGCTAGGAAAATGTAACACTTACAGGATTTACTGAAGAATAAAGTGACGGAGGAAAAAAGAAATTAACATATTTAATGAGCTTTGTAAATGAATGGCGGAATGTGACATGTGAGATGAAATAATGTTAAAACAACGGTGGATAGAAAATTGTGGAGGACCATGGTCGTCCACGTCCTGAAGTGACAAGGCACATGGAAAAAGAACAATTTCTCTGATATTACTGAGTTTCATTACCAAAAAGCAGTTCTAATATTTAGGAAAAATATCAGCGAAAACTTAAATTTAATGTCAATCTCTATTTATCATCCTCTTGATTACGCTTTCCTCATCCTGCTAATTATTTATGTTCCTCTTTCTAATTATTCCACACGGTGTACCCCCCAGTGTCTTAGTGATTTTACTGTCTTGCATGGGGTGATGCCGATTACGTGGAACTGACCATTTCTCCAGCATCTTTAACAACCTATATATTCTCAATCATTCCCAGATGTTTCCTCTTTGATAATTCCTGTTTGCTGTTTCATGTTAAACCCATAACACTCCTGACGCCATTTGGAGTTCCTAATTACGACATTCATTTATTTATTTATGTTGGAGCGGAGCTGTTGCATTAAGGCTTCAGTTGTCTTAACTAATAATTTGCGCGTTAAACACTCCCTACGGATACACAGCTGCTGCTAAGATCGCTAATAAAGGCCGGACCTGTTCATTGTTTCCTTCAGAAAACTAATTAACTTTAGAATCAATATTTTAAGTAAATTTCGAATTATCTTCGAACCAAAACAAAGGTTTTGCTAGTTATTTTCCACTCAGCTCAGCATGAATTCACACGCGTAGGCAAGAGCATATTAGAAAGGTAAAAAAATATGGAGGGATACATACATATATATATATATATATATATATATATATATATATATATGGCACGGAAAACATTCACGTATCAATATATTTTATGCTTATGATGTACAAAATATGACACCACTGACTGCAGAAGATACACACACACATACATATGCACGGGCGGCGCGTGAATACGCACACGCACACACACATACGCACATACACATACGCACACACACATACGCACACACATACGAGCGCACACGCACACACACACACATACACACACATATATATATATATATATATATATATATATATATATATATATATAGATAGATAGATAGATAGGAGAGAGAGAAAAAGAGAGGAGGATAGAGAGACACGCCCAATCCTTATAGCGAAATAGTTTCATTCTTAGGTGTTTATAGATTCACAAAATAATTTAAAAATATGACGCCTAGATATATATATAATTATACATATGTAATGGCTTAAGCTCGCTTGCCAAACAAAAGTTTCTCACTGTATATTAACCTTTATACATTCGGACTTGGGCTCTACATATATTTCCACACGCACATCTATATATATATATATATATATATATATATATATATATATATAATATTATACATGGTTAAAAATGTGAAACATCGTTTTTTATTGAAATACTATTATGACGAAAAGACGAAAAGCGTTTTATCATTAAATTTTGCTCTCGCCAAAATAACCTCCTTTAGCCTTGACTACTCCGCACCGATTTTTGGCATTTCTTCAAAAAGATTCTCGGAGTATAAGTTTGATAATTGACTCAATTCTTATTTTAATGACTCTAAGAGATGTTTTTCATATTTTCTCAGTTTTCTGTCAAGTTCATCCAATGCGGGTGACATCAAGTTCTTGCACTGTAGCATATATTCTTAGCAATTAATTAATTTATTTTATTGGTGAGTTCTACGTGTTATTTCCTACCGAGAGCCGATTGTTGATATGACCTTCGATCACCTAACCGATAAATCGTAAATTCTCTCTTAAGAAAAAACATAAATAACAATGTCTATTAAAATATGAGTTGTCTCTGCATAAAACTTCTATATTATTACTATTAATAATAGTATTATAATATTAATAAAAATAATATAAAAGAAAGTAAAAGCAAATGCAATGAACCGAATTTAGAAACGATGCAAGATAAGCCTCTTCATGGCCAATACTCTGCTCGTACCAAACAAGCTTATGTAGCCAAACTCCGTACCCATCAGTGGTTCCGTAGTATAGGGCTAAAAACTGAAAGCAGAGGTTCTATTATTGCTGAACAGGACCAATGTTTGCTATCTCGATAATACCAAGCATACATACTGAAAAATTGTTTTTTACTCGAAATGCAGATTCTGTAATAAATATCCAGAAACAATTGCTCATCTTGTATTAGGTTGCACCATGTTAGCACCAACTGAATATAAAATTCAGATTCAGTGTGCCAATATCTGCACTGGAAAATATGCAAGTTTTACGGGAAGGAAACTGCGAGAAGCATCAGGGAGACCCAGTTACAGTGTTAGCACGTGTAACAATTTCATGGGACTTTGCATCACACACAGGCAGAACAATCAAAGCTAATCACCCAGAGATCTTTATCAAAAACCACATGGCGGTCTCTAAAGATTGTAATTTATCTTTGAATATCTTCATTAACTTTCAAAGTACAAAGATCTGGAAGAGGAAATATAAACAAATGTGGCACATGAGGATATCAATGTATTTGGAGCCCTCAGATTGAGAGCAAAATGTCTGGATTCCTGGTAGCTTGAGACTTAACAAAAACAAAAATTACTCACAAGTACAACTTTGAAATTACGAAGTGTTTTATCTATGTAAAATATGCATGATCATTGGGATTTTTTGTTTTTACAATAAAAATGATCAGGGGAATACGTAATGAAACCTTTTCTGACCTTAGATCTGTGTCTGCGACCCGGAAGGAAATGTGTATATAACAGAAATGCAAGAAAGTAATAATAATAATAATAATAATAATAATAATAATAATAATAATAATAATAATGACAATTTTCTCCCAGTAGAACAGAAGGGATGAAAAGATGAATTTACGGATGCAAGTGCCAATTAATTATGAATAAAAGAATATTGGAAGATGTGTAAACAAAGAAAAGAAACTTCCGATAACATGGACCGACTACAGAAAGGCGTTCAAAAGTGTATCAGACACAAAGATAGAAAAGAGCCTAAAAATATACAGAGTATTACCGACAACTGTCAAATTCATAATGGAGAGCATGAAAAACTGGAAGACCACACTAAGCTTAAATCATACAAATAGATCACAAATATATGGATCTATCAACATCAAAAGTGGGATCTTTCAATCGATCCTTTGTCACCACTACTCTTCTGCCGTGAATTAGCGCCACTCAGCTGCCTACTGAACAACAGTAGTTATAGAGAGAAGTCACAGAATGTTAAACTGAATAACCTGTTCTATTAGGTTGGTGCAAAAATAATATCGTTTTTTGACGTATTTTTTAACGTCAAAAAACGATATTATTTTTGCACCAACCTAATACATTGATGATTTTAAAACGTTCGTCAAGAATGACAACAAGCAGAACATTTACTCACCATTGTCAAAATCTTTCATTAGCAATTCTAACGTATTTATATCGTAACTTTTTATTTAGCGGTTTTCATGGATGATTACAGACCATTTCATATCAAATAGCAGTTACGATTTTTCTAAGGAGTATCTACTTGTCAAATTATGAGCGCTAATCAATACTAGCCAGCAGAATATATGTAGATCGCAAAGAGGTTTTTATCTCAAAGTTACTCATATTCCTAGCTTTAGAATTAACTAAATAAAAAGATTAATAGACGAAGAATTAATCAGTCATTTTAAATAATATCCGCCTGGTATCAGTTTAAGCTGACACCATCCTTCTCCATATATTTAAATACTGATTATATAGACTTTGATTTGGAAGCAAATACTTATCTGGAATATGTTGAGAAATTTCTATCTGAAGTCGAGAAGATAGGAACGCTTAGATTTTTTTTACTTTTTTTATTGTTTCATTAATTTAATTTTTACGGTTTATCATCATTTGGCAAATTATTTAAAACCAGAAAAAATTGAGATTGTAAGAATTGCTGAGCGAAGAAAGTGATTTACTGATCCATATCCCGCTAATTAATCTATAGCTAGATTTAGACCAGATGGATCCATTCATTTTCCCAAGTACACAAATAGTAAAGAAGCCAGTAATCACGGAACACGGTCAAAAGACTATACAGACGCCAGTCGTAGACATCGCCAGCGGAATAAGATCATGATTGACTGATTTGTATTTTACGATTTGTCAACTATTTCTAGAATATTTTAAGCCAGAAAATAAGATTAGATTCGAATAAGTTTTGAAGAAAAAAATGATTAACTGATAAGAGTTCTACTAATTAACCTATAGCTGGAGGGAGATGAGTTTGAGTCATATATTTCCCCAGGGTATCTGAAGTAAATGAATAAAACAAACCCCACTGTAAATGGAAATGGGCTCTCCGACTTCCTATTCCGAATGGTTAGCCATGACACTACATGCACTTCCATGCATATATTAGTTTGGTGCAAAAATAATGACGTAATAATGTCTTTTTATGACGTATTTTTAACGTGAAAAAAATGACATTATCACGTCATTGTTTTTGCACCAACCTAATAGCTATTGATATTCAGAATCAGTCACCATTATAGGATCTGCCCTACCACAATGTAGTTTTATTTCCGTGTTCGTACGCGAACTGGTTTTTGCAGCGTGATAAGACTGTTAAGAAAATGTGTTACGATATACTATTTACGTTGTACTTTTATTGACCTCTATTCATAATAATGGATTTTTTCCTCAATTTCTTTATACTCAGAAACTTATATATCGTATAGTCTTTATCGCCTTGATAGGTGTGAGATAATAAATATATAGAAAAATAAGGCTTCAGTTTAACCCGATTCTACGATTATTATTTTTTGAAACGTCAATTGTTTATCTATTTCTGCCATTGTAAAGGATCAGATGAACTCCATCCATTAATACCACCAGTACAATCCTGTCCAGTATTATGCTACTTCCACGATATTTTCCCCGTGGTCCACACGTAAGGAGACATTTTTTTCCAAAGAACTCCTACTGTGTCAAACATTCTATCACGTAGATGCTTCATAAAATATGTCCTTCATTTCTTCGTAAACCGCACATCATGCCACAATTTATTTAATTCAAATTTTCAAGCGCATTCAACATAATTATTTTTAGAGCACACCTCTTACTTGGCTGGCTATCGATCCCTGTATTGTGTGAAAATTAGTATAAAATCTCCACAGATTTAGTAGGTTTGTATACTTACAACATAACTGTTAGGTTGGTGCTAAAATAATGACGTAATAACGTCAAAAACGACATTATTACGTCATTATTTTTGCACCAACCTAATAGTAATATTATGAAATGCATCGTAGTTTCGATATGGATATTAGTCGAGATTGCCCCCCCCCTATGCTTGACGCTAACAATGGAATATGGAAGCGGAATCCTGGTTGACTTTGTAGTGAGTCTGCTTTTATTACAGATAATTTCAGGGGAATAATATTTTTAAAAATACCGCCAAGAAAGCAAATGAATACAATTAACAAAGAACGTCCAGAACGATTTCTGCCCGCAAGTGATTATACTTGAAGGACCATTGGTCACTCAAATTTGGTCAAGAAAATGGTCGTAATTGATTGTCATCAAGCCGGAGGTTACAACACAGAATGGACGCCAAGTAACAGCAGCAGCTGGTCACGGGCGTGCAGAGGCAAAACAGAAATGAGAAAGAAAATAAGTTGCCCTTGAGCTTCCTCGCGCTTAATCTCCGATTACCATTCTTACCATGGCGTAATATGCTACTACTACTACTACTACTACTACTACTACTACTACTACTACTACTACTACTAATAATAATAATAATAATGATAATAATATTAATAATAATAATAATAATAATAACAACAATAATAATAATAACATTAATAATAATAATAACAATAATAATAATGAAAATGCAACAGAAATCAAATTATATTATAGTAAAAAAAAAACAAACAGAATTTCTTTTCATATTGATATGAAGGTTCCTGTATACGGTAATGTATCTTTCAATTGTTTTCCTTCTATGTTCTCTACAAAAACTTCAGTGGAAAATCTTACGCTCAAAATTCTGACCCTTAGTTTCTGATTTCTGAAGGACACGAGTAGAGAACAGAAATCAAAAGACTTAATAATATTAATAATAATAATAATAATAATAATAATAATAATAATAATAATAATAATAATAAAACACAGACAGAAAAATCAAAGGTAATCACGAAGACATCGCGATCAAAACCACAAAATCAGAATGTGCTCCGCTATTGGCAGTAGCTGAAGATTTTCATGGATCTTTGAAGATTTTCAAGAATATTAAAATAGAAGATTCTTGAAGCGGAAATCTAAAAAGATATGGCACAGGAGGACATCACTACTTTCAGTTGTAAGTGGAGCTCGCAGATTTATTTCAAATGGTTTCGATAGACTCATTGAAGGGATTGCTGATAGCCCAGGTATTAAAGAAATATAAACAATTTTACTCAAATGTACAAAGGGATTTATGTAAAATATGTGTGATCTTCGATTATTTACCTTTATTTAATAAAATGTTCATTGGAAAATGTCTTGAAGCCATTTCGGACCTTAGGTCTTTGTTCTCCGGAAGGAAGCGTGTAGAGAAAACAGATCCAATGAAATAATAATAATAATAATGATGATGATGATGATGATGATTTTACAATGATAACGTCTTCATATTTTAAGGCTTTTTTGTGTGTTTACTGAATTTTACACCTGAGATAAAATTTCATTTTCTTCCAAACCTCCTGTTAAACAGTTTACGCATTTAATTTTAACTTTATATAAATTTTATCCTTCCATATACAAAAATTTTAATGAAAGTTGAAATATAAAATTGAAAAATTATTTGAGGATTCGCAACCAGAATTCCAACAATTTTTACTAACAATGAGGATTTACTCACTTGCAGTCACTAGCTTTTCAATGTAGGTTGTTGCTCAGCGACCAACTTGTCTTGCTCCATGGCTAGGTGTCCAGAACAGTAGACCACTCGTGAGTTCTTGTTTTGCTCACCAGAAATGTATAGCAAATTTCGTTCTATGTTCAGGTAAAACTAGAAATATCAGTGATAGGTTCTTAGAGCTGTCATTTAGTTGGCTGTTATCTCCAAGAGATGTTAAATCAATCAAAAGTTCTTGTTTTGCTCGCCAGCAGTGTCCTTCAAAGAGTATTCTGTATTCGCATAAGATTGTAGAAATATAAGGGATGGGTCGATAGTGTTGCTACACACTTGTGCAAATTAATTAAAAGAACTGGTTTAGTTTCCTTTCTTTCACCATTCAATCAATTTCAGACTCATTGGTATGACAGGGTGTAATCGATTTCTATTTTTTCCTCACATTAGGCAATTTGCAATAGTGTTCAGTAATATCAATCTGTTTTCGGGGTGTATGAAGAAATTTGTTTGACCTTGAAGAATATTGTGCCATCCATGATTACATCAGATTTTTTATCACGCTCAGACACTATTGTCTGAACTGTTGCTTAGTTGACCTACGACCATTGTTTGCGATGGACGTTACGCCAAGGAAGCGTACAAAAATTGTATTAATGCACGACCACACTGGTAAGCCTTACCACTAAGAAAACTATGTACTATAGACTGGCCCGGAAACTGCCCTAATTTAAATCCAATCGAGAATCTGTAGCGAATCTTCAAGGATCAACTTCTTGGAATGGAATTGGAAAAAATACTACAGAAAGTAATAATAAGGGAATTATTGGTTTTGTTTCAATTAATTTGGACCAGCGTAGAGATGTTGTTTCCAACAAATGTTAAATATATTTGTCAGTACAGGCGTTCAGGTTACATCAAGCTTAGATACTAGGATTTTAGTTACTGTCCATCCATGCATTAATACTGTCTCTTCACTGGTACGAAAGAATTTTCACTTGAGGTTGACTGGTGAATATTGACAGATTACTTCCATGATGTTCAAGGTGGTACAGACATGAGATATGCGAATTTTCACACCTTTTCAGCAGAAGATTTGTATTGAACCTTGCTTGTTACAGCTTATGGATTCATCTCTGCGACATTTTCCAACATAGTAGCATTTTCTAGATGATTTCAAAAGAGCTGTGACATTGATAATGGCATGAGAAATGATACATAAGTCATCTACATAGTCAATATTGGTCAACGTCTTTGCAGGACATGGACACCAGACTTTGTGTTCAACTAGAAAACTATAAAGGTACTAAATTTGGGAACATTAACGTTTATGTAGAAAGGCAGATAAAAGCTAATAACGAAAGGAAGAAGGATTAAAACCGACAAAACACAGAAATCCTTTTTTAGAGATCCTGCACAGCAATCAGAAAAAATATATCCAGTCATGAATATGACAAAATAGATGAAGATTGTTGAAATAGGAATTAAAACAATGTGCCACATTCAAAGTATATCCATATAGGTAAGACGATAAAAAAATAGAGAAGTATATTTACAACAAACTTGGTCGACTCTATTTAGCTGAGAATAAAGATATCAGTCCGTGAATATTGAAATTATATTAGAGTTTTATTTAGGTAAAGAATATATATATATATATATATATATATATATATATATATATATATATATATATATATATATATATATATATATAAAGAAATATAGTTTTAAGGTGTGCTATATTGACGGGATAAAGTGTTCAATATCAGAGATAGAGCACATGTAAATATCAATATAAAAATAAACATTTGAATCAACACTCAGAGGCAATAGGCTTTTTTATGATCGACACAATCATCAGGCGGCCTGACGACTGCGCCTAGCATACAACAGCCTGCCACTTCTGAGTGTTGATTTCAATGTTCACTTACATCTATATATATATATATATATATATATATATATATATATCAAGAAATATAGTCTTAAGTTGTGCTATATTTATGGAATGAAGTGCTCAATATCAGAGATAGAGAGTAAGTAAATATAAAAGTGAACATAGAAGTCAACACTTAGAGGCCACAGTCTGTTTCATGCTACATGCAATCGTCAGGCCTGACGATTGCATATAGCATGAAACAGACTGTCGCCTCTAAGTGCTGACTTCTATGTTCACATTTATATATATATATATATATATATATATATATATATATATATATATTTATATATATATATATATGTGTGTGTGTGTGTGTGTGTGTGTGTGTCTTTAATTTAATTACAAAATTAAATTTGAAGCTTTTAGCTTCAATTTTTGAAACATGGTTATAACTGTGTAACGAAAACATATTTTAAATCAATTAATTTAAAATTGTATTGCTCTGTAAATTTACATTGAGCACTATTTTGTAAAAATATCTATATGAACACCGGATTATATATCTTACTGTCCTTTCTTTTTATTTACACACACACACACACACACACACACACATATATATATATATATATATATATATATATATGAATTTTAAAAATGAATTTTTATAAAACAAAGAATACTACATGTGTATGTCCCTGCTGTTAAATACCAAGTTGACTTCACTTAAACAGAATATCACTTTGGCTTTCACTGTGTTGCAATGTTTTTTCAACATCCCAAAATGAATCTTACCTGACATTAACCGAATAGATTTCAGATCAAAACAGTGTATCTCTTGCCGCCGCATATATCATCCTAAATCTGATTTTGATCGTCTTTATGTCTCCAGATCCGAAGGAGGCAGAAAATTAGTTCAACTAGAACTATCTTCCATAGCACAGCAATCGGTCGTCAAAGATACCTTATAACTGCAGAAACCTGAAAGGAGATCTTTGTCAAAGAATATGGCAGAAATAAAAAAAAAATTCAGTAATAAAAGAAAGCAACTAAATTCACCTACTACAATAGAAGTGTTCTGAAAGTCAAGTGACTAAAACCCATGGATTCATTAACATCTCACAGCTACAAAAGCTTAATCTGTGCGGATCTGCACATATCATTCATAAAACGGTCTCCATCTCAACGAAACATCGCAAAAGTGCATAGATACCTACAGGTTTTATGTCTTTTTTTTTTCCTTTTTTACAAAAATATTGTCTGCATGTACCCAGATCCGATTGATGCAGAGGATTTGTTCAATTAGAACACTCTTACAAAACTACAAAAATCGGCCTTCAATGATACCTGGAACCAAAAGAAAACTGGATGATGATCTATTTCAAAGAACATGAAAGGTGAAAGAATCTGTATTACATAAAGGAAACTGGAGAGTATTTTTGAATGAAACTGAGTCAGCTGAACTAGGAATATATATATATATATATATATATATATATATATATATATATATATATATATATATATATATATATATATATATGAATATATATATATACATATATATTCATATATATATATATATATTCATATATATATATATATATATATATATATATATATATATATATATATATATATATATATATATTAAACCTGTCCGTAACACGTCACTTACATACAAAATATGATTATGATTATAAACAATATATTTATGATCATTATTTTCTCAGATCAATGCCCTCGGACCAATGAACACTGGTAGATTCAAGAGTAGAACATCCTGTTTTGAATATCTTTGATGGGATGTACAATCTCAGATAAGCGTACCAAATAACTGAAATCACACGACTTGAGTATTTTTACCAGCAACAAAGAGTACAATAGAGAGTTCATGTAAATTGAAGAACAGATACAGGTCTAATGAAAAAGTTGACTTTCCACACTACATCAAAGAAATTAAGAAGGAGGCCCCTATCGTTACTGAAAACAACAATAATAATTATAAAATTATAAATTTTAAATTTAAAAAATGGCATAGATTATAGAGAACAAAATAGCTGGCTGCTCCTACAATGTATGCCAACTATTCCCCTAGAAGAAAACGCCTTATTTAAGAATTCCCATTTTGGTATTTATGCCATAAAATTAACGCTCAGTTTGGTCATAATTTTAGTCGCCCTAATTATCGTATTTGAAGGATAAATTGGAAGGCATATTGTAGAAATAAATATAACGATGCAGTCTACATTATTGTTTAAATCAGTATTGAAATAAAAAAAATGGTGGAAATTAGAACGACTGTTCTTATGATCAATACAAACAACACACCAAGGTTAACACCAACTAGAAAACATCGAATGCTAGAGATACAAAATGACTCATGTCCCGGAGCGATTGCCATTAGTTACCGCTGCAGTAATAATAATAATAATAATAATAATAATAATAATAATAATAATAATGATATACAGTGCCGAGTGAAATAATTGGCACATGTCTATATTTTTGTAATTTGTTTGAAAAAATACAAAGTTAATTGAGTCATAAAATTTCCTCAAAAAATGTGGTTGTCATTGATATGATAAGTGTATATATATATATATATATATATATATATATATATATATATATATATATATATATATATAAAGTAAAATAAAATATTTAATTTTCAATAATTGTAAACCAGACAAAATAAATGAAAGAAAGTGTAATGGAATGTCTGAAATTAATGAGACGAGAAAATTACTAGTAAAAAATTGTACATAGTTTTTAAATATTACTTTAAAAACATTTCTCGGTAACCTTTAGCTGAACTACGTCAAGGTTTTGTAGACGTAGCATTATGTTTACTTTAAAATATAATAATTAAAAAAGTCATAATCATATATCTATTATTTGATCATAAATAAGAAATTAAGAAAATGCGAAATTAAATTATAAAATTTTAAATTTTAATTTTAACAATACCATATATAGTATACTAATAAATATAATAAATATAGCACTTTCGATCTTTATAAATAAAAATATAAATGTATAAAATATGGCTTAGTCATATTTGAATACCCTTAAAATATCGCAATGTATCTTATAAAATAAAATAAATAAAAAATAAATAAAATGCCAATGTAGTTTAGTGTATCATATGCATGCCCCTAAATAATAATGAAAAAAAAACAGACAAAATGATACGTTCTCATATAAGGAAGCCAGTAACGACAGGCAAAAATTACAAATCCACATCTAATCTTAACCTATATTTACGTTGCCATCTTAAATTATATTTGTATTCTGATTCAACAGAAAAAGCCTTTTAAAATTTTGTAATCCCCCCTCCAACATTAACTATATAATGCAATTTAGCTCAAAAAAGAAAACCACTTTTTTTGAAAAGTTGTTCAACATAAGTTGTGAATGGAACAAAAACTTGAATTTTAAATTTAATTTAAGGTTTAATTTTTTGTTTCGAAACATGTTAATTTCTGTGTCGCGATGAATAAATAATTTAAAATTAAAAATATTAGAATATTATGATCTACTGTCTTCTGATCACTGGTTTTAAAAATTAAATGCTATAGAACTGTGGATTATAAATCTATCTGTTCTTTCTTTTTCTTTTGATATATATATATATATATATATATATATATATATATATATATATATATATATATATATATATATATCACATCACACAAAAAATATCTTGGAAGATAAGGAAAAAATAAATTAACCTAAATTCATCCAAGTAAATAAACAAACCAATCCCAAATAAAGATAATCAATTAAAAACTGTTCCCGCCAAAATAATACTTAGAATGAACTACAACAATCAACCCCAAAACTGAACAAATAGCTTTAATTAAATTCCCAAACCAAAACAAAACTGTTAAATAAGTGATATAAACAAAGTTTTACTACGTTAATAAATAAATAAATAAAATAAGAAACAAAAATAAAAACAAGGAATATAATTTGACCTAAATAGATAAACAAACGACTTCCGGTGAAATAACCGCCATAACAGAATACCCACAATGCACCACTAACCCGTATATATATAAATAGCCGAGAAAAATAACAGCACACGTGGCCTGACGATTGCATATAGCATGAAACAGACCGTCGCCTCTAAGTGTTGACTTCTATGTTCACTTTTATATTTACACACGCTCTATCTCTAATATTGAGCACTTTATTCCATAAATATAGCACACCTTAAGACTATATTTCTTTATATCTTTGTATATATATATATATATATATATATATATATATATATATATATATATATATAGATAGATAGATAGATAGATAGATAGATAGATAGATTGATAGATAGATAGATAAAAAATAATATTCTAAATTACCTTATATGGGGTATAGTCTATTTAGGCATGACTGACATTGACTGGATTTCGCAATTAGTTTCAATTATTCCCAAATCTATAATTTATAGAAAAATTGTTATCGCACAAAACAATTGGTCGCAAAAAAAGATGTTAAAAATCGCCGAAAACAATGGCAGTAACGATAATTTGGGAATCCAAAATATCAGGATTGCCGGTCCGGATCCGCCTAGGAATGATGTTTTTAATTTGCTAACGTCGTTGTCCTAATTCCAAAATGCTATGACATGTTTGGCTACAGTCTCTAGGAGTAAAGTCGAAACAATCTGACATAGTGACAGTGTGCGTCTGTCTTTCTGTGTGTGCGCGCACGCGCGTGTGTGTTTGCATAATCTTTAATAGTAAAAAAGCAGATTTTCACTTCTCTTACAAGTACTTTTTAATTCCTTACATGCTCCCTCACTCTAAGGGCCAACGTAGAACTTGTGTATTAGTGTATGTAGATATTTCATTCATAATTGAAAAGAATGTTTTGAATCATTGTCATAGATTGTTCTTCAGTCATCTCCAAGATTCCAATTCTAAGTGGTACTTTTGATTTGACATATAATATTCCACGATAATCCTGTTCTTAACTGTGACATTAGCACTTCTAGTTCTTTTTGCAAAGAAATACACCAAAATATTTTTATCCCCTGTAAGTGACAGTTTAACATGAAACTCTTCTATCCTTCAACACATGTAAAGTACCTTTCAAGCCTGAACAAAATACTCTAAATGAAGTCTGAACAAAATATTATCAATGAAACAATACTATAAAATCCCCTTCAAACAATCTCCAGATCTTCCTAAAGGAAATCAGATTTAAACAAAAGTTTAAATCTCTAAAAGGTCTCCATAAAAACGTCAATATATTTTAAAAACTGTTAAAAAATCCAAAAGAAAATTTTAGACTTAATAAAGAACCCTAATAAAAAATAACAAGAAACACTAATAATCAACACTAATAATCAACACTAATAATCAACTTATAATCAAATTATATCAGAAACAAAATAAAAATATTTTATATTAGAATCCAATATCTCTAATAAATTATAAAAATACTTTCTACAACAAAGCAGTACACAAAACTATCACTGCTCCACATATAACATCAAGCATAAGCCAAAACGACAACGAATAATAATTTTTATCTTCATTTAAATAATCCTTTAGTGGTTGAAAGGACTTGAAGCAGAAACAGAAACAAACTAATTCTACTTGATATTTCATAGATACAATGTTATTTGTTTTAAAATCAAACAAATTATAATGAAACTTCAATTATTCTTACTGTGTCACATCAGATCCTTATATAACGAGTATTTTTCATTTCTGTTCTAAACGAGATTTGAAATGAGACTTTAGTAGAGAGATCTTACGTTATTTCTATGCATGTAAGCATTTTCTATGCAAAGTTCTAGTATTACACAAATATGTCCTGATAGCGATAGGTATATTTAATGTGCGATTTTTCAAAGGTTTTAAAAGATAACGCTTTTCCCTGTTAGTTTTTCCTCATATATCCGGGTTTTTTTTGTAAATCTATTTTTTCTTCGTGTTTTAAGTCATCTTTCTAACAGTTGATTTTTTTTTTATGTTTCGTCTCCCTTTCAAATTCTCGGTGAAAATGTCGTTTTTTGTTTCCATTTTCCTTAAGAGTTATCCGTTGCTTGTGCTCTCCAGTCATCGTTTACTAAGTATCCCTCTGCAGAACCAGATTTCACTTGCCTCCAGAATTTCTATGTGAGTTAATTGGACATTATACAGTTCCTCACTATGTGCTCAATATAAGACTTGAGCGATAATTATTAAAACAGAGTTAAATATGTTCAATACTTAGCGAAGGTTAACTCGGCGTTTCGTAATTTTTCAATCACTCATGGGTACTCCCGACTAGAAAATGTTATTGATCAATACGATCATTATTTACACACACACACACACACACACACACACACACACACACACACACACACATAATAATAATAATAATAGCTTGCCACTCGTATTCAAGGACACCCGTCTGCTAGAACTGCTAATCAATGTCTATTGCAGACCCCCACTCAGGCACATTTGTATTTGTTCAACACCCACAGAGCCAACCTGTAGTTTATACTGCGACTATGCTGAGTAGACATTAGCCACACACACACACACACACACACACATGCACTCATATAATAATAATAATAATAATAGATTGCAGTCGTATTCAAGGACACCCGTCTAGTTGGAAAGCCAACCAATCCCTATTGCAGACTCTCGCTCAGGCTCAGTTGTATTTGTTCAACACCGACAGAGCCAAACTGTAGTTCATACTTCGACGATGCTGAGTAGACATTATTTACAGTTTCTGGGAGATACCGTGTTACCTAGAATGATCAGCAATCTGAACAACACCAGCACACTCATTCCCTCGGTCACGATGACTGGTAACATCGTGCTCGCACAACTATCGACGGCCCCTAGTGTTCTGTATACACACTTTCACTGACAAGGCTTGGGTCATCACGTGGTATGGTTTTCAGGCACTTTACATAGGCCCCCTCCTGTCCGATAACATTAGGCAGTGTATATCTATATATGCCTGATGTGACAGCAACATTGTCCATTTGTTATATTAAGCTTTGAGCCGTTGTATCTTAGAAATGATTAAAGATGACTCCCTACAATTCGACGAGATTTTTATAACACATTTGAACTCTACTTTCAACAATACGGATGGATTTAGTTCAAAGTGGAAATGATGATCCTTTACCCTGTTGTGACCTTCCGATCCAGTTTTTCTTTCTACTATTTCCTTTTTTTTTTTTAAAAAAATTATCCATCGTTTTTTTTATTGGATCTTTAATGGACTTTGAAGAGTAAGAATGTTGGTACCATTACTGAGGGCCAGAATAATCTTTTTCCTCTCACAATTGCTCAATTGGGAAGACATAGTGGGGCTGACACAAAACAGTTTTAAACTGTTCTATTTGTAGCTGAATACCTCAACGGGTTTTTCACTTATTCTTTCAACAAATGGCTAAAGGTCTTATCTGAAACATGGAAAAAAAAGAAACACAATTAGCTTAGTGTTTGTTTTTTTTTGTTGTTTTTTTTTAGATAATAAGCATTTTGTGGGATGCACAATTATGCAGTTATATGATTTGAACAATTTTGATGTTACACTGTGTCATCACGTTAAACTTTATTTTTAGCAGATAATCATATTTTAGTAGACGTTACATTTGTTTATCAAAGAGTATATTTATTTATTTTCGTTTACCGGCCTGAATATTCGATAAACTTTGGTCTAAATTCTTCCGAATTGATAAAATGAAACGCCATTAATTTAGAAAATTAATTTGGTTACGCTTGGACAAGAAACTGAGACGATATAAAAATTTAGATGAATTTAAGACGAGAAGTATTTCGCCGAGTGGTCTCTTCAGAATTTGTTTGACTGGTATGGTTGGTTTATTGGTTAAGGCAAGTCGTGACTAACTGCCGACTCCGCTCTACCCTGTAGGACGCAGGTTCGAATCGTGCTACAGAGAGAATAATTTTTCTTCAATAAAATTTCCCCAATATTCAGGAAGACAGACAAAAATAAATATAATGTTTAACGAATAAATGGTGCGCCTACTCAAATATGAGGAGCCACTAAATATAACCTGATTTTCATATATATATATATATATATATATATATATATATATGGTGGCAATAAAGCCACTATACAGTTGCTTATAAAAAACAAAGGTTTGAAGAAGGTATCTTCAAAGTCGAACAATATCGGTAATTAATTTACTACTGTTTATCACAGCATTTTATTGTCATTAACCAGAATTAACTATTTTAATGATAAATTTTCTGGTTTGTTGATTAATTGCTTTGTTAATTTAAGCAACTGTATAGTGACGTTATGACACCGTATATATATATATATATATATATATATATATATATATATATATATATATATATATGTCTTGTGTGTGTGTGTGCATGTATATATATATATATATATATGTATGTATATATTAATATATATATATATTACTGTGTGTATATATGTATTTATATGTGAGTATGTGTAGACATATATGTGTGTATATTTGTGGGTATATATGTGTATATATGTATGTATGTGTATGTGTACTTAATATCCTGGAGATATATACGTATGTATATGTTTATGTATGTATCTGTAGATATTTCGGTGTGTATGTATGTATGTATATTTATGTATATATATATATATATATATATATATATATATATATATATATATATATATATATATATATGCGGATATATGTGTGTATGTGTGTGTGTATATATATATATATATATATGTATATGAGGTGGACATCGTAGTTACCGATGGGTGTTGACTTTGATGTCCGATTTTATATTTACATACACTATTTTAATATATTAAATAATATTATTTTTAATCATTTTTGTCTTTGTATATTTACTCGTTTAAGTTATATTTGAATATGTTGTTAGCATTCATGTAATGACATTTTCTGTCTTAAATATTTATCGGTTGTGGTATCCGATTGTCTGGTTCAATGTCTGTGGATGTGTGCGCATGTATTTTTAGGTATCTATGAGTATGGAAAGTGCATTCACTTTTAATTGTGTATGTATGTACGTGTGTGTTGGTTTCCCTTTCCCCCACTCCCCACTTTTTTTTCATGACAGACCATGAAGATGTTCTCTGTCTTGTCTCTTTTTGTGTGTGTATATATATATGTATAAATATGTCTTGGTGCTTATATATTAGAATCTGATTGCGCTTGTTTTAGCGTGAGTTTAGGACACCATTCACACACTATTAGGAATAAAATGTATACATTGTAAAAGGACCGGATATTAAATATAGCTAAAGTAACTTCAATGAAGAAATAAATTGAATAACATATATATTTCTTCTTTTCTCCTCAGTAGTTTTATAGTTGTAAACTTAATAGCGAATACATTTTAAATTTTGATTTTGTAATTAGCAGTTTTAAATTTTAATATTAAATTTTATCATATAATTTAGTAATTATTGGTTGGAATGAATTCTTTTTTAATACTACCCATATTTTAAACATCTGAATAGATATTATAACATGACTTCGTTGTTAAGCTTTTCGAATTTTCCTATACTTGTGTTTTGATTGGTCCATCTAGCCTTTGTAACAACGTTTTCCCCTTGCGAAGGATTGTTAATTAATTGGAAACTTTTAAAACCATTTATTTTACATTCAACATCATCACTTGATAAGACGCCGAGAGTGTTGAAACAAAATGGCCATTTTTGTAGTGATTTTATAACATATTTATGTTATAATTTTTTTAAATAAATAATTATATATATATATATATATATATATATATATATATATATATATATATATATATATATATATATGCTAATAATATTAAATTTGTTAATTTTTCTACGTACACATTTCTGCATTCTGATAAATAAAATTTCAAATTTTAATTTCACTCTTGTATATTTACACATATTAAATTAGTCTTTTTAACCATTTCTCTTAAAATTTCTTCGTTGCTTAGCCTCCGCCCATGGTATTCTCAATATCCTTCTGTAGAACCACATTTCTCTTACCTTCATCTGGGAGGAGATTGACCAACATTCGTTCACATATAGGGGGTTATTATTATTTAATATAGCATAGCAGGACCCTTAGAATCTGGCATGCTTCTTAAATATAGCTATTAATCGCTAGGTTGTTTAGCAGATATTAATCAAATGGCTTGTAAAATTAATGAGAAATTTAATGTACAAAACAGAGATTTACGTCGACAATAACAATTCTTCCATTGAGAAATATTAATCATATAAAAATATTGTTAATAACAAAAGTAATAAAAATTCTCTCCTGATTTCCACGAGTAAAAGTACTGATGTTTTGGCGAAAAACAAGGAATCTTCTTTTATAAATAAGGAACGTCATGCAAGAAAAAGAAATGTTTATTATAACTTCATTAAAAAAGTGATTCTTCCATATTTTTTTTCATTTTTATACATTTTTTCACCGTAGAGAATAGAAAAAAAATGCCTCTATTTCGGATCGGTTTAGTCGAGTTTATAACTTCAAACTTTCTAAGGAGTTAATGTCCAAATCGATATCTATATATATATAAATTTGTAGCTGCTGTCTGTCTGTCTGTTTTTTGTTTTTTTTTCGATCTCCTTCTAAGTTTTGGCAGACAGACTTCCATAACTATATATATATATATATATATATATATATATATATATATATATATATATATATATATATATATATATATCTGAAACTACATTACCCAGGGAACTTGCATATTGCATTTTTTATCAAAAGATGTCTCCGGTAGGCACATAATTCCCACTGATTTTTTTTTCCACTTTGATTTAAATTAAATTTAAATTTGAACAAGGGAATGACTCCTAGTCTACTTGGATATGTATATATCATTTTGATAAAAGGTCGTCCCGGTGAGTGGGCACAAATCCACCACTGATTTTTCCCCCTTCGATTTAAATTAAATTTAAATTTGGACAACGGAATGACTCCTTGGGTACTTGGATAAGTATATTTCATTTGGATCAAAATGCAGGGCGCCGGTGGACGCAAACTCCTTACTGAATAATTTCCCATTTGATTTAAATTAAATTTTATTTGAAACAATGTAATGGCTTCTATGCAAAATATAGGAAGAGAAAGTCAGAAGATGGAGATCACATTGCAAGATCATTGTGTAATATTGAAATGCATCATTATTCTCTACAAATTATAAGAATGATTAGAAATCAATTATTATTGTCTTATAAAAAATGTATGACACGCAGCAAAAGGAGTAATTCGGCTAGTTTATTTAGTAAGTCTTTCTACAAGCGTTTACTTGGTTCGGAGAAAGGTAAATCTTAAACCGTTATTAACCGTTATTAATTTGTTCAAGGATAGATAAATATTGGTAGTTTATATTTAAATGCCTTGTCGCTCTATCGCTACTCACACAGAAAGTTGCTCATATGAAATTAGTAACACAAATTTGAGTATAGTATTGTGTTGCATATATCTGCAATTTAGAAAGTCCAGTCAACCATGATATTAACCAAAGCTTTGTTGAAGCTTATGGTAAGTTAGGACTGGTAATATGGTGTTCCTCATTCTGCGTCCAAGGAATTTCAGCTGTCTCTTTCTTATAACTTGGTTACGCCAGTTCTAACCATCAAAAATAGAACCCAACATGCCACTGACTTTGTAGCAAAACACCCACGTTTCTTCCGTATTTCTTCGGTGAGAAGTAAGTTCCACTCGAACAGATTCTTTTTGCGAATCAATGCTCTATGGAACCAACTCGCAAGAGGATGTTTCACCGATCACAATAATCTTAATCTGTTCATGTCAAATTTATCATCTTCTCCGATCTTTACAAACTGCCTCTTAGTAAAACATTCTACCCCAAGTGGCCCCTTGTACTTGATGAAGCTAACTTTAAAAGATGTCTATGATAGGTAGATATTGTTGAATTGTATTTTAATCTATAAGATTTTTTTCACGGAGATATGATAATATTTGTCATGTGTATTGAGAAAAATTTCAATTTACTTAGTTCGAGAAAAGATAAATATTATACTATTTGTATTTGTACCTGTAGAAACGTATGATGAAGTTCACACATTTTAGGGAATATTACGCATCTGCATAGGGTGCCGTTCAAATCTTCTAGGCACCGTAGGCAAAGCCTCCATTTTTTCATATGATTTATCAAATGCAAACTGCTTATTACTATTGCTATACTAGGTAACAAGTTTTATCATCATATATTTATATACTTATTTATCTCAATCTATAAAAGGCAGGATGTGTGTGTAACGAATGCACGGACGCAATTTTCGACGGATTTGTACCAAAATTTACATGCACATGCTTCAAGTTAGCGGGAAGGCCAAGACCGATTTTGCATTTCTCAATTTCCATCAATAGTGGAAATAATCGATTTCTTCATGCTTCTACGGCCGTTTTCATGTAGTTTCTGGTCATTTTCTACTGGCCAGCATGACAGCCAATAGCTGACTGACACGAATGTTAACTAGCATGCTAACTTGCCAAAAAATCGATAGCTGCATTCGTCACAAGTAGGAAAAATTTAAATCTGCATGGAACTTTACTCCAATTGGCTCATTCGCTTGCTAAAACTCAACGTTGATTCTGATTTTGCAGAACGGGGTTGGGTGTGAAAAAGTATTTGTTGTTAACATTCTTTTTTCAATCGGTTTTTCCAGTTATGAGTCCTTTTTTAAAGCTAATTGTTTTGTGTTCATTTTGTTTAGTTCTTTTTTTGTAACAGATTTAATGTTTAGTATAGAGCTTAGAAAAAATTCGCAGTGTGAGACAGGCAAAGAGTAGGCATGTAGCAACATCAGCACGGCAAAGGGCACTCCTTTAAAGGCAAAAAGGAGCAAAATATTACTGATAGCGATTGCTGTATGAATCAAGCACGGTCAACGCCGGAACATTCTGCTAGTATTTACATAATAATATAATACTTATAGATATGTGTCTCTCATATTTGTTAATTAGTACCTATTATATTTTAAAAATATTTCCTTATTTTAATTAACTTACAAAATAACTAGCCCAATTGAAGAAGGCATATGAAAAAACCAACGATAGGATATAAAACAACAACAGTCCCCCGTGGTCTCACTTGATATATGCCTGACTAGAGCTCAATTGGGAAATACATAATACAGAGGCATAGAAACTACAGAAATTGAGATAACCACTTGTTGATAATAAGATGATATTTGTTAAAAGAATATTCTAAAAAAGTATAGACATTTAATTATATATTCACATGAATTTAAAACAAACAATATTTAACAAAATCACTTGTATATTAGGAACACGCAATTTGAATTTTATTTCAATTCTCAAAACAAATATAATTCCAAATTCACGTGACATCACACATATTGAAATTGAGAAATAATTTGTTCACGCGATATCGAGTACATCGAAAAAGATTTATATCTAAAATAGAGACACACTATCAGTACTGATTTAGCAAGGTATACCCAATGGAAAGATCAAATCGCCGCTCAAGAGATAAAGTTTTATATTGAGGTTTTTCATAAGCGTTAGAGACGGTTGTAGGAAGTGCGGTCTATGTGAATATGTAGGACACATAAGAGCCACTCCATGTAGAGCGTTACTGAATGAGGCTGTTTTATTATTGTAAGAGTATCAGATAAGAATTTCAGTTTGTGAAGATATGTAGAAGAGATAACGCTTGAAAATAGACTGAAAGAAGTTAAGAATCACACACGTTTACTGAATGTTTTACGAGCGAACGAGGTGCAGGTAAGATGTGCAATTTATGAAGGTATGCAGAGAATATAAAGATTTTAATGGTCGGAAAATCATCTTCTCGGGAATCTGAACCTAACCATACTTAAAAAGAAGCTGTCCGCATGGAACTTTCTTTAACTAAAGGTGTACAAAGGATGACTCGTCCCAATGTCCGTGAAAGTGCGGTTCTTTGAAAATCAG